>JXCR01148145.1:80208-108695 GCA_002079205.1 Phalaenopsis hybrid cultivar | reverse complement strand
CCCCACACCCCCCCCCCCCCCCCCTCCTCCCTTCAATTTGTATTCTCCAAAGGATTTAATTTGTTTTTTTCCAAATGATTTAAAAGCCCTATATAATGTATCACTCTAGTATCAAGTTTTCTTATCAATAAGTAAATAGTCTATGCCTCAACACTCGTAAATCTTTTATACCTATCATAATTTCCAATTTCTACTTTGGTTCAACTAAGGAATTTCAATTTACTTCTCTCGTCTTTTACATCCCTCCTCCATCTAATTTTATTCTCTCGTCTTATCAGTAAGTAAATAGCCTATGCCTTAAGCTAATATTTTCTTAATTACTTTTGTCATATTATATTATATCATATTGCGTGATCAAATTTTTTCATTGACTCACCTTATCGCCTTTGCAAAACGTTATATATATGTATACGTGATGGTTCTAATTTTCATCTTAATTTTTTAGTTTTCTTTTGACCATTACACTTTTGAGGATATTTTTGTCATTCCTTGAAGTGGCTTGTTTGAGAACTCTTGACTACAATTTCGCATTATGGAATAATGTATCATAAGATATTAATGAAAAGTTAAAGTACCAATATTTTGTATTTAATATATTATGACAATCAAGTCAACCCCAAAATTGAGTTATTTGGATATGTTCTAGCTCAAAATGAGCTTGTAACTCATTATATTTGATTTTATTTATCAGTATATATAATTTTTATAAATAAAAAATACTTAAACCTAATTTTGAAGTCTATTACAATACGCATTATAATGTCTCTAATGATGAGGATATATTTATTCTCAAATAAATAAAAGCTATTTGTCTTGAAATAAGTAATATTAAATAATTATTTTATTTGCGGAGAAATTAATAGGTGCAATATTCTTAATATGAGCGTACATATCCCCTTCAATAAAAATTTTATGGTTAGATTTGTTCTTGTTATTCTGGTGCTATCCGAATCATCCTAGCTAATCAAGGAGTGGGAGGAAGAATTCGATGGCGGAATCGTCCTCACTAAGCTCACAATAGGTCCCGGCGCCAAATGAGTACCTTCATCGTCCCGGACGACGAAGATACTGCGTTGGCGTCGGGACCTATTGCAAGCAGCGAGAATGATTCGGAGAGCACCGAAATAGCAACAACAAAACCAACCATAGAATTTCTATTGAAGGGGACATATATGCTCATAATAAGAATACTCCACCTAATAATTTCTTCCAAATAAAATTATTATTTAAGATTACATATCTTAAGGTAAATCGCTTTTATTTATTAGAGAATAAATATAACCTCATCATTACAGGCATTATCCTTATTGTAGTAGACTTCGATATTAACTTTAAGTATTTTTCATTTATAAAAATTATATAGGATGTTAAATAAAATCAAACATAATGAGCTACAGCCTGATTTTGAGTTGGTACCGATCCAAATAACTCAATTTTGGAGTTGACTTGGTTGTCATAATATATTAAATAAATAATATTGGTAGTATAACTTTTCATTTATGTCTATAATACATTATTCAATTATGTGAAATTGAAGCCAGAGCTCTCAAACAAGTCACTCCAATAAATGACAAAAGTATCCTCAAAAGTGTAATGGTCAAAAGAAAACTCAAAAATTAAGATCGTAAAAATGAGAACCATCACATACACACATATACAACGTTTTGCAAAAGCAATAAGATGAGTCAATCAAAAAAATTCATCGCACAATATGATATAATGTCTATAAATTAGCATCTTAGCAATATAACAAAAGTAATTAAGAAAATATTAGCCTATTGTAAGATGGAGGGATTTAAAAGGTAAGAGAAGTAGGTTAGAATCTTATTTATGCCCTCGGGAGAAGATAAGGAAGAGATTTTTTCCTATTTGTCACTAGCCATATATACAATTTGCACTTTTATATTTCCTACACTCTACTTATATCATTGCAAGTAATGATAACTTTATAACTAGATGATCACTAATCCAACTATATTAAGTAGGATTTCTATAGAATTAAACCTTTAGATTAGTTTGTAATATAGTAGGAATAGATAACAAAACCTTAACCTAATTTAAATTCCAGGCTAAGAATGAAACTTAGCAGGATAGAACTTTCCTAAGAGTTTGTTTGGGGAAGCTGTAGCTTATTGAATAATCTATCGATAAGCAGTTGATCCTGATAAACTGCTGATCAGCAACTTATCAGGATAAGTTGGCTGACTATTTGGTTTAAGCTGTTTGAAAACAGCTGATTTGCAATTGTTTCTGGACAAATGACTATTCTGCATCTGTGCAGTAATGTTGTTTGCAACAAAATTGTCACCAATATATTTGATAATTGAGAAACAGAAAATCAATTATGAACAATAAAAATATAAGATACAGAGCCCATTTAACAGTGAGTATCAAGATTGATAAAAAAATTTATTAAAATTATAATTAAAATTATGATAATATTAATATTAAAATCTAGACAGCATATGCCACGAGCTACGTCATCCTCCAGAGATCCATCCAACCCTGATCACTATTGGCAGTGAATCTGTCAGACTATCTGCCCACCAAAAGAAGTCACACTTCTCTGTGATACTCCGCGGGCAACTGTACAACCATCTCCCGAAACTATATGCTCGACGTGACATCAGTAGGGAAGTCTGTAGTTCACAGTGGAAGAGCACACGTCAGGAGGTCTCTAAAATCCTGGAACTCTTCTTCCTTGAAAGATTCAAGAGATAACTCATTAGTTGTGACAGAAGATGAAATGCAAAAAAAAATATACAAGGAAATGGAAATAAATGAAAACTATATTGAATAAACAATCTGCATCTGCTTTGGAAACGGGTACGTCGACATATTGTTGACCTCATTTTTTGTGAGTTCCAATCTTCCTCTTAGGACTTAGGACATAGTCATATGAATTTCCCTTTGACTATCGTAGAGGCCTAATGATGGGACCCACCTAATTTAGAAATTTAAGCAATTTCCTAATTCTTTTTGGAGCCTCACATGGATGTTTTTTCCCTCCAACACTTGGGAGGTTAAGACTAACATGAGAAAGCTCAAAGAGAGCACCTATAGGATCATCAAGCCATAAGGATGCCTTGTCCGCCATCTCGACTATTTATTTTTATATATGCATTTTATTTTTAAATATTATTAATAATGAAATTAATGTATAAATAAAATTTATGATTTTGTATTTAAATGTATAATACCTATGTCTGATTTTTTTAAAAAATGTTTTAGTGTAATATCATAACAAATTCATAAAAATATTAATATTGAGGATAATTTCATGAGATGTAAGGATCTAAATATTAAAATTTAGATGTTGGTATTCAAATTCTTAATATGAATATATATATATCCCCTTCAATAAAAATACAAAAGGAACAAAATAATTCTAAATTAGCTGTGTTTTTAGTTATTCTTTTATGCATTTTTGAAATTTAAAGCGATAAGAAGGAAATTTCTGCATAAATTGTGCTTCATAGGTAGGTTTCTCTAGTGGGTTTTAAGGGATTTTGTTGCAGATTTCCCATGCCAGAAGTTTCAATGCAGCAACGAGCATTTTCTCTAGTCAGAGAAACATGTTCTCCGTGATTGTAATTGCTTTTGTGCCTAATTCATCAAAATTGTGTTTTTAGTCCTTTGGCAACTAATTATATTTCCATGACTCATGCATTTTATGAGTGATGCACTTTATGTTGAGCCAATAATCCAATATGTTTAGTAACACTAATTGCTTTTCGTGGCTCATGCACTTTATGGTTTTTGTTTATACTTACATTTTATCTTCTTTTTAATGGGATCCTTGCATTGATGTTCATATAGTTTGTAATACAAGTTTACTTCTATGAATGTTGTGTAACTAACTTGAGTTTTTTTGTGATGTCAAATAGTTATTTTTAGCAGTTTGATTTTGAACTTTTTATATACCTTATATATCTCGCTCTCTGCAAATTTTTTTTTCTAATAACTAACGACCTGTCCACTTGTTCAGGTGAATCATACAAAAGATAGCTACATAATGTTTTCATCAGAAAACTTTATAGGTATTGTGAAAATAATCTTTAATTACTAGTTTAATAAATTTATTCTACGATTCATCATGATTTTGTTCTTTATGCTTTTATGATTTTAGACTAATTCTAATTAAATTAAGCACATTTAAAGTTTGTTCTTTTAAACCAGAGCAAATCTTTTCGATGACATGTTTCGAGAATCAGATAATATAGCTGCCAAGAGAAAAATGATAAAAGAAACAATTAAGGTTCACAACAGACATACAAGGTAACACTTCTATCTAACGGCAATTTGCCAAAAATCATTGTTTTTGTCTATTTTTTTAACTATATAATTCAATATTGCTAAAAGATAAATTTTTTTTTTACTTTGGATCAAATTTAGTCATGAGTCAAATTTTTGGTTGAGTCAGATCTTTGGCTGATGTTGAGCTAAGCTTTTGATTAAATTGAACCGGCTTGAATCTGCTTAAAATATAAATATTATGTATAATTGTATTTATGCATCTATTCGAACATATGTTGAGCCAATAATTTATTTTAGAAGAACAAAATCAATTGAATCATTAATATAAATTGTTTAACATTATATTTTCTCCTTAGTTTTAATCACAAACACTCGAGGAATTGCAACCTGAGGCGGACACTGTGGAGATGGGTTATTCTCTTGATTCGGACTCAACCGGCTTGCCCAAAGTCCAGGGCTTATCTTCTTCGTTCTACTCGGCATCGAACAATTACAATTCTCCTTACACCGCTTAGTCGAAGATCCAAAGGTCGAGGAGATGAACCTGCTTTGGAGAGCAGGTGTCTTCCCAGCACCCTGGCTCTGACGCCAATGGACCAATTTCTTGTCCTGCAGTGGATGTTTGAGAGCTTTCCTGAAGCAGCAAATAAGCTTTGTTCTGTTCTTGGAGATGAGCTCCTACGACCGATTTTTTGTGTCACGCATATTTTAAAATTGGACGTTCCGAATGATATTTTTTATGTCATTTTTTAAGCCAAGAAGTTAACTAAGGGGTCCTTGTATATTTATATAAGGTCCACAATGCTTAATTTTTTTTTAGTATTTTTACACGTAATGGAATTATAAAATGAGATACTATAGAGCATAAATATTCATTGAAATTTTCATTGCACCAAATGGAGAGTTTTACTGATCATCTCATGCCAGAATAATATATAATAAAAGGACTGCAATATTTTGAAAGTTTTCTGTTGTGAAGAAAGTTGTAGTTCTCTTTTGTAAAGTGATAGATTTTATATTGGATTTGTAGTCTATGCTCTGTAAGCTGGGAAAATTTGATTTTTGATTGCTTATGAAAAATAAACATTTTTATATTTATTTTGCATGAAATAATAATTGAAATCACTATTAATATTTAACTGCACTCAAATGAAATAAGATTTTTTTAATATTTTATTTTATTTTTTGATATATACCATTCCTCCCAACGAAGGAGAGTCGGGAGATGAGAACAGCAATTTCAGCATTTGATTGGATCCTCTCTTCCCCGCACATTTCTTGTAGCCCATCGCAAGTAGAAGTCGTATGGCTATCTATGGCTTTAGGCTCAGATGGAAATTCAATTATAATGTACTTATACGGGATATAAACGACATGAATATAATATCATGTGTGTGTGTGTGTGTGTGTGTGTGTGTGTGTGTGTGTGTGTGAACATATATAGGATAAGCATCAATATTCTAAAAAAATTGGAAATTATAAATCAAAAAATAAAATAAAAATTTATAAAAATCTTATTTCATTTGAATGCATTTATATATTAATAATGATTTCAGATATGTAAATTTTTCAAAAGCAATAAAAAATCAAATCTTCCCAACTTACAGAGCATAGACTACAAATCTAATATTAAATCTATCGCTATCAGATTTACAAAACAGAATAGCAACTTCGTTCACAATAGATAACTTTCAAAACATTGCAGTCCTTTTAGTATATATTATTTTGGCATTAGATAGCTAACAAAACTCAACATTTGATGACAATGAAAATTTCATCAGATGTTCATATATTTTAGTACCTCATTTTACAATTTCATTGCGTGTAAAAATACTTAAAAAAAGCAATGTGAACTTAATTTAATATACAAAGACCCCTTAGCCATACTTCTTGCATATAAAATGATATTAAAAAATATCTTTCGGAACTTCTAATTTTATTATGGGTGCGACACAAAAAATCTGCCATATGAGGCATCTCCAAGAATAGAACAAGCTTTTTTGCTGCCTCAAGAAAGCCCTAAGTATCCACTAGAGGATAAGAAACGGGCCACTTTACATCAAACCGAGGTACGAAAAAGACAACTATCCTCTAGAGTGGGTTGATCTCCTTGATCACTGGATCTTCGGCAAAGTCATGTAGGGTGAATTGTAATCGTTTGATGCTGGGAAGAATGAAAAAAATAGGTCTTGGACTTAGGACAAAGCAGTTGAGTCTGAATAAAGAGATTAACCCTTTTCCACACTATCTGCCTCGAGTGGCAGTTCCTCGAGCGTCTGGAATCAAAATAAAGCAAGAAAATATAATATTAAATAATATATATTAATAATTCAATTGATTTTTGTTCTTCTAAAACAAATCCTTGACTAAACATATGCGTGTATAGATGCATAAATATAATTATACACAGTATTTATATCCTAAGCAGATTTTGAGTCTGTTCAATTCAATCATAGATTAGCTCAAAATCAACCAAAAGATCCAACTGAGCCAAAATTTTGGCTCATGACTCAACTCGATCTAAGTTAAAAAAAAAGATTCATTTTTTTAGTAATATTGGATCATATAGTTAAAATAATAGACTCAAGCAATGATTTTTGATAAATTGCAATCAGATGAAAGTGTTACCTTGTAGGCCTGCTACAAACCCTAAGTGTTTCTCTTATCTTTTTTTCTTGGTAGTTATATCATCTGTTGTCGAAGCATGTCATCGAAAAGATTTCTGACTTAAAATAACAGATGTTTAATGAGCTTAACTTAAATAGAATTAGTTTTATAATTAAAGAACAAAATCATGATAAATATAATAATGAATTTATTAAACTAATAATTAAAAATTATTTTGGCAATTACATGTAAAGTTTTCTGATAAAAATATTGTGTAACTCTCCTTTTGTATGATCCACCTGAGCAAGTGAACAAACTGTTAGTTATTAAAAAAAAAATTTGCAGAGAATATGATATATAAAATATATAAAAATTTTAAAATAAAACTAATGAAAAATAACCCACAAACATCAACAAAACTGAAGATAGTAACAAAACATTCATAAAATTAAACTTGTATTACAATTTATTTGAAAATTAATATAAGGAACCATTAAAAAGAAGAGAGGTTTGCTCTTCAAAGCAATGTTTTGAAAGTTAGTTTATGCGCTTTTGACAACTCTTCAAACAACATCAACTCACACATTGACAAGGTGAATAACACCCAAACTAAAGAAAAAAACAGTCAGTTTTATATACAGCTTTTCTGTCGAGCCACTTTCATTAAACAGTAGCACAAGAGTAAGCTATGGGATTCGCCCAAAGAAATAAATAAAAGGTACGACGACTTTCCTGTTAATATTACGTGCCTTAGTTAGTACCAAATCAATCCACAAACAATAAATCGAAAAGGGGCATTTACACGCATACCACCAAATTCTTAAGAAATTGAGGTGTTAAGTAAAAAAGAATTTAGTGGAATGCATGTAAATCTTCCAAAAAAAATGACAGGAAAGTTTGAAGAATATCAAACTAGGAGAAACATCAGCTAGACCAATTACAAATATACATGCTCCAGCCAGCCTATAATTGTGAAACACTTCCAATATGCAAATTTCATCTTGGAAAGCAGTAGATCAAAATATATATCGCAATTAATTCTCATAGCACAAAGCAGAAAAAATAACAATAAATGAAATTATAACAATCATTAATATAAGTTATCAGACAAGAGGACAGAATATTCTTATTCTGTATGATCAAAATGTAAAATAAATTACCAGGAAGTGCATAATTGCCTTAGGCAAAATATCTTCAATGTTTTTCCTGACAATATCGTTGTACGATTTCAGTAATAATTTTGTAATGGAAACCTCCAAAGCCACCTGCTCCAATTGATTTTCTGAAGGCTTCAAGATGACTGGAGGCTATATTGTAGAAAACCAAAGTTTAGAAGATGTAAGAAAGTAATCTAATTGCCAAACTTGAGCGAACATTGAGTTTAATAGAACACTAACCTCTCTTAGATGGATCATAAAGAGTGAACTTTCCACATTGTGAGAAGGAACAATAACAGACTTATTGGACGAGATTTATTTTGTTGATGCACATTTCTCACTAACACCAAAAATGGACGAAATGCCCCAAATGGGTCGACTTCCGTTTGTACTTCCTAAAATGTTTAAAATTTCATATGGTATATAAATATGATTCTGTGCATAAAATTAATTGATAGATTCATATAGTTCTTTTTTCTCAACGGATTACCAGCTGAACCAGTTCTGTCAGAATCTGAAAGTGGTCACGCTCCCTGCTCCAAATTTCCATAAAAGAAAAATTGATTTTATAAATCAATAGAACCTCTAAATTTACTAATTTAATTACCAAAAAAAATGGTGATTAATAATGCAGTAAAATCAAAGAAAATTTTTTTTGATGGCACAATTAAGAGAAAAGCATATACAAAAAAAAGAAAAATTATATGACTTTTATTTACCTCGAAAAGACATAATCACGTACCCTAAGAATTATTTGGTGCACATTAAGTCTAAACGTGTGTTTCAAAAGCATAATGAAATTAAGAAAATATTTAGTGAGCAATGGATGGTATTAATAGTTGTGAATAGACAAAAGATTTTCCAATTATAATTAAATAACATTTAATAATAACAATGAGTTTGCATCTCTTTATCTTAATTATGGAAATGCTTGACATAGATATTTTAAAATACCGTGCCTTAGTGCATGTTTATGCAAATGATAAAATTTTCACTAGTGAGATTCATGCTGAAACAAGCAAAATATTTCAACAACAACAAAAAAATTTTTGGAAGACAAAGCACGTAAACTTGTAGAACAAATGTTGAAATTTCAAAGAATCATAGAGAAAACTCATCATAAAAATATGATAATTGTTGTTAACGTGTGAAGTGGTGTAACTTTTTACTTCTCTTTTTAAAATTAACAAAAAATTATACATATGTGTACAATATGTATGTGCGGAACATATTTAAAATGAAATTCGTACAATTAGAATGTTTGTAATCATACACAAATTTTAAAAGAAGCAAGATAAACTTCATGTTAAAAATGTAATAATTATTGTTAATGCATGAATTCATGCGACTTTTTTACTTGTCTTTATTTTTTTAAATAACAAAAATTGTGCATATGTGTATAATGCGTGTACCTTGAATATTTTTTAAATGAACTTCACACAATTAGAATGCTAGGCAATTATTACAAATAAACCAAACAGTTTAAGTCATCATATCTATCCATCTATCTCAAGCTTTTAAGATGATAACGAAGCTAGAAAAAAAAACTTGCAATTAAAAAATGTTTCAAGAATTGAGAAGTTGGAGGTAAAAAAATAAAGTTATGTCTGAGCATAATCATTAAGATAATTTAATTTGTTTCATTGTTTTTAAATTTTTTTCTTTTACTTTCTTATTTTACATCGTAGTTTTATGTATCGATGTTCTTCAACTAGAAACATTCAGTTTTATCTTATAAAAATTTAAGCATTTGATGTGAACACTGACTCTTTTTGAAGTAATTTAGTTCAAAATTTGATTGTGTTTGAAATTGCTAGTGAACGTGCTTGTGTTTGCTTAATTTATATATTCTTCTTCATGTTCGGCCCGAAATTGACTCGTTTAAATCAATTAAAATAAAATATACAGTGTTGCACTCAAGCTGCACCATTCATATATAATAAGAGGCACAAAACCGCTTCAACACATGAGATGCAGTGTTTTACAATTAGATATAAATATGTATAATATATTGTCATATAAATATTATATATAAAGTGTATAAAGGCGGTACTGTTGATGTTGTGGCATGCATAAGCTTTTGTTTTCATAGTATGAATATCATTCGAGATTTCTGACATGATCTAGTTTTCATGTGCAACATCATCACAATAGTTTTTACTTTTAATTCGTTTTACCTTGAATTGTGATGATACTCCGCCTTTCATGAGCTACTCATTGTCACTTAAATATAGGTTTTTAATAAAAACGTTGTAAACATTTCACGTTCATTATCACAAATAGAAAATTGTTTGAGAGAATTTCACAGTCAGTCTATTGAAGCGTTTAAGCAGCTAAACTCAAAGCATTGACAGCTTCAATTGCTAATTATTGTTCTACCAGAAATTAAGGGTTCATATAATGTTTTTCCAATTTATAGCTTGTTTGTTTTCTAATTTTTTCACTTTTAATTCCTAAATTTTATTTAGTTGTCTATGTTTTGGTCTTGGCTTAATAGGTACGATAAAAAAAATGTGATACTAAGCATGGTCTTATTAATCAGTGCTGCCAGCCAAAGCACCTACAAGTTAAGCCAAATAAACAATACTTTGAAAATTGAGCCTTGAAAATTAATGTAAATGTTTGTAATTGTTTCGGTTATCTTCTGCAGACATGTTATTTCTGTTGTTTTTGAACATTCTCTTTAATGCAACAGATTGGTGACTGTAATACTATTCTTGAAGACTTCATCAAAAAACAAATTTCTTTGATATCATCTGTGCCTACTATTATATTTGGAGCTGATGTGACCCATTCAGCCCAAAGAGAAGACTTTTTACCCTACATTGCTGCAGTTTGTTTCTCTCGTCTCTGATTATGTTGGTGGTTTTCTATTATTTGATTTTTACCGATAATTTTGCTTTAACTGTTATCTTCTTCCTGGAGGTTGCATCTATGAATTAAACATGTCTAATGAAGTACAATGTTTTTTTTTTCTGCACGGCCACGTAGACAAGTAATGATAGAGGATCTTTTCGAAACTACTCCAAATCCGAAGATGGGTAACTCCGCCTGGAGAATGATAATGTTAAGTACAATAAACCTTGACTAGATAGCCTGAAATTTCAAATTCTAACTTTATATATCAAAATGAATCTGCTTTGAGCGTTCCATAAGGAGACAAATAAAAAATCGGAACGCATTATATTCTATACATTTTGTATATTAAGGTATTTTAAACTCATTACTACACTTAAAGACGCATCATTAGTTAACCTGAGAAGATTTGATTGTTAAATGCAGGAATGGTGTTCGTGATGCCCAATTTAACACACTCTTTTTGTTGGAAATGGAATCTATTGGAAAAGTTGGTTTTATTTTACTATGATTATAATGATTCTCTTAAAAAAAAATTATATTACTTTCTTATATTATTTTGAATAACTGATTCTAACAAATGATAATTATAATAGGCATGTGACTCAATAGAAGAAGACTATCTTCCACGAGTTAGATTTATAGTGGTACGGAAGAGGCACCATACGCATTTATTTCCTAAGAATATGAATATGAATAATAACAACGAGAAAATATTGCCAGACAATGTCCAATTTGATGGATCAAGTAATTAATTTAGGTTGCATCTTCTCAACATATTTTGATTCTTAGGTACGGTAGTTGATAGAAGCATTTGTCATCCCACTGAGTTCGACTCCTACCTTTAAAGTAATGTCGGTATTTGGGTATATAAATTTCTACTACATAAAAACTCAAAATTATAGCTGGCCGGAGTATTTGGCTAGAATTCACTTACCTCACAAGCAAATTTTTACTAGAAAAACTGACAAATACCTGTAGGGCACAAGTCATTCTGTTTAATATCATATTTTCTAATATTAAAATGGTTTTTCTGCTGATCAGCTGCAGTCGTTAACCAATAACTTATGTTACACGTAAACACTATACTTAATTTCTATGAAATTATATATCTAACACCAAGACTTTAATTTTTAACTACATACCAAACTGCACATAAAAAAATTATAATGTAATTTTAAAAGTTAAAATGTTTTAGGTGTTATACTTGGAAATAATTTACATGAGAATTTTGAGTTATGTATTAAAAAGTCGCCCTAGTGAGTAACATGTTTTGTATACTGAATTACAAATATTAACATATTGTTTATATAACTATGATCGATGCACGCATTCGATATTTGTAGGTAATTGTCATCGATTATATGTGTTTACCTACATTTGATTTTTTTGTAATTTTTAATAGGTTTTTATGTTGTTTTGCAGTTCCTGTTGTCTATTATGCCCACCTTGCAGCTTTCAGAGCCCGATATTTTATAGTAGGGTTTGAATCTGGATCAGCTCAAGTCGGTGGAACAACACGCGAGCGAGTAGCGACCATCTCTACTCTTCCAGCTGTTAAGCAGACGACATGGATAACAAACCCATTCTGCTGAAATAATTTTTTAGTTTTTAATTGCATAAGTTGTGAATGATATTGTTGGTTTATTTGTTGAATTCAGTCTGATTGTGCTCAGAGTTTTACACTCAGTCAATTATTTTCTGCTCATTAGCCTATGCGTCTAAGCGTAAGTTTCGTTGCTACTTATGTTCATTCGATCATTTGTTTTTCATCTATTACAGGTTTTTTATGATTGTTTTTTTGACATCCATATCTAGTTCTTCAGTTTTCTCGACTTCTAAAAAATTTTGTTTTCATCAAAATGAAAAAATAAATATATTGAACTACTACAAAATAAAATTTCACTTATGACATTGATAATCCTTTGGTTTTTGAAAAATTGTTCTTACAAATAAGATTATGAGATATTTTCAGCACTATAACCCCATTTTTCTACATAAAAATAAACATAATAATTAAGTTACACTATTGTTCTTGTCACTATATATATATACTAAATAAAATTTCTGGCTCAAATGAGCATGAACGGCAAGAACGGTTATTATGTATAATTTAATTATTACGTCTATCTATATGTAGAAAGAAATTGTTATAGTGCTGAAAATATCTCAATCTTATATGTGAGGACAATTTGTCAAAATCAAAGTGATTTTTCATATCATAAGCAACATTTAATTTTGTAGTAATTCAATATATTTATTACCTCATTTTGATCATAACACTATTTTAGAAAAAAAGAAAACTGAACAACTGAATATGGATAACAAAAAAATAACATAAAAAGTCAATAATAGATAAAAATCAAATGATCTGGCCGGAATAAACATGAGAAGCAACAAAACTTACGCTTAGACACATAGACCAATGAGACGAAAGCAATTAACTGGGTGTAAAACCCCTAGCAAAATGGTCTCGTCGACAGCTATGAAGGTTTGTTTAAAAGCAAAATTTAAAAAAGCTCTAATTTAAAGTTAAAATCAGTAAAACAAAAAAAAAATATTGAATGACCAGTCATGAATTCAACAAATAAACCAACAAAATCATTGAGAGTT
Source organism: Phalaenopsis hybrid cultivar (assembly GCA_002079205.1). Classification (NCBI taxonomy): domain Eukaryota; kingdom Viridiplantae; phylum Streptophyta; class Magnoliopsida; order Asparagales; family Orchidaceae; genus Phalaenopsis; species Phalaenopsis hybrid cultivar. The sequence continues at coordinate 95,205 of JXCR01148145.1, read as the reverse complement.
TGTCATGCAAAAAAAAACTAGAAAATTATTTTTGATAGAATGAGTTTGTTGTTTCCCACTGCTATAATATTTTGGGCTGCAAATAATTTAACAGTAAAACATTACTCCTCTGACATTCTCCTTAATAGCTGGAATAACAGAGATGATCGTTGTTCGCTTGTGTTGGTCCACTGCCTTGAATTGATACAGATTCAGACCTTGATTCCAAGTAATATCAAGATCGGAATGTTGCACGGTGCGCATAATATATAGCATTAACTACAAAAAAACATAAAAACCTATTAAAATTTACAAAAAATCAAATGCAAGGAAGCTCACATAGTCGATGACAATTACCTACAGATATCGAACGCATGCATCGACCATACCTGTACAAACAATATCTTAATACATTTAGTAATTCTATAAAACATGTTACTCACTATGGAGATATTTAAATGAATAACACAAAATTCTCATGTAATTATTTACATGTACAACACCCAAAACCATTCACATTTTTAAAATTGCAATATAATTTTTTTTATGTACAGATAAGTATGTAGTTAAAAATTAACTTTGGTGTTAGAGATGTAATTTTATAGAAATTGAGTTGAGTATTTATGTAAATCTTCCCAATATATAATAAACTTATGTGTAGCATGAGTTATTGGTTAGTAACTGCAGCTGATCAACAAAAAAATCGTTTTGATCGTAGAAAACATGATCATGAACATGGCGACTTGTACCCTACAAGTATTTGTTAATTTTTTTAGTAAAAATCTGCTTATGAGGTAAGAGAATTCTAGTCAAAAACTCCGTTCAGCTACAATTTTGAGTTTCTACGCAATAAAAATTTGTCTACCTGGATACTGGTATGATTGCAAAGATAGAAGTTGAACTCATTGGGATGACAGATACTCCTATCAACTACCATACTTAAAAATCAAAATATGTTGAGAAGCTGCACCACAGATTGATTAATATAATTACTATAATCCGAGATACTCCTATCAACTACCATGCTTCTATAATTTTAATTGAACTGATTAGGAAAAAATAAAAATAATGACCGAGTAACAACTAATTTTTGGAGAACTTAGCACTCCTGCTTCTACTGCAGTAAGATTCGGCTGAACCCCAATACCAAAGATTTTTACAAACATATCATTGTTATAATTATTTTGCTTGACCAGCAGCGAAAACAATCAAGGTTTCACCATAACAAATTGTAGGATCAATGAAGTAACCCACCCAATAAACTAAAATGCAATGACAAAATAAAAGTTCTAGAGCAAATTTAAAATCACAAGATGTAACCTCCAAAATGTTCTTCTCCCAAATAGCCGGACGTTTACAATTTTAATTTAATATTTCATTTATTTGTCTAGCATTTAACTTCTTAACATATTTTTGTCCATCCACAATTTTGCATACCTATTAAAAATGAGAGCTGCAGGGTCAAAGCTGAACAACAAATTGATTAAGCTTAAAAGCAATGCATTTGAATAAAGAAAACTATTAATATTGTTGACTAGAAAAACCTCAATTGGCAAGTATATCGGATTGCTATCACTGTCGGCTTTAACGCAAGTCAGTGAATCATACATAAGATTATAATTGTATTTTGTTCTGAAGTAACGTGCAATAGATATTTCAGTTTTCTCTGGTTCATCAAAATGAAACCTGTTGAAGAAAACTATTGATTAGAGAGAGCTCAATAGGATGAAAATTTTGTAACATTTTTGTAGGAGCCAAAATACAATAAAAGAATCATAAAAAAAAACAACATACATTAACTCGTTAGCAAACTGTGATGTAATCCCAGTGATTTTATAGCGTCTACACACATAGTAAATGAGTTGTTTCATTACAGACTCCTTTCAATGTCTTTTGTATCTGAAAGTTTTAAAGAAGTCATACATCTGACCTAAAGTAAATAACTAAGATAAAGCCAAAATATTTTGCACAGGAACATCATTCACATATGATTTGATATTAGCAACAAGAGAAAAAACATGTGCAATTTGGATAAAAAAAATGAGAGCATATGACTCAAATATGAAAGAAGAATGTCTCAAATGAAAACAAAAGCAAATATCTGAAGACGTTGCTTTTCAGATAAACTTGTAGGAAACGATCTTACAGTAAAAAAGTCTGACATAAAGTTTAAAAGATTTACTGGCCTTTAAAAAGATGTTGCAGAATATCTACAAATTCAAAGCAGATGTCACACATATCAGACAAAATGAATTTAGCGCCTTTCAGACAAACCAAGCATTTAGAAGAGTTTAAATGAATCCTAAACAGAAAAAAATAATAATCATTACCAACATTCAAGGACAAACCCATTTGGGTTGGCCTAAGACTTTGGAAAAAACCCCTCCAACATTGTAAACCTCGCCAATATCATTCGACCCAAATTCAAGAGAAAAAAATGATCTTGAAATTGTAACATAATTGTAAGAAGAAAACCAGACAATTTAATTATTTTATAAAATGCATCACAAGAAACATAAAAATAGCTTGAATTGTTTCAATACTTTTTGGAGGTAGGCTCCCTGAGGACAATATCCAAAGCAGTCATGATATCATGAGGGCATTCCAGGTGATATATATATATATATTCTAAGTCAGTCATTAGAATGAAAAAAATGGGATGATTACATAAAAAGTACCCTAAGCATTGTTATTTACAAATCAGGCACCCAGGTGATATTTTGAATTACCGAACCAATGCAATTAGATCAAATCATTGAGAATTTAATAAAAATAAAAAATATGACTTGGGTTCTATCAAGAATCAGGCAGATTCCAATCTAAAATTGAACCAAATATGTAAATTTGAGCCAGTTCATTCCAATTTCAACCCCAATCAAAATTGAACATGACGAATGATGAGCCGAACTAAATTTATCCAATACGAATGGATAGTTAGCAGCACTAATGACAATATTCAAATGTTGCATTGGGACTTGACAATTTTAAGAATANCGACTGGATAGTTAGCAGCACTAATGACAATATTCAAATGTTGCATTGGGACTTGACAATTTTAAGAATAAATCATTGCATGGTAGCTTCTAGTTGGATCTGTTAATATGGTATGGGTATATTTTTGCAATTTTGATATATTTCAATTACCTGGATGAAATCCCTCAATTTTTTTCGCTTAAATTTCTTGAGCTCTCTCATTCCACATTGGTAGTAAGGATATGCAATACTTTTCCCAGCCACCTGAATGCTCAAATCATAACACAATTTAGTCAGCTCTAAAGCTTCGATCAAAAATAATAAAATATACTTGCAAAATAATTTAGTTACGCATACAATTAAAAATGCGAATAATAATAAGAAATAACGTCAATTTTTCAGTCCAAATTGATTNCACCTGAATGCTCAAATCATAACACAATTTAGTCAGCTCTAAAGCTTCGATCAAAAATAATAAAATATACTTACAAAATAATTTAGTTACGCATACAATTAAAAATGCGAAAAATAATAAGAAATAACGCCAATTTTTCAGTCCAAATTGAGAAATAAAACTTAAGTAAACGGCCACATATATATATCTCTACCAGTGAGTGATTTTCTAGCAAGTGATTGACGTTATTGGTTTAATCAGATGATAAAATTATCTCTGCCAGTAAAAGACAGCTATATTTTCATGTATAAACATTTTTAGATTTTTTTATGTTTTCCATTAAGAAGAGGAAGTCGAAAATATTTTTATATTTTATCAAAACTTTACATAAATATCTTTTTAAATTATTATAATCTTCAAAATTATGATAAAACATATTTATTATTGATGAATAAAAAATAAAATAGGTAGATTTACGTGATTAATATCAGATATCGTTATAGATAACTTCTCTTTACATAGAGACCACATGAAACATTGATTTTTACAAATTTTCCACCATGATGTTTTTTTCGAACTGCCAAACCGACGTACTTACAGATTGAGAATTTAAAATTTTGGATTGGGTTTTATCACGAATTTTAAAATTTGAGTGAGAATATGAAAAATGGATAAAAGAGGATGGTTGACTTGTAAATAGCAAGTTGTTGATGGTCTGTACTTAATTGCGCCAAATTTTAATTGATTACATATACAAATAATGCATACATGTCAAAATATATATAAGGATTTTATAGCCATCATAACTAATTTTTTTTCAGATACAACCTGAAACCAATGTTAGAAAGAAAATTCATTAAATTTATGAAAAGAAAAACAAACCAATTCTGAACTGAAAATTCAACTGGAAGAAAATCAAATACATAATGCAGGTTTGTCCAAAAATCAAACAGTATAAAATAGCATATTGGTACAAATAAAACACAAAAAAGAATAAAGTGAAATGTTCTTGCGTGTCTATAACATTACTATCCTTAACATGGAGGCATGCAGAAACTCTACTTGTCTTTTATAATAGAACTTATGCAGGAAAGACTTAAGTACCTCCTGAACTTGTTTGACTGGCTGAGCTTCTATGGAGGAGATTAGCTGCCCGAAACTCTTTCGCTCGTACTCGGAAAATTTTTCCTGAGATGAAGAAGAAGCAAACACAAAAGAGAGAAAAATCAGGGAATTAATTCTGCGGAAGCGGGCCGCGGCATTAACCCTTTCGCCCAAGATTTTTACCCTTTACCCCTAATTTTCTCGCCTCTACCCTAGGTGCTTCCCCGCTGCTTCCCTCCCGTCCCCTTCTTCTTTTCTTTCATCGTCCCTCGATCGACAGAGCTCAGGTAAGACAAGTTATTTTCTTCTTGTATTTGCAGATCTGAGGAAGGATGTGCGTTTTTGCGGCTCCTAATGTTTTCTCCTCCTCATCTCTTTCTTGTTTCTGCCATTTTTCTTTTTTCCTCCTTTCCTGAGGTGGATTNACGAGTAGGCTAAGGTATTCGCCAAAAGAAATAACCAAAAGGTGCGACGACTTTTCCTGTTAATATTACGTGCCATAGTCAGTACCAAATCAATCCACAAACAATAAATTGAAAAGAAAGGGGCGTTTACATGCATACCACAAAATTCTTATGAAATTGAGGTGTTAGGTAAGTAAATAAGAATTTAGTGGAATGCATGTAAATCTTCCAAAAAAAATCACAGGAAAGTTTGAAGAATATTAAACTAGGAGAAACATCAGCTAAATCCATTACAAATATACATGCTCCACCCAGCCTATAATAGTGAAACACTTCCAATATGCAAATTTCATCTTGGAAAGCAGTAGATCAATATATATATATCGCAATTAATTTTCATAGCACAAAGCAGCAAAAATAACAATAAATGAAATTATAACTATCATTTATATAAGTTATCAGACAAGAGTACAAAATATTCTGATTCTGTATGATCAAAATGTAAAATAAATTACCAGGAAGTGCATAATTTCCATAGGCAAAATATCTTCAATGTTTTTTCCTGACAATCGTAGTACAATTTCAGTAATAATTTTGTAATGGAAAGCTCCAAAGCCTCCTGCTCCAATTGATTTTCTGAAGGCTTTAAGATGACTAGAGGCTACATTGTAGCAAACCACAGTTTAGAAGATGTAAGAAAGTAATCTAATTGCCAAACTTGAGCGAACATTGAGTTTAATAGCCCTAATTTTTCCTGTGCAGACTCCTGACGTAGCTCTACGTGTGGCANTTTAGAAGATGTAAGAAAGTAATCTAATTGCCAAACTTGAGCGAACATTGAGTTTAATAGCCCTAATTTTTCTGTGCACTCCTGACGTAGCTCTACGTGTGGCAGAGATTATTCCTGAGTTATTTTCAGGTTATTTCTGGGTTATTTTCAATAATCCCGAAATAACCCAGAAATAACCCAAAAATAAAGACCGCGGGTTAATTCTGGGTTATTTCGGGATTATTGAAAATAACCCAGAAATAACCTGAAAATAACTCAGGAATAACATCCGCCGCATGTAGAGCTACGCAGGAGTTCGCACAAAAAAATGCGCTCGTTTAATAGAGCACTAACCTCTCTTAGATGGATCATAAAGAGTGAAGTTCCACATTGTGAGAAGGAACAATAACAGACTTATTGGACGAGATTTATTTTGTTGATGCACGGTTCTCATTAACACCAAAAATGGGCGAAATGCCCCAAATGGGTCCACTTCCGTTTGAATTTCCTGAAATGTTTGAAATTCNAAGGAACAATAACAGACTTATTGGACGAGATTTATTTTGTTGATGCACGGTTCTCATTAACACCAAAAATGGATGAAATGCCCCAAATGGGTCCACTTCCGTTTGAACTTCCTGAAATGTTTGAAATTTCATATGGTATATAAAGATGATTCTGTGCATAAAATTAATTGATAGATTCATATAGTTCTTTTTTCTCAATGGATTACCAGCTGAACCAGTTCTGTCAGAATCTAAAAATGGTCACACTCCGTGTTCCACATTTCCATAAAAGAAAAAGGGATGGAACCTCTAAATTTACCAATTTAATTACCAAAAAAATTGGTGATTAATAATGCAGTAAAATGAAAGAAAAAAATTTTTGATGGCACAGTTAACAGAAAACATGTACAAAAAAAAGAAAAATTATATGACTTCTATTTACCTCGAAAAAACATAATCACGTACCATTAGAATTATTTGGTGCACATTAAGTCTAAATGTGTGTTTCAAAAGCATATTGAAATTAAAAAAATATATAGTGAGCAATGGATGGTATTAATAGCCGTGAATAGACAAAAGATTTTCCAATTATAATTAAAAATCATTTAATAATAACAATGAGTTCACATCTCTTTATCTTGATTATGAAAATGCTTGACATAGATATTTTAAAATACCGTGCCTTAGTGGATGCTTTTTGCAAATGATAAATTTTAACTAGTGAGATTCATGCTGAAATAAGTGAAATATTTTGGAAGACAAAGCACANTGGATGCTTTTTGCAAATGATAAATTTTAACTAGTGAGATTCATGCTGAAATAAGTGAAATATTTTGGAAGATAAAGCACATAAACTTGTAGAACAAATGTTGAAATTTCAAAGAATCATAGAGAAAGATCATGATAAAAATATGATAATTGTTGCTAATGTATGAAGTGGTGCAACTTTTTACTTTTCTCTTTTTTAAAATAACAAAAAATTATGCATATGTGTACAATATGCATGCGTTGGACATATTTTAAATGAAATTCACATAATTAGAATGTTTGTAATCATATTCAAATCTTAAAAGAAGCATAGATACACTTATGTTAAAAATGTGGTAATTGTTGTTAATGCATGAATTCATGTAACTTTTTTACTTGTCTTTTTTTAAAAATAACAAAAAATTGTGCATATGTGTATAATGTGTGTACCTTGAATATCTTTTAAAGGAAGTTCACACAATTAGAATGCTAGGCAATTATTATAAATAAACCAAAAATTTTAAGTCATTACATCTATCCATCTATCTCAAGCTTTTATGATAATAACGAAGCTAGAAAAAAAAACTTGCAATTAAAAAATGTTTCAAGAATTGAGAAATCGGAGGTAACTAAATAAAGTTATGTCTAAGCATAATCATTAAGATAATTTAATTTGTTTCATTGTTTTTATTTTTTATTTTTACTTTCTTATTTTTCATCATAGATTTATGTTCTTCAACTAGAAACATTCAATTTTATCTTATAAAAATTTAAGCATTTGATGTGAACACTGACTCATTTTGAAGTAATTTAGTTCAAAATTTGTTCCCGTTTGAAATTGCTAGTGAACGTGCTTGTGTTTGCTCAATTTATATATTTTTTTTCATGTTCAGCCTGAAATTGACTCGTTTAAATCAATTAAAAAGTATATATACACTGTTGCACTCAAGCTGCACCATTCATATGTAATAAGAGACGCAAAACTGCTTCAACACATAAGAAGCAGTGTTTTACAATTAGATTTAAATATGTATAATATATTGTCATATAAATAATATTTATAAAGTGTAGAAAGGCAGTACTGTTGATGTTGTGGCATGCATAAGCTTTTATTTTCATAGTTGAATATCATTCGGGATTTCTGACATGATCTAGTTTCTATGTGCAACAACATCAGAATCGTTTTTACTTTTAATTCATTTTACCTTGAATTGTAATTATACTCTGCCTTTCAAGAGCTACTTATTGCGTTTAAATGTAGGTTTTTAATAAAAACGCAGTAAACATTTCACGTTCATTATTACAAATAGAAAATTGTTTGAGAGAATTTCACAGTCAGTTTATTGAAGTCTTGAAGCAGCTAAACTCAAAGCATTGGCAGCTTCAATTGTTAATTATTGTTCTTCCAGAAATTAAGGGTTCATATAATGTTTTCCGAGTTTACTACTTATTTGCTTTCTAATGCTTGCACTTCTAATTCCTAAATTTTATTTAGATCTTTATAATTTTGTCTTTGCTTGACAGGTACGATAGAAAAAAAGTGATACTAAGCATGATCTTGTTAGTCAGTGTTGCCAGCCAAAGCACCTACAAGTCAAGGCAAATAAACAATACTTTGAAAATTTAGCCTTGAAAATCAATATCAAGGTTTGTAATTGTTTATGTTATCTTTTGCAGACATGTTATTTTTATGTTGTTTTTGAACATTCTCTTTAATGAACAAATTGGTGACTGTAATACTATTATTGAAGATTTCATCAAAAATCAAATCTCTTTGATATCAGCTATGTCAACTATTATATTTGGAGCTGATGTGACCAATTCGACCCCAGGAGAAGACTCTTTACCCTCTATTGCTCCAGTTTGTTTCTCTCATCTCTAATAATGTTGGTGGTTTTCTATTCTTTGATTTTTATCGATGATTTTACTCTATGAGTTATTTTTTTTCTGGTTGTTGCATCTATGAATTGGACTTGTCTAACGATGTACAAATGTTTTTTTTTTTCTGCACAGCCACGTAGACAAGAAATGATAGAGGATCTTTTCAAAACTACTTCATATTCGAAGATGGGGAACTCTGCCATGGGAATGATAAAGTTAAGCGCATTAAACCTTGACTGGATAGTCTAAAATTTGAACTTCTAACTTTATATATCAGTAGGTACCTGCTTAGAGCGTTCTATAGGGAGACAAATCGGAAACTAAAATGTATTATATTTTATACATTTGGTATATGAATGTATTTTAAACTCATTGATACACCTAAAACGCATCATTGGTTAACCTGAGAAGATTTGATTGTTAAATATAGGAATGGTGTCGGTGATGCCCAATTTAACACTGTGTTTTTGTTGAAAATGGAATCTATTGAAAAAGTTGGTTTTATTTTACTATGATTATAATGATTCTCTTAAAAAAAATTATATTACTTCTCTATAATATTTTGAATAACTGATTCTAACAAATGATACATATAATAGTCATGTGACTCAATAGAAGAAGACTATCCTCCACGAGTTACATTTATAGTGGTGCGGAAGAGACACCATGCGCGTTTATTTCCTGAGAATGTAAATATGATTGATAAGAGCAGAAAATATTGTCAGACAATGTCCAATTTGATGACTCGATTAATTAATTTAAGGTGCATTTTCTCGACATATTTTGATTCTTAGGTACGGTAGTTGATAGAAGTATTTGTCATCCCACTGAGTTCGACTCCTACCTTTATAGTCATGTCGGTATTCGGGTAGGTAAATTTCTATTGCATAGAAACTCAAAATTATAGCTGGTCGGAGTATTTGGCTAGAATTCACTTTACCTCACAAGCAAATTTTTACTAGAAAATTTGACAAATACCTGCAGGGCACAAGTCATCCTGTTTATTATCATATTTTCTACGATCAAAACGGTTTTTCTGCTGATCAGCTGCAGTCGTTAACCAATAACTTATGTTACACGTAAGTTTATTATATCCTATGAAGATTTGCATACATACTCTATTCAATTTCTATGAAATTACATATCTAACACCAAGGCTTTAATTTTTAACTACATACCTAACTGCAAATAAAAAAGTTATAGTGTAATTTTAAAAGTTAAAATGTTTTAAGTGTTATACTTGGAAATAATTTACATGAGAATTTTGTGCTATGCATGTAAAGGTCGCCCCAGTGAGCCACTGTTTTGTAGACTGAATTAAATATATTAAGATATTGTTTGTATAAGTATGATCGATGCACGCTTTNTTCAATTGTTAATTATTGTTCTTCCAGAAATTAAGGGTTCATATAATGTTTTCCGAGTTTACTACTTATTTGTTTTCTAATGCTTGCACTTCTAATTCCTAAATTTATTTAGTTCTTTATAATTTGGTCTTTGCTTGACAGGTACGATAGAAAAAAAAATGATACTAAGCATGATCTTGTTAGTCAGTGTTGCCAGCCAAAGCACCTACAAGTCAACGCAAATAAACAATACTTTGAAAATTTAGCCTGAAAATCAATATCAAGGTTTGTAATTGTTTATGTTATCTTTTGCAGACATGTTATTTTTATGTTGTTTTTGAACATTCTCTTTAATGAACAAATTGGTGACTGTAATACTATTATTGAAGATTTCATCAAAAATCAAATCTCTTTGATATCAGCTATGTCAACTATTATATTTGGAGCTGATGTGACCCATTTGACCACAGGAGAAGACTCTTTACCCTCTAATGCTCCAAATTGTTTCTCTCATCTCTAATAATGTTGGTGGTTCTCTATTCTTTGATTTTTATCGATGATTTTACTCTATGAGTTATTTTTTTCTGGTTGTTGCATCTATGAATTGAACTTGTCTAACGATGTACGAATGTTTTTTTTTCTGCACAGCCACGTAGACAAGAAATGATAGACGATCTTTTCAAAACTACTTCATATTCGAAGATGGGGAACTCTGCCAGGGGAATGATAAAGTTAAGCGCATTAAACCTTAACTGGATAGTCTAAAATTTGAACTTCTAACTTTATATATCAGCAGAGACCTGCTTAGAGCGTTCTATAGGGAGACAAATCGGAAACTGAAACGTATTATATTCTAAACATTTGGTATAAGAATGTATTTTAAACTCATTGATACACCTAAAACGCATCATTGGTTAACCTGAGAAGATTTGATTGTTAAATATAGGAATGGTGTTGGTGATGCCCAATTTAACACTGTGTTTTTATTGAAAATGGAATCTATTGAAAAAGTTGGTTTTATTTTACTATGATTATAATGATTTTCTTAAAAAAAATTATATTACTTCTCTATAATATTTTGAATAACTGATTCTAACAAATGATACATATAATAGTCATGTGACTCAATAGAAGAAGACTATCCTCCACGAGTTACATTTATAGTGGTGCGGAAGAGACACCATGCGCGTTTATTTCCTGAGAATGTAAATATGATTGATAAGAGCAGAAAATATTGTCAGACAATGTCCAATTTGATGACTCGATTAATTAATTTAAGGTGCATTTTCTCGACATATTTTGATTCTTAGGTACGGTAATTGATAGAAGCATTTGTCATCCCACTGAGTTCGACTCCTACCATTATAATCATGTCGATATTCGGGTAGGTAAATTTCTATTGCATAAAAACTCAAAATTATAGCTGGTCAGAGTATTCGGCTAGAATTCACTTTACCTCACAAGCAAATATTTACTAGAAATTTTGACAAATACCTGCAGGGCACAAGTCATCCTATTTATTATCATATTTTCTACGATCAAAACGGTTTTCTGCTGATCAGCTACAGTCGTTAACCAATAACTTATGCTACACGTAAGTTTATTATATCCTATGAAGATTTGCATACATACTCTACTCAATTTCTAAGAAATTACATATCTAACACCAAGGCTTTAATTTTTAACTACATACCTAACTGCAAATAAAAAAGTTAGTGTAATTTTAAAAGTTAAAATGTTTTAAGTGTTATACTTGGAAATAATTTACATAAGAATTTTGTGCTATGCATGTAAAGGTCGCCCCAGTGAGCCACTGTTTTGTAAACTGAATTAAATATATTAAGATATTGTTTGTATAAGTATGATCGATGCACGCTTGCGATATCTATATGTAATTGTCATCACTTATATGTGCTTCCCTGCATTTAATTTTTTTGTAATATTTAATAGATTTTTTTATTGTTTAACAGTTCCTGTTATATATTATGCCCACCTTACAGCTTTTCAAGCCCGATATTACATAGAAGTAGGGTTTGAATCTAGATCAGCTCAAGTCGGTGGTACAACGCGCTAGCGAGCAACGACTATCTCTACTCTTCCAGGTGTTAAGGAGAACGTCAGGGACATGATGTTTTACTATTTGAAAATTTGCAGACCAAAATATTATAGTCGTGAACAACAACAAACCCATTCTACTAAAATAATTTTCTAGTTTTTAATTTGCATGATAAGCTGCGAATGGTATTATTGATTTATTTGTTGAATTCATGCTGATCTTTCAATATTTTTTCTTTTGTTTTATCGATTTTAACTTTAAATTAGAGTTTTTCTAAATTTTTCTTTTAAACAAGTCTTCTTAACCATCAAACAAGACTATTGTGCTCGGGGTTTTACATTCAGTCAATTATTTTCGGCTCATTAGTCTATGCGTCTAAGCGTAAGTTTTGTTGCTATTTATGTTCATTCGATCATTTGCTTTCATCTATTACAAGTTTTTTATGATTGTTTTTTTATCATTCATATGTAGTTCTCCAGTTTTCTTGACTTCTAAAAAATTGTGTTTTGATCAAAACGAGAAAATAAATATATTGAATTACTACAAAATTAAACTTCACTTATGACATTGATAATCCTTTGGATTTTGAAAAATTGTTCTTACAAACAATATGAGATATTTTCTGCACTAGAACGTCATCTTTCTACATAAAAATAAACATAATAATTAAGCTACACAACCGTTTGTCGCAATATACATATATATATATATGAAATAAAATTTCTGGGATGACAAATGCTTTTTGCAGTCTAATGAATTAGTTTTAATGTCTCGACAACTAAACTAATCTAAAGAAAATAAATAAAATATGTAATCAACGTCTTCCCTTCATTTTCTAAAAATGTTGAATAACAACATCATTATTAGTACTACCTGATATTCCTTTCTTAATATAACTCACTAAAATATCACTCGTCCATCAATCTCCAATTCTATTTTCTAGTCAATTTTTTATGATTGTCGTAACAGGAAAAAAATCTTTCAACAATTGTTATAGCAACGAATGAGACTAATATCAACTTCCAAAGTTTAAAAACAAGATGATACGATAATCTTTTGTTAGGAATCATTCGTTTTGATACGCTTCAAATATCTTTTAAATATGAAAGTTGTGCATCAAATCTCATATCCATAATATGATTTCAATTAATTATTAAGAAGCATTATATCTATCAAAGTGAAATCAGTTAATATAAATGTCATCTAGATTAACTTAAATTTATCAAATGCGCTGAATTGGTTGGATTGAAACATAATATCAACAAAAATAATTCAGTAATTGTCTCTATAATATGATTATTCAGCTCTTGAAATTGCATATAAATAACTGTGTCAAATATTTCTACTTGAAAATAATATAAATTTTTCATGACTTTAACTCAAAAATGAGTTTGTCCACCAACAACCCTTTCATCTTTCATAGGAAGAATAATTATTTTTTTATAAAAAAGTAAAATACTCTACTAATAAAAATTTCCAACTTATTCTCTCATATCGTGCAGTCTTAATTTTGATATTTGAATCAAAGTGTTGGGTCCTACTTTGTCTTTTGTAAATTATGCCCCGAGAGTTAGAGCCGACTAAAGGGGAGAAGGAAGAGAGGGAGAGAAGACAATAAGTCAGGAACTTTTGTAATGAGAATCGAAGAGAGGTAAAGTCCCCTTTATTCGTATTTTTTCCAAGTGCTTATAGAGGTATATTTTGTATAATTAAAGAAATGACAGAATGATTATGAAAGCCGTTCTTAATTTCATTAAGACTCTAATTGATTGTATAGATTTTATCTCATATTTGCATTACAATTTGAGTTTTAAGATTGACGGTAATTGACTGGTCGGCTGACTTGTAGTCAGCCGACAAAGGCCATCGGTCTTTTGAAGTACACGTTGGTCGGTCGAGGTTTTCGACCGCATGGCCATCTTACTCGGTGTTCTTTGCCACGGTTGGCCAGAGCGATCGGTTGTGAGGTGATCGTTCAGTCTAGAAACAGGGTCAATCGGTCAAACATGATCGGTTGGTTGTTTTTGTGACTCATTCCGCTTGCCATATCTCTCATAAAGTGAGGTTCCTTCTAGCCATGAGTCAATGAAGAATGATATTTTACCTGAAGTCGTAATATTGAGAGTACGACAACTTTTAACTCTATTAGCGGTCTTTATCATATTTTTTTTCAGAAAACGGAAAAACTTTTTCTCTTAATAGNTGAGTCAATGAAGAATGATATTTTACCTGAAGTCGTAATATTGAGAGTACGACAACTTTTAACTCTATTAGCAGTCTTTATCATATTTTTTTCAGAAAACGGAAAAACTTTTTCTCTTAATAAACCAAAGGGAACCATAGTCGTGAAATCACCACTTGGTTAAAATGGGATTAGAGTTGTAAATTACCCAAAAAAATTTCGCTTTACACATCAAGTAAACCATTTATATGTAAATAGTATGTAAATGATTGGTCCAAAAAAAAAAACTTATGAAGATATATATATATATATATATATTCCAAGTCAGTCATTAGAATGAAAAAAAGGGGATGATTACAGAAAAAGTACCCTAAGCATTGTTATTTACAAATCAAGCACCCAGGTTATATTTTGAATTACTGAACCAATGCAATTAGGATTTAATAAAAATAAAAAATATGACTTGGGTTTTATCAAAAATCAGGCAGATACTAATCTAAAATTGAACCAAATATATCAATTTGAGCAAGTTCATTCCAATTTCAAGCCCGATCAAAATTGAACATGTCGAATGATGAGCCAAACTAAATTTATCCAAGCCGACTGGATAGTTAGCAGCACTAATGACAATATTCAAATGTTGCATTGGGACTTGA
>JXCR01148145.1:60475-77778 GCA_002079205.1 Phalaenopsis hybrid cultivar | reverse complement strand
GGCTCCTGATGTTTTCTCCTCCTCATCTCTTTCATGTTTCTGCCATTTTTATTTTTTCCTCATTTCTTGTGGTGGATGTATAGCTTCACGAAGTTTGGTTTGGCTTGAAATTTTANATATATATATATATATATGTATCTATATATATATACATATATATATGTATATATATATATGTATATATATGTGTGTGTGTGTGTGTGTGTGTTTATTTTAATTGTCGAGTATTATTTTAAAATAATCTAATTAACTACAAGGCTACAAAGATTTATGATAAATTAAAATTATTAATTAAAAAAATAAAATAATATTAAATTCTATTTAAATGAATATTTTAATATAAATAATAAGATTTAAATCTCAAACCCATTTAATATCCCACGGTTGTACGACTAGGACTATCAAAACGGTTCCTTGTTCTCAACAGCTCATGTTCGACTCGCTACCCCAACAAGCCGAACAGGAACATTGGTATTTTTTAACAAGCCGAACAGGAACATTTGTATTTTTTAACAAGCCGAAGCTGGGCTTGCTCAAGCTCTGCTCGTTTACACCCCTAGTGATGATATATGAAGTTCTCAAAATATTGCTGCACTTGTATAAGTTCCTATGGGGTAAATCCAAATTACAGCAGTGTTATGAAGCAAACCTAGAGATTGACATCACTGTAATGGGATTTAGCTTTCGCAACACAAGTTGAATCTGGATTCTCATAATTCTCCTGGAGAAACAACTAAACCATTCAAGTCTGTATTTAATCAGACAACAGTGAATTACAAGCACTAAACTTGCCTCCAAAAATTTCAGTTGATTTTCATCTGCTATTTAAAGCGTTTGCACAATAAGTCAAGAGCACTAAAAATCTTCAATGTCAGTTCCAATCTGCCAATGCAGAACACAAATTTTANACTAAACCATTCAAGTCTGTATTTAATCAGACAACAGTGAATTACAAGCACTAAACTTGCCTCCAAAAATTTAAGTTGGTTTTCATCTGTTATTTAAAGCGCTTGCACAATAAGTTATGAGCACTAAAAATCTTCAATGTCAGTTTCAATCTGCCAATGCAAAACACAAATTTTCAAATATTGAATGCAATTTTCATTAAAGTCTCAAAATGATCCCCTGACTATCTACAGTGTAAAGTAAAAGGCCACATATATATCTACCAATGTAAAATCACTTTCACCCAAAGCTACCAACAAATTTAAATTATTTTGAGGGCTTATTTTGAAGCCTAGGTGGCTCAATCCAATATGATTATCTTTTTCTACGATAACAAAATAATACCCTGATTGTTTGAATGAGACATTTTAATTGTTCCCGCCGCTCTTTTAATATGGGATAAATTAATCCTCACAAAAATTTATTTCAACCCCTATTAAAAGAATATATGATTAAACTAACAATAAAAAAAACCTCAAGTTATAAACCCATCAGATGGTTTGTTTGGGGTGACTGCTTTTTAAAAAGATGGTTGCAAAATTGTGCAAGAAAAAACAACATAGAAAACTGTGGTGAGCATATAAATATATATATTAGTTTTCAAAATATCAGGCAACAACTTTCTCATAACCAACGCACTATAATAGATCAGATTGAAAAAAGTTGTTTCGTGTCACAGAAATTTTTTAGAAAGCAACAAGAAAACAATTCTCCAAACGGAGTTGTGGTGAAGATCTGAAATGCGAAGCAGATAGAAAATTGTCCCAAATAGAACAATAATCACACATTATACATATAACATAATATGATCAAAATAGATAATTGCACATTGATCATTTATCACAATAATCAAAGAAGATTCAAAACCAATGAGATTAAAAAAAATGAAAATTTTAGAATTGGCCCAACCGAAATAGAGAATAAATTTTGATTAAAATGAACTTTCTACCTTCCTTCAAAATGAGTGCAAAAAAAACTTGGCTGATCAGTAATATTCTATTCAACTCAAAATACATTTAATGACAAAAAATCTACCCCCAATAAATTTCATTCCGGATATATCCATATCCAAATTCTCTCAACAAAAAAAAAAGCCAATATAATGATTTACTCTCATATTATGGATATATATNCTCCAAAATGTTCTTCTCCCAAATAGCCGGACGCTTACAACTTTAATTTAATATTTTATTTACTTGTCTTGCATTTAACTTCTTAACATCTTTCTGTCCATCCACAATTTTTCATACCTATTAAAAATGAGAGTTGCAGGGTCAAACTTGAACAACAAATTGATTAGGCTTAAAATCAATGCATTTGAAGAAAAAAAAATTATTAATATTGTTGACTAGAAAAACCTCAATTGGCAAGTATACTGGATTGCTATCACTGTCGGTTTTAAGGCAAGTTGGTGAATCATACATAAGATTATAATTGTATTTTGTTCTGAAGTAACGTGCAATAGATATTTCAGTTTTCTCTGGTTCATCAAAATGAAACCTCTTGAAGAAAACTATTGATTAGAGAGAGCTCGATAGGATGAAAATTTGTAACATTTTTGTAGGAGCCAAAATACAATAAAAGAATCATTAAAAAAACAACATACATTAACTCGTTAGCAAACTGTGATGTAATCTCAGTGATTTTATAGCGTTTACACATATTTAGTAAATGAGTGATTTCACACTCCTTTCAATGTCGTTTGTATTTGAAAGTTTCAAAGGAGTTATAAATCTGAAATAAAGTAAATAACTAAGATAAAGCCAAAATATTTTCCACAGGAACATTATTCACATATGATTTGATATTAGCAAAAAGAGATAAAACATGTGCAATTTGGATAAAAAAATGAGATAAAACATATATATCTACCAATGTAAAATCACTTTCACCCAAAGCTACCAACAAATTTAAATTATTTTGAGGGCTTATTTTGAAGCCTAGGTTGCCTAATCCAATATGATTATCTTTTTTCTACGATAACAAAATAATACCCTGATTGTTTAAATGAGACATTTTAATTTTTCCCCCGCTCTTTTAATATGGGATAAATTAATCCTCACAAAAATTTATTTTAACCCCTATTAAAAGAAAATATGATTAAACTAACATTAAAAAAAACCTCAAGTTAAAAACCCATCAGAGGGTTTGTTTGGGGTGACTGCTTTTTAAAAAGATGGTTGCAAAATTGTGCAAGAAAAAACAACTTAGAAAACTGCGGTGAGCATATAAATATATATATTATTTTTCAAAATATCAAGCAACAACTTTCTCATAACCAACGCATTATAATAGATTAGATTGAAAAAAGTTCTTTTGTGTCACAGATATTTTTTTAGAAAGCAATAAGAAAATAGTTCTCCAAATGGAGTTGTGGTGACGATCTGAAATGCGAAGCAAATAGAAAATTGTTCCAAATACAACAATAATCACACATTNTTGGGGTGACTGCTTTTTAAAAAGATGGTTGCAAAATTGTGCAAGAAAAAACAACTTAGAAAACTGCGGTGATCATATAAATATATATATTATTTTTCAAAATATCAGGCAACAACTTTCTCATAACCAACGCACTATAATAGATTAGATTGAAAAAAGTTGTTTTGTGTCACTGATAATTTTTTGGAAAGCAATAAGAAAATAGTTCTCCAAACGAAGTTGTGGTGAAGATCTGAAATGCGAAGCAAATAGAAAATTGTTCCAAATACAACAATAATCACACATAATACATATAATATAATATGATCAAAATAGATAATTGCACATTGATCATTTATCACAATAATCAAAGAAGATTCAAAACCAATGAGATTAAAAAAAATTAAAATTTTAGAATTGGCCCAACCGAAATAGAGAATAAAATTTGATTAAAATGAACTTTCTACCTTCCTTCAAAATGAGTGCAAAAAAAACTTAGCTGATCAGGAATACTCTATTCAACTCAAAATACATTTAATGACAAAAAATTTACCTCCAATAAATTTCATTCCGGATATATCCATATCCAAATTCTCTCAGNACCGAAATAGAGAATAAAATTTGATTAAAATGAACTTTCTACCTTCCTTCAAAATGAGTGCAAAAAAAACTTGGCTGATATGGAATACTCTATTCAACTCAAAATACATTTAATGACAAAAAATCTACCTCCAATAAATTTCATTCCGGATATATCCATATCCAAATTCTCTCAANTGTTGAATTCATGCTGATCTTTCAATATTTTTTCTTTTGTTTTATCGATTTTAACTTTAAATTAGAGTTTTTTTGAATTTTTCTTTAAAACAAGTCTTCTTAACCGTCAAACAAGACTATTGTGCTCGGGGTTTTACACTCAGTCAATTGTTTTCGGCTCATTAGCCTATGCGTCTAAGCGTAAGTTTTGTTGTTATTCATGTTCATTCGATCATTTGTTTTCATCTATTACAAGTTTTTTNTTGAATTGCTTTATTTCATATAAAAAATGATGAGGATTAACGATTTCAGTTTTCAATGTTGCCTTTGGAAATTATTCATTGCTTTGTTACATTACCTGTTGATGGAAAATATGATACTATTATTTTTTTTGTTCTAGTTATAAGATGATGTCCGGTTGCAATGCATTGAATTGTTGTAAGAGAATTGAAATTCATGGATTTGTTGAAACACTTTTTCATAGATTATGGATTATGTTTGAAACACTTTTTCACGTGCCTACTTCACGAGACTTGTATGCCATATCTTCTATAAGAGTTTATCATCATTTATTCCTCCTTCCAATATTCTACTGCATCAATTCTACTGGTGAATGAAACACTAATATATCTTTATTGAACTTCAGTGAAGTTTTTGGGCACTTTTGCGAATTAAATATAGAAGTTCATTGTTGTGTATAATAAGTGCAGTCATGTGTCTAACTAGGGGAATTGCCTTATAGTATTTCTTTAACTATTTGGTCAATCTCTATTGCTGAGGTAAAGCCATGCTATCAGTTTGGTGAAACAATTTTTTTTTCTTTTTATTTATAGATACGAAGAATTGGTGTCGCCTTATAATGTATGACTGGAAGTATGGTAATCTCTTAGCATGAATGTTTAGTAGTCACCAATCTTGAAAATTAAATTGCATCCTAGATGGCTTAGGGAAAGGGAAGAATAATGTTTAGATATTTTTTAAAGAGGTCTTTAAAGATAGAAATAGTTTCTCTGACGTTCTACAGTTGGAAACTAATTTCATTGTTTGATAGATCATAATTGAGTTGTAGAAAACATGTGTAATCCATGGAAAATATTTGCGTACATAAGACGTACGCAGCGCTGCGTACGTCCAGGGGTTATTCAGGGGGTACAAGGGGGTTATATCGAGGTGGTTATACCCCTATGTAACCTCCCTGTAACCTTCCTATAACCTACAAATGAGTTTCGTACAAATAAGTTACACGGGGGTTTCAACGGAATTACACAGAGGTTACAGCGGGGTATAACCTAGATATAAATCTCCTGTAACTCCTGAATAACTCATGATGTACGCAGCGCTGCGTACATCTTATGTACGCAAATATTTTCCATAATCCATCATGACAGCACTTGGTAACTTGGCATGGTCCTGTAAGCAATTGTTATATTATTATTTTTATGTTATCTTTACACTTAACTTGTTTTGCATTGCTCCAGTACTTGGCAAGCTGGCATTGATCCTCGCAACAATTTTTTTTTGCTTCAGGTTACCTATTTATTGGATATGTTGCTGGTTTTTTCTATTATGCCAGATTCCTATATGCAGCCGGTTTCGAAGGGGGGAGGGAGTAATGTATTATGCTTCTGGGAGGGAGTAATGTATGAATCATTATGAGAGTAATGTATTAGGCTTCTATTATGCCAGATTCCTGGGATGGGATCCTTCATGGCAGCACTTGGTTTCTATATATTGCTGGTTTTTTTATGCTTCTAGGAAGGAGTAACGTATGAATCAAAGCTTTGTATCTTCCTCTTTGGTGTTATAATAAAGTTGTTGGCCTCCTTTGCCGTGGATGTAGGTCATGTTGACCGAACCATGTTAAATTTTGTGTCCTTTTTTTCATTTTTATGCTTCCTTAATTTTTTGTTTTTATTGAATATGATGCAACAACCATAAATGTTTTTCATGTTATAACTTCTAAATTATGTCATTGTTGTGTTTCATTTCTTTGTTTTATCATAGTATCAACATGGCTGGTAAGGCTAAAGAACATGGTTCACTAGCACTCTGAGAAAAAGAAATTAAAATATTGTTTTGCGACATTTGTATAAAAGAAATAGATATGGACAATAGACCAACAACGTTTTTCAATAAAGAAGATTGACAGAATATCATTAAAAATTTTAAAGACTCCACGGGACGGGAGTACGATAGGCTACAAATGAAAAACAAATGGGATCAACTAAAAAAAGATTGAAAATTTTGAAAGGATTTAAAGCATGGTTCAACTGGTTTGGGTTGAGATCCGGTAAAGCGAACCATTGATGCTTCGGAAGAGTGGTGGGCAGAAAGACTCGCAGTTAATAAATTTAATTTTTTATAATTTGCATAACATCTTTCTCTTTCAAGATTTACTGAACTGATTTAGGTATTTTTTTCAGGTGGTGCCCGTAGCGAAAAGGTATAAAACTTGTGGAATTGAACTCGATTTGGAGGAGAAGTTAGACCTGATGTTCGGGGGTGTCGTCGCCACAGGGAAATATGCATGCGCTCCCAGCGAGATAGGATTTGGTGAAACACAGGACAATGTTGCTGTCAGCTTATCAGATGATTAACCTCAATTCCCAAGTCCATGTCCCACTGAGATTCAATCAACGAAGTGATCTAGGTTCGAGAGTAAAAAAAAAGGTTGGAGCTACTTCTATTAGAAACCAGATATCATGTCTGATGGATTCCTTTAACGATGCCCCCTCATAAAGTGCAGAAGACGTCAATTAACGAGGTTGTGGCAATTTTAGAGCAGGATCCGAGTATTGCAAAGGATGATGAGCTTTAATACTTTGTTGTTGAGCTGCTTCAAGATTCGGTGTAGAGAGATTTTTTCACAGCAATTGCCAAAGAGTGAAGGGTGTTGTATCTACGACATTTTTATGAGCGCAGGAAAATTTGAATGAAGTTTTTTAGCATTTGCTATGTGCTTATTTGAACAGTTTATGAGAAAACATGGTTATTTGAACTGTTGTTGATTGAAACTTTTCAGTTTAATTTGTTTTTTTACATATAAATGTCTTTATGAAAACTGCGAAAATCTGATTCGTTGATAAAAGTTCCTTAGAAGTCCATAACTCTGATCTACACTGAATGTTTGTGTTATTACTTATCACAGGTTAAATAATATAATTCTTTTCCTAGTGATGATTAGTTTAATAATTTAGTTTTCTTTGTCAAAATGTGTCCAGTATAAATCATTATGGACCCAAACCAAGTACGTCATAGAAGGAGAAACACAGCTATCAACTTGCTCGTAGAGTACTACAGTACATATATCGACTGTTCTTCCTATTACACATCATCACATTTTAGAGACAAATGGGTTGCGGAAATTCTTGTCGGGCATCCCACAAGATTTCACAACATGTTCCGCATGACACAAGAGGTTTTTACAGATCATTTAGCATAACTCATTGGATCTCATGGCCTCCATGGGTCTATGAGAATGACTGACCGTGAGGTCTTGGCGATTACTCTTTATATATTATCACAAAACGAGACAATGCGTGGTGCGAGGGAACGCTTCCAGCACTCATCAGAGACAATTAGCAGGTACTTTTCAGTGGGTTTGAGTGCTTTGGTGAGCCTCACCAAACAAGTCATAAAGCCAACAGATCCAACGTTTTCACGAACTCCTACAGAGATTCACCACGATTGACGCTACATATCATTATTTAAGATACTGATATAATCTTATATTAATGAAATTTAACATGAGTACAGGACATTAATTAATTAATTACTAAAGCTACATATTTAGGATTGCATCGGTGCGATAGATGGAACACATGCTGATGCACGAGTTTCAAATGATGAGAAAATTGTATTTATCGAACGTAGTGGAACCCCAACGCAAAATGTCACGGCAGTTTGCGACATTAATATGTGTTTCACATTTATCATGTCTGGTTGACAGAGTAGTGCACATGACAGCAGAATTTTCAAGAGTGCAACACGGAATTCGCATTATAGTTTTCCCCATCCTCCTCAAGGTATGTTGCGTCAAGAAATATTTATTGTAATTTTTTAAATGTGAAACTGAAGGTTCAACAACTTACAGGAAAGTATTATTTGGTGGATGTCGGTTATCCGTTGCAGCGAGGGTATCTCAAACCATATCCTGATACCAGATATCATACACCTGATTTTGAACGTGCAAGTAATGTTACACGAAACAGAAAGGAGGTGTTCAACAAAAGACATTTCTCTTTGCGAGGCGTCATAGAGCGGACATTTGATGTGTGGAAAAAAAAATGGGTGATCTTACGTGATATGCCTCCTTACCCATTCCAAAACAGGTTCAGATTGTGATAGCGACAATGACAATACACGATTATATTAGGCGACACCCGTCTCGATATGACGTTGAATTCCTCAATGCTGAAGCAAATCAACAGGAAGTAGTTGAAGACCCATTTGAAAACCAAATTGGTAGTTCTATATTACGAGATGACAGCGAACAATCGACCATTTGCGCTGAATAAGGGGAAGGTGCAACTGAAATGACGATCATTCAAAAACAGATGACTAATGCGATGGTTAATATGTGATTGATTTGTAATTTGTTAGAAAGACAAAACAATTGTAACTTATGAGTGTTTGGTAGTAGAAGTTACTTTATGTGCCCCAGTGATGTAATAAATTATTTTATTAAGGCTTAAAACTTTTTTATAAATGGTTATGGAAGATTATTTTACAGATTTAACATATAATAGTATATTTGCGGATAATTAGCAATTTGAAGCATTCATCTGTATTTAGTTGGAAGCAATTTTGATTACAATGACTTATATGATGTTAAAAAATTGAGTGTTATCCAAGAAAATATAAAAGTTTAGGTGTTTAATATGTTGAGACAATAAGTATGTGGTATTTATGTAAATGTACTAAGTTATATCAACTTTTAAAGAATTCAAAAGAGAGAATTAGCATAATCTGACATCCTTTAAATGTAATACAAATNTATATATATATATATATATATATATATATATATATATATATATATATATATATATATATATATATTTCTTTGTTTTTGAAAAAACTCAAAGGCAAATACATTAATACTGAAAAGATACATAAATGTTGTATGAGACGGCATAAAAGAAAGTCCAACTCACACAATACAACGCACGCAAAACTCAAATAAAGCAAAAATACATAAAGTTAAAAAACCAAAAAAGCCACAAGAGGACGTAAAAGTGCTAGGGACGTCCCACTTTACTCCTCCCTCTGCCTCTAGTTCTTGGNCACACAATACAACGCACGCAAAACTCAAATAAAGCAAAAATACATAAAGTTAAAAAACCAAAAAAGCCACAAAAGGACGCAAAAGTGTTAGGGACGTCCCACTTTACTCCTCTCTCTGCCTCTAGTTCTTGAAATTGAGTCAGCTAACAAATTGTAAAGGTGATTACCATTGCCCGTAGTAACTAAAGTAATCATCCATAAGATTTCTAAGCTCAAGTAGGTCTCCATTCTTCTTCTTTCTCCTGGATGTGTAGACCTGTCATTCTACATTCGATGATTCACTCGTATGATCAGTAGATTTCAACGTTGGTCGGACAAGTGTAGTTTGTTGCACATCAGGATCCCCATGAGCCTGAATAACATTAACAGTTCGACCTGATGAGACGGTAGTGAAGCAGTAGAAGTATTGTCACATGTATTATCGGTGATATCTAGGGTAGGTGGGGTCTGAAGACTCACCCTCTCCCACACGATAGGAGGTTCAAAGACGGGGGAGCTACAACTGGGGACTGAACGGTTGTCATATTGCTTGCGAGAATAGTGACATCATCTGAGGTATTCTTTTGATAATCAATAGTGTCAATAACTTGGAGCTAATCAGTAGGATATGAGACAGCTGCCTCTGGCATAACACTATGTTTTTTTGGTCTGAGTTGAGGGTGTAGATGGTGGAATTGAGAACTGGAGTGGCCGAACATACGACAGTTTGAACAATACAAAGAAAAATGCTCAGTCACTACCTTTTGTCAACATTTGTGATGTTGTGTGCCCAACAAAATTTTCTCAGATGCGGGTAAAGTGATATTTCTTTCGACATGTACTCTAGCTTCAGATGGACGAAAAAGATTAAAAGTAGGAATGTATGTTTTGAGTGACTTATCATAAGCTGAGGCAATAAAGTACAACACTTTTTGAGTAAAATAATGAAATTTCAAACAATGAAGGCGAATCCAAACCAGAATGATTGGTGGTTATGTCTGTGGGTCAAAATTCAAAAACCATTTCAGAATCTTCATTGCTCTGTTATCAATCCAGATTATTTTTCGAGCAAAGAAGCATGTGTAATCTTCTTCATTATTTAGTTATATAAGAATGTGTCTTCTATCTAACAGTCCAATTATTTAGTTCATTGTTCTCAATAGCTCGTGTTCAACTTGCTACCCCAACGAGCCGAACACGAACAATTGTATTTTTAAACAGGCCGAAGTTGGGCTCGCTCGAGCACTGCTCGTTTACCACCCTAGTGATGATATAGGAAGTTCTGAAAATATCACTGCTNTGACGAAAAGAAACTAGGGATCGCCATGGTGAAACCCTAGCATATATATATATATATATAATTGTTGAGTATTATTTTAAAATAATCTAATTCACTATAGAGCTACAAAGATTTATGATAAATTAAAATTATGAATTAAAAAAAATATTAAATTCTATTTAAATGAATATTTTAATATAAATAATAAGATTTAAATATCAACCCCTCTTAATATCCCACGGTTGTATGACTAGGGCTGCCAAAATGGTTCATTGTTCTCAATAGCTCGTGTTCAACTTGCTACCCCAACGAGCCGAACACGAACGATTGTATTTTTAAACAAGCCGAAGTTGGGCTCGCTCGAGCACTGCTCGTTTACACCCCTAGTGATGATATAGGAAGTTCTGAAAATATCACAGCTCTTGTATAAGTTCCTACGGGGTAAAACCAAATTACAGCAGTGTTATGAAGCAAACCTAGAGATTGACATCACTGTAATGGGATTTAGCTTTCGCAACACAAGCTGAATCTGGACTCCCAAAATTCTCCTGGAGAAACAACTAAACCATTCAAATCTGTATTTAATCAGACAACAGTGAATTACAAGCACTAAAGTTGCCTCCAAAAATTTCAATTGGTTTTCATCAGCTATTTAAAGCGCTTGCATAATAAGTCAAGAGCACTAAAAATCTTCAATGCCAATTCCAAGCTANTAAACCATTCAAATCTGTATTTAATCAGACAACAGTGAATTACAAGCACTAAAGTTGCCTCCAAAAATTTCAGTTGGTTTTCATCTGCTATTTAAAGCGCTTGCATAATAAGTCAAGAGCACTAAAAATCTTCAATGTCAATTCCAAGCTGCCAATGCAGAACACAAATTTACAAATATTGAATGCAACAAACATATGTTCATTTTTAACTCATGTTCTACCCGTACTAGCTCAATTAAATTAATTTGAAAATAGCATAAGGTGTTAAATTCGAACTTGTACCATTCCTATGCATTAGAAAGTACAAAACTGCATGACCGCACGAGCCGCGGTTAATTAAATTTAGATATAAATAAATATAATATATTATTATATAAATAATATATATAATTTTTTATCTCTAACTAAAATGAACCGAACATTATCAAACAAATGATTTTTCTACAACAAACACAACACAAACTCACACTTGAGCTCGATCCAAGGGTGGAGGTCTGCTAGGTGAACTGAGAGCGGAGGGAAGCATCTGAAATGGGTTGTGGGTTGTTGGGACAGCAAAAGGAGGGGCTGGAATTGTGTTGGCAACAAAGTTAAGAGTTGGAACAGTAAGGAGCATCAAAGGGAAACACAACAAGAGTGTTGTCCGNGGAGGGAAGCATCTGAAATGGGTTGTGGGTTGTTGGGACAGCAAAAGGAGGGGCTGGAATTGTGTTGGCAACGAAGTTAAGAGCTGGAACAGTGAGGAGCATCAAAGAGAAACACAACAAGAGTGTTGTCCAGTGCAGGGGCAGCAAGCAGCATGATAGGTTGCAATTCAGGCGAAAACAAATCAGAATGATGGTTGGACAGCAATAAATCAACAAGTTTGTTGTTTTTTTGACAGCAAGAGTTGTCTGGTGCAAGCGCAGCAAGCGATGACTACAGTCACAGCATGACAGGTTGCAATTCAGGCGAAAATAAATCAGAATGATGGTTGGACAACAGTAAATCAATCAGAATGAAGGCGACAATGAGGATTGGCGGCGAGGAGTGATGCAGGAACATTGGGAAAGGGTGGAGGTGGCTGCTTGGGATGCCGACGAGGCGAGAAAGAGAGGGATGCAGCTGAAAATAGGGAAATTGCGGGAGAAAAACAATGATAGCACTGCCTTGGTGGCTACAGCAGGGACAGAGCGGCCGAAATTGACCTGAGAGGAATGTGGAAGGGGATAGAGAATATAATCATTAAACCGAGAATGAGACACAAGTAGGACACCACTCAAACTCTACGAGAACCCTTGAAGGGAGAAATGGATGCAGACGGTTGTCCTGAATAGAAACATGACAAAACCTAACCCCATAACACTTAAGAAGGTAAACTTTATGTTCTAGTGTGAGTTTGATGGCTCAAAATGGAGAAGAGCTTTGTTAGTATTTTGTAAAAAGAGAAGATCGTAAACACTTGGAAGGTAAATTTTATATAGCTATAATTCGGTCAACAATTATATATATTTGAGTGTTTGTTCGTGAACACTTAGAAGGTAAAGTTTATATAGCTATAATTAGGTCAACAATTATATATATTTGAGTGTTTGCCACTAAAAATAAAAAATGATTAAAGGGGTTATCATATTAGAAGGCAAGGAATAAAGTTATTGAATTATGGAATCGAAATAAGATGCGTCTATCTATTCAATATAAGGTAATTAAAAATATATTTGCATTTGACATATACAACTAACTATAAACACACCAATTCTATAAAGGATTAAAAAGGGGGAAAATATAGACTTAAGATAGCATGAATAGAAGTTGTTCAAAAAGATTTACAAAGAGTAGTTAACACCTCAAGTAACACGGCTGAAAAATAAATTTGTTAAATTAAATGATCAGGTTCTTCTCCTTAAGGCAATTAAAGCAATTGCAATCTTATCACAACATATTAACAATGATAAATTAATCCAATACCTCTATTTCAATCAGATGGGTTTTCATGGTTTCCGTTAGCTGAAGCCCTTGTAAGAAATTTCCAATTACCTCGTCCAAGCACTTCCGCAGAAAAGGATATTGATGGAGCTCCTTAGCTAAGTTGTGATGGCTCATCTAATACCAGAACAAAGAAGCAGATGAGTTTCACTCTTGCTTTGCAAACTATTGATTCTTCTTATATACAAATTGTGGATGCATGGCAACATACCTTAATCAATTCATCAAAGATGAACTTTGCATACTGGAGGCTTGGATCAAGTAAACGACCAATCTGCATTCTTACAAGAACTTCAAATGGCATCTAATCAGATTCCAAATGAGGTAAACGCTTCTCTTTAGAAGATTTGAAATGAAAGAGAACAAAAAACAATTCAGTCTCTTCATTCAAGTTTCAAAAATGGATTCACTAGTAATTACCTCATGTACAAACAAAGCAGCCTTACGACCAGTAGCATTCTGAATAGCCATATGAATGTCCTCGTCACTAACATCCTCACAAGGACCAACTTCCTGCTAATAAAATGGAAATTACCATCTTTTTTTCAAAGTTTTTTAAGAAGTAAATTGCCAATGAAATCCATTTAACTACATAGAAAAACATTCAGGTTAAACATTAAATCCAAAGAAAATTGTATGAAACTAAAAATTAATACAGCAGTATATACAATGCATGAAGTAAGTCCAACCTCTAAATTCTTCACACAAATTGACTGGAAAATATAATTGATAATTCCTCATTTTTCCCCTCAATCATTAAAGTAAAAGCTGCACAAAATCTAGCATTTAGATTAATGAAAGATGAAAGACACTTAACAATACTTAAATAAAATTTAATATGTAAGCTAATTACTATTATGAAATAATTACACAAAGGTTTATAAAATTACAATTAATTTGCTAATATATTTATAAATATTACAATTCAATTAAATTATTTAAAATTAACTTATGCAAAATTATATTAAATTCTAAAACATATCCTGCTCGCAAACCTCACCTACCACGTTTCTCCCATCTCATGTTTAAAAACCTCGTGGTATGGTCGCAACTGAAGCTAACTAGGAAGACAACGACCGGATTGTGACATACAAAGATCTCTGAAACTCTCATATGACTGCCCTTTCCACCCCGCTCCTACCCCACAAGCCCTCATTTTCCTTCTCCTTCCTCCCATATTGCTTTGTGTGCTNCTTTGGACAACGGACCCAAGATATCTAAATCGTTCACACGTTTTAATAATTTGATCACCCAAAGTCACACTTATGTCACTAGAGCTATTACTACAAAAATTGCATTCCCTGTATTCAGTTGAGTTCTACTTAAATGAAGGTCTTTAGACTCCAATGTAGACCTCCATAATTCAAGTTTTTCCTAGAAGGCCTTTAGACTCAATGTAGACCTCCATTCAGTTTTAGTTCTACTTAAACAAAGGCCTTTAGACTCCAATCTAAAATTACATTTCATGTATTCAGTTTTAGTTCTACTTAAACGAAGGCCTTTAGACCCCAATGCAGACCTCCATAATTCAAGTTTTTCCCAGTTTTAGTTCTACTTAAACGAAGGCCTTTAGACTCCAAAGTAGACCTCCATAATTCAAGTCAGTTCTACTTAAATGAAGGTCTTTAGACTCCAATGTAGACCTCCATAATTCAAGTTTTTCCTATCTACTTAAACGAAGGCCTTTAGACTCCAATGTAGACCTCCATAATTCAAGTTTTTCGTGGGTTTTTTCTCTAGTTTTATCCACGAGAAGAATATCATCAGCAAAAATCATACACCAAGGTACATCCTCCTGTAGATGTCCAGTAAGNGAAATTGAGTCAGCTAACAAATTGTAAAGGTGATTACCATTGCCCGTAGTAACTAAAGTAATCATCCATAAGGTTTCTAAGCTCAAGTAGGTCTCCATTATTTTTCTTTCTCTTAGATGTGTAGACCCGTCATTCCTCATTCGATGATTGACTCGTATGATCAGTAGATTCCAACGTTGGTCAGACAAGTGTAGGTTGTTGCACATCAGGATCCCCATGAGCCTGAGTAACATTAACAGTTTGACCTGATGAGACAGTAGTGAAGCAGTAGAAGTATTGTCACATGTATTATCGGTGATATCTAGGGTAGGTGGGGTCTGAAGACTCACCCTCTCCCCCACGATAGGAGGTTCCAAAGACGGGGGAGCTACAACTGGGGACTGAACGGTTGTCATATTGCTTGCGAGAATAGTGACATCATCCGAGGTATTCTTTTGATGATCAATAGTGTCAATAACTTGGAGCTAATCAGTAGGAGATAAAATAGCTGCCTCTGGCATAGCACTATGTTTTTTTGGTCTGAGTTGAGGGTGTAGATGGTGGAATTGAGAACTGGAGTGGTCGAACCTACGACAGTTTGAACAATACGAAGAAAAATGCTCAGTCACTACCTTTTGTCAATATTTGTGATGTTGTGTGCCCAACCAAATTTCCTCAGATGCGGGTAAAGTGATATTTCTTTCGACATGTAATGTAGCTTCAGATGGACGGAAAAGATTAAAAATATGAATGTATGTTTTGAGTGGCTTACCATAAGCTGAGGAAATAAAGTACAACACTTTTTGAATAAAATAATGAAATTTCAGACCATGAAGGCGAATCCAAACCAGAATGATTGGTGGTTCTGTCTGTGGGTCAAAATTCAAATACCATTTCAGAATCTTCATTGATCTGTTATCAATCCAGATTATTCTTCGAACAAAGAAGCATGTGTAATCTTCTTCATTATTTAGTTATATAAGAATGTGTCTTCTATCTAACAGTCCAATTTTTCATTTCTCAACAATGTGCATAAGCTCAAATTCCTTACAAATCAACTCCATTTTGGGATGACTATACAGAAATTTTCCGACCAAATTCATTCGATAGAAGGAAGCAAGTTGAATACCTTCACCTTCTGCAAAAAAGATGACAGGCTTTATATTTTTCCTACCAGGTTTCTTGATGTCATCCGCCCACTCTAATGAAGGAAGGAAAGAGCACGATTTAAGTGTATCTGAGGCGTGGACACCCCCAAGTGCAGCAACATACGATTTGTCAGAAGCCATGGAGTTACGGCTTAGCAGGCAGAGAGCGGAACACGAAAACAGGGAGAAGAGCACAGAACGAAAACTCGAAATAGAAAGGAGCGGAAGCCCCTGTGATCTCAGAGCAAACAGGAACGAGCAGAACCCTAAACGAGCAGGAGCGGCGAAGCCCCGGCGATCAAATCAAGCGAGAGGACGACGCACGCAGCTGGACGAACGCAGAGACGTACGTGAGCTCAAGCCCAAAGAAGACGCACGCAGATGACACAGCCAGCGCAGCTCAACGAACGCAGAGACGCACGAGCAGGAGCAGGGATGCACGAGCAGAAAATGAAGTCGACGACACACGTCGACAGCGGCGAACCTCGAGAGTTAGATTGACGAAAAGAAACTAGGGATCGCCATGGTGAAACCCTAGCATATATATATATATATATAATTGTTGAGTATTATTTTAAAATAATCTAATTCACTATAGAGCTACAAAGATTTATGATAAATTAAAATTATGAATTAAAAAAAATATTAAATTCTATTTAAATGAATATTTTAATATAAATAATAAGATTTAAATATCAACCCCTCTTAATATCCCACGGTTGTATGACTAGGGCTGCCAAAATGGTTCATTGTTCTCAATAGCTCGTGTTCAACTTGCTACCCCAACGAGCCGAACACGAACGATTGTATTTTTAAACAAGCCGAAGTTGGGCTCGCTCGAGCACTGCTCGTTTACACCCCTAGTGATGATATAGGAAGTTCTGAAAATATCACAGCTCTTGTATAAGTTCCTACGGGGTAAAACCAAATTACAGCAGTGTTATGAAGCAAACCTAGAGATTGACATCACTGTAATGGGATTTAGCTTTCGCAACACAAGCTGAATCTGGACTCTCATAAT
>JXCR01148145.1:0-48904 GCA_002079205.1 Phalaenopsis hybrid cultivar | reverse complement strand
ATCTAATTCTGCAATGATGAGTCCTAGTATTTTTTATTTTACAACTCTTAATTTTAAAATCTAAAACTAATAAACGATATTGGGTATTTAAATTATCACTTGANGTAAGTAGAAAGGTACAGTTGATTAAACTTATAAATGTATAAGAGAAAAGCTGCCCACTATGTTCTGGATTCAAATAAAATCATCTTGGAAAAGGCAAGAAAATACCACCAAAAAGTCATTTCATACCAATTGCATCATCTGACTTTTGTTTCAAGGTCCAAAAATTGACGGCTNTCCTATAAGTAATAAGATGTTCATCCATTTTCTTGAATAAAGTATTAGTAATAACAAAATCATATGTTAAAGTAAAATCTAAAATAGTTCTACCTTCTTCATTAGTTACCCCAAAACCATAGCCACCAATGAATATTTCTGAAATTTTCTACCACTCTACCGACATGTCCATTTAAATCTCTTCCAATAAAAATTATTTCTTCAAGAGGTATCATTTATATTAAGTTTTCTAAGTCGTAAATCTCCTCCAATAAAAATTCTTTCTTCAAGAGGTATCATTTGCATTAAGTCTTCTAAGTCATTCCAAAATTTATCTTTAGACCCCCTGTATTCAAACTTTCTTGAGGATCAGAACACTTATAATATTAAAAATCTTAGTATCAATGATAATCTTAAGGGCTATAATTTTATCACCGACTTTATTAATTTTTACAACATTATCTTTCAAACTCTTATCTATAATTACACCTACACCATTTCTAGTGCGACTCTTACCAGAATACCAAAGTTTAAAACCTAAATTATCAATCTCTTTAGCCTTTTCTCCAACCCACTTAGTTTCTTGAAAACACAAGATATTAATTTTCCTATGAATCATAATATCAACTAATTCCATTAATTTATCATTGACAGTGCCTATATTCCAGGATCCTATCCTAATATTAGTTTCATTAGTTTTATGGACTAACTTCTTTACATGCATTCGTCCGTAATGTGGGAACCCTTGCTTATTTAACACTACACTCGGGCGCCGGTATAGCGGCCCTTGCACACTTTTTATTGTATTCAGGCTATCCAGCGCGTCGCTTCTAGGGGACGCCCTAGCACTTACACAATGATCAAAATGATTCATGTCATGATTTTTTTGACAAGTTTTACGCTGGCTGTCGACTACCTAACGGCAGTGTTTAATGAAACTATATTGAATAAACAATATGCACCTGCTTTGGAAACGAGTACGTCGACATATTGTTGACCTCATTTTTTGTGAGTTTCAATCTTACTCTTAGGACTTAGAACATAGTCATATGAATTTTCCCTTGACTATCCTAGAGGATTAATGATAGGACCCACCTAATTTAGAAATTTAAGCAATTTCCTAATTCTTTTTGGAGCCTCACATGGATGTTTTTGCCCTTCGACACTTGGGAGGTTAATACCAACATGACAAAGCTCAAAGAGAGTACCTATAAGATCATCAAGCCATAAGGATGAGTTGTCCGCCATCTCGGCTATTTATTTTTATATATACATTTTATTTTTAAATATTATTAATAATGAAATTAATGTATAAAATAAAAAATAAAATTTATGATTTTGAATTTAAATGTATAATACCTATGTCTGATTTTTTAAAAAAATATTTTAGTGTAATATCATAATAGATTCATAAAAATATTAATATTGAGGATATTTCATGAGATGTACGGATCTAAATATTAAAATTTAGATGTTGATATTCAAATTCTTAATATGAGAATATATATCCCCTTCAATTAAAATAAAAAAGGAACAGAATAATTCTAAATTAACTGTGTTTTTTTTATTCTTTTATGCATTTTTGAAATTTAAAGCGACAAGAAGGAAATTTCTGCATAAATTGTGCTTCATAGGTAGGTTTCTCGGGTGGGTTTTAAGTGATTTTGTTGCAGATTTCCCATGCCAGAAGTTTTAATGCAGCAACGAGCATTTTCTCTAGTCAGAGAAATATGTTCTTTGTGATTGTAATTGCTTTTGTGCCTAATTCATCAAAATTGTGTTTTAGTCCTTTGGCAACTAATTATATTTCCATGACTCGTGCATTTTATGAGTGATGCACTTTATGTTGAGCCAATAATCCAATATATTTAGTAACACTAATTGCTTTTCGTGGCTCATGCACTTTATGGCTTCTGTTTATATTTGCATTCTATCTTCTTTTTAATGGGATCCTTGCATTGATGTTCGTATAGTTTGTAATACAAGTTTACTTTTAAGAATGTTGTGTAACTAACTTGAGTTTTTGTGATGTTAAATAGTTATTTTTTAGCAGTTTGATTTTGAACTTTTTATATACCTTATATATCTTGCCCTCTGCAAATTTTTTCTAATAACTAATAATTTGTTTACTTGTTCGGGTGAATCATACAAAAGAGAGCTACATAATGTTTTCATCAAGAAATTTTATAGATATTGTGAATATAATCTTTAACTACTAGTTTAATAAATTTATTCTACGATTCATCATGATTTTGTTCTTTATGCTTTTATGATTTTAGACTAACTCTAATTAAATTAAGCACATTTAAAGTTTGTTCTTTTAAAATAAAAAAATCTTTTCGATGACGTTTCGAGAACCAGATAATATAGTTGTCAAGAGAAAAAGGATAAGGGAAACACTTAGGGTTCGCAACATGCCTACAATGTAACACTTCTATCTAACGGCAATTTGCCAAAAATCATTACTTTTGTCTATTTTTTTAACCATATGATCTAATATTACTAAAAAATGAATCTCTTTTTTACTTTGGATCAAATTTAGTCATGAGCCAAATTTTTGGCTGATCTTAAGCTAAGCTTTTATTGAATTAAACCGGCTTGAAATCTGCTTAGAATATAAATACTATGTATAATTATATTTATGCATCTATTTCAACATATGTTGAGCCGATAATTTATTTTAGAAGAACAAAAATCAATTGAATCGTTAATATAAATTGTTTAACATTATATTTTCTCCTTAGTTTTGATCCCAAACGCTCAAACAATTGCAACCCGAGGCGGACACTGTGGAGATGGGTTATTCTCTTAATTTGAACTCAACCAGCTTGCCCAAAGTCCAGGGTTTATCTTCTTCGTTCTACTCGACATCGAACGATTACAATTCACCTTACACCGCTTCGCCGAAGATCCTAAGATCGAGGAGATGAACCTGCTCTGGAGAGCATGTGTCTTCGCTATACCCTGGCTCTGATGCCAATGTACCAGTTTCTTGTCCTGCAGTGAATGTTTGGGGGTTTTCCTGAAGCAGCAAATAAGTTTGGTTCTATTATTGGAAATGAACTCCTACGACCGATTTTTTGTGTCACGCATATTTTAAAATTGGAAGTTCTGAATGATATTTTTTTATGTCATTTTACATGTAAAGAAGTTGACTAGGGGGATCCTTGTATATTTATAAAAGGTCAACAATGCTTAATTACTTTTTTAGTATTTTTACACGTAATGAAATTGTAAAATGAGGTACTAGAGAATATAAATATTCATTGAAATTTTTATTCACCAAATGGAGAGTTTTACTAGTCATCTCATGCCAGAATAATATATATTAAAAGTACTGCAATGTTTTGAATGTTCTCTATTGTGAAGAAAGTTGTAGTTCTCTTTTGTAAAGTGATAGATTTAATATTGGATTTGTAGTCTGNTCCAATATATTTAGTAACACTAATTGCTTTTCGTGGCTCATGCACTTTATGGCTTCTGTTTATATTTGCATTTTATCTTCTTTTTAATGGGATCCTTGCATTGATGTTCGTATTGTTTGTAATACAAGTTTACTTCTAAGAATGTTGTGTAACTAACTTGAGTTTTTGTGATGTTGAATAGTTATTTTTTAGCAGTTTGATTTTGAACTTTTTATATACCTTATATATCTTACCCTCTGCAAATTTTTTTCTAATAACTAATAATTTGTTCACTTGTTCGGGTGAATCATACAAAAGAGAGCTACATAATGTTTTCATCAAGAAATTTTATAGATATTATGAATATAATCTTTAACTACTAGTTTAATAAATTTATTCTACAATTCATCATGATTTTGTTCTTTATGCTTTTATGATTTTAGACTGACTCTAATTAAATTAAGCACATTTAAAGTTTGTTCTTTTAAAATAAAAAAAATATTTTCGATGACAAGTTTCGAGAACCAGATAATATAGTTGCCAAGAGAAAAAGGATAAGAGAAACACTTAGGGTTCGCAACAGGCCTACAATGTAACACTTCTATCTAACGGCAATTTGCCAAAAATCATTGCTTTTGTCTATTTTTTAACCATATGATCTAATATTACTAAAAAATAAATCTCTTTTTTACTTTGGATCAAATTTAGTCATGAGCCAAATTTTTGGCTGAGTCGAATATTTTGGCTGATCTTGAGCTAAGCTTTTATTGAATTGAACCAGCTTGAAACCTGCTTAGAATATAAACATTATGTATAATTGTATTTATGCATCTATTTGAACATATGTTGAGCCGATAATTTATTTTAGAAGAACAAAAATCAATTGAATCGTTAATATAAATTGTTTAACATTATATTTTCTCCTTAGTTTTGATCCCAGACACTCGAGGAATTGCAGTCCGAGACTGACACTGTGGAGATGGGTCATTCTCTTAATTCGAACTAAACCGGCTTGCCCAAAGTCCAGGGCTTATCTTCTTCGTTCTACTCGACATCGAACGATTACAATTCACCTTACACCGCTTCACCGAAGATCCTAAGATCGAGGAGATGAACCTGCTCTGGAGAGCAAGTGTCTTCCCCATACCCTGGCTCTGATGCCAATGGACCAGTTTCTTGTCCTGCAGTGAATGTTTGGGGGTTTTCCTGAAGCAGCAAATAAGTTTTGTTCTATTATTGGAAATGAACTCCTACGACCGATTTTTTGTGTCACGCATATTTTAAAATTGAAAGTTCCGAATGATATTTTTTTATGTCATTTTACATGTCAAGAAGTTGACTAGGGGGATCCTTGTATATTTATAAAAGGTCCACAATGCTTAATTACTTTTTTAGTATTTTTACACGTAATGAAATTGTAAAATGAGGTACTAGAGAATATAAATATTCATTGAAATTTTTATTCACCAAATGGAGAGTTTTACTAGTCATCTCATGCCAGAATAATATATATTAAAAGTACTGCAATGTTTTGAATGTTCTCTATTGTGAAGAAAGTTGTAGCTCTCTTTTGTAAAGTGATAGATTTAATATTGGATTTGTAGTCAACGCTCTGTAAGTTGAAAAAATTTGATTTTTGATTGCTTATGAAAAAAAATATTTTTATATTTATTTTGCATAAAATAATAACTGAAATCACTATTAATATTTAACTGCACACAAATGAAATAAGATTTTTATAATATTTTATTTTTTTTGATATATACCATTCCTTCCTTAANCTGTAAGTTGAAAAAATTTGATTTTTGATTGCTTATGAAAAAAAATATTTTTATATTTATTTTGCATAAAATGATAACTGAAATCACTATTAATATTTAACTGCACACAAATGAAATAAAATTTTCATAATATTTTATTTTATTTTTTGAAATATACCATTCCTCCCAATTAAGGAGAGTCGGGAGATGAGAACAGCAATTTCAGCATTTGACTGGATCCTCTCTTCCCTGCACATTTCTCTTAGCCCACCGCAAGTAGAAGTCGTCTGGCGATCTATGGCCTTAGGCTCCGATGAAAATTCAATTATCATGTACTTATACGGGATATAAACGACGTGAATATAATATCATATATGTATATATGTATGTATGTATGTATATACATATGTATATATGTATGCATGTATGTATGTATATATATATATATATACACGAACATATATATAATAAGCATCAATATTCTAAAAAAAAGTAGAAATTATAAATCAAAAAATAAAATAAAAAATTATAAAAATCTTATTTCATTTGAGTGCAGTTATATATTAATAATGATTTCAGATATCTTAATTTTTCAAAATCAATTAAAAATCAAATATTCTCAGCGTACAAAGCATATACTACAAATCTAATATTAAATCTATCGCTATCAGATTTACAAAAGAGAATAGCAACTTTATTCACAATAAAGAACCTTCAAAACATTGCAGTTTTTTTCGTATATATTATTTTGGCATTAGATAACTAGCAAAACACTCCATTTGATAACCATGAAAATTTCAGTAAATGTTCATATATTCCAGCATTTTATTTTACAATTTCATTGCGTGTAAAAATACTTTAAAAAAATAATGTTGACTTTATGTAATATACAAGGACCCCNTCAAATATTCTCAGCGTACAAAGCATATACTACAAATCTAATATTAAATCTATCGCTATCAGATTTACAAAAAAGAATAGCAACTTTATTCACAATAAAGAACCTTCAAAACATTGCAGTTCTTTTCGTATATATTATTTTGGCATTAAATAACTAGCAAAACACTCCATTTGATAACAATGAAAATTTCAGTAAATGTTCATATATTCCAGTACTTTATTTTACAATTTTATTGCGTGTAAAAATACTTTAAAAAAATAATGTGGACTTTATGTAATATACAAGGACCCTCAAGCCATACTTCTTGCATATAAAATGATATTAAAAAATATCCTTCGAAACTTCCAAATTTAATGTGGGTGTGACACAAAAAATTTGTCTTACGAGGTTATCTCCAAGAATAAAACAAGCTTATTTGTTGCCTCAGGAAAGCCCTTAAGCATCCACTAAAAGATAAGAAACGGGTCCCTTGGCATCATAGCCGAGGTACGGGGAAGGCAACTATTCTCCAGAGTGGGTTAATCTCCTTGATCTTTGAATATTTGGCAAAGCCTTGCAGGGTAAATTGTAATCGTTCGATGCCGGGAAAAATGAAGAATATAGTCTATGGACTTAGAGCAAGTCTGTTGAATTTGAATCAAGAGAATAATCTTTCTCCACAGTGTTTGCCTCGAGTGACAGTTCCTCGAGCGTTTGGGATCAAAATAATGCAAGAAAATATAATATTAAGCAATTTATTTTTATGATTCAATTGATCTTTATTCTTCTAAAACGAATCATTAGCTCAACATATGTGTGTTTATATGCATAAATATAATTATACACAGTATTTATATTCTAAACAGATTTTTAGTGGTTTAATTCAATCGCAACTGAACCAAAATTTTAGCTCATGACTCAACTCGATCAAAGTTAAAAAAGAGATCCAATATGGTTAAAATAATAAACCTTAGCAATGATTTCTGATAAATTGCAGTCAGATAAAAGTGTTACCTTGTTGGTCTGTCGCAGAACCGTGAGTGTTTCCCTTTTCCTTTTTTTCTTGGCAATTATATCATCTGTTCTTGAAACATGTCAACGAAAAGATTTCTCTGGCTTAAAAGAACAAACGTTGAATGAGCTTAACTTAAATAAAATTAGTCTAATAATTAAAGAGCAAAATCATGATCAATCTAAGAATGAATTTATTAAACTAATAATTAAAATTTGATTTGGCAATTACATGTAAAGTTTTCTAATAAAAATATTGTGTAACTCTCTTTTTGTATGATTCACCTGAGCAAGTGGACAAACTGTAAGTTATTAGAAAAAAAAATTGCACAAAATAAGATATATAAGATATATAAAAATTATAAAATAAAACTAGTGAAAAATAACCAACAAGCATCAACAAAACTGAATATAGTAACAAAAAATTCATAGAAGTAAACTTCTATTACAATTTATATGNGTATGTATGTATGTATGTATGTATGTATGTATGTATGTATGTATGTATATATATATATATATATATATATAAAAACATATATATGATAAGCATCAATATTCTAAAAAAAAAAATTATAAATCAAAAAATAAAATAAAAAATTATAAAAATCTTATTTCATTTAAGTGCAGTTATATATTAATAATGATTTCAGATATCTTAATTTTTCAAAATCAATTAAAAATCAAATATTCTCAGCGTACAAAGCATATACTACAAATCTAATATTAAATCTATCGCTATCAGATTTACAAAAGAGAATAGCAACTTTATTCACAATAAAGAACCTTCAAAACATTGCAGTTTTTTTCGTATATATTATTTTGGCATTAGATAACTAGCAAAACACTCCATTTGATAACCATGAAAATTTCAGTAAATGTTCATATATTCCAGCATTTTATTTTACAATTTCATTGCGTGTAAAAATACTTTAAAAAAATAATGTGGACTTTATGTAATATACAAGGACCCCCAAGCCATACTTCTTGCATATAAAATGATATTAAAAAATATCCTTCGAAACTTCCAAATTTAATGTGGGTGTGACACAAAAAATTTGTCTTACGAGGTTATCTCCAAGAATAAAACAAGCTTATTTGTTGCCTCAAGAAAGCCCTTAAGCATCCACTAAAGGATAAGAAACGGGTCCATTGGCATCATAGCCGAGGTATGGGGAAGGCAACTATTCTCCAGAGTGGGTTAATCTCCTTGATCTTTGAATATTTGGCAAAGCCTTGCAGGGTAAATTGTAAACGTTCGATGCCGGGAAAAATGAAGAAGATAGTCTCTGGACTTAGAGCAAGTCTGTTGAGTCAGAATCAAGAGAATAATCTTTCTCCACAGTGTTTGTCTCGAGTGACAGTTCCTCGAGCGTCTGGGATCAAAATAAAGCAAGAAATTATAATATTAAGCAATTTATATTAATGATTCAATTGATCTTTATTCTTCTAAAACGAATCATTGGCTCAACATATGTGTGTATATATGCATAAATACAATTATACACAGTATTTATATTCTAAACAGATTTTTAGCCGGTTTAATTCAATCGTAGTTTAGCTAAAAATCAACCATAAGATCCAACTGAACCAAAATTTTAGCTCATGACTCAACTTGATCAAAGTTAAAAAAGATATTCATTTTTTAGTAATATTGAATCATATGATTAAAATAATAAACCTTAGCAATGATTTCTGATAAATTGCAGTCAGATAAAAGTGTTACCTTGTTGGTCTGTCGCAGAACCCTGAGTGTTTCCCTTATCCTTCTTCTCTTGGCAGTTATATCATCTGTTCTTGAAACATGTCAACGAAAAGATTTCTCTGGCTTAAAAGAACAAACGTTGAATGAGCTTAACTTAAATAAAATTAGTCTAATAATTAAAGAGCAAAATCATGATCAAGCTAAGAATGAATTTATTAAACTAATAATTAAAATTTATTTTGGCAATTACATGTAAAGTTTTCTAATAAAAATATTGTGTAACTCTCTTTTTGTATGATTCACCTGAGCAAGTGGACAAACTGTTAGTTATTAGAAAAAAAAAATTGCACAAAATAAGATATATAAGATATATAAAAATTTTAAAATAAAACTAGTGAAAAATAACCAACAAGCATCAACAAAATTGAATATAGTAACAAAAAATTCATAGACGTAAACTTCTATTACAATTTATATGAAATTCAATACAAGGATCTCATTAAAAAGAAGATAGACTTGCTCTTCAAACAAATGTTTTGAAAGTTAGTTTATGCGCTTTTGACAACTCTTCAAACAACATCAACTCACACATTGATAAGGTGAATAACACCCAAAGTAATGAAAAAAAAGGTCAATCTTTGATACAGCTTTTCTGTCGAGCCACTTTCATTAAACAGTAGACACAAGAGTAGGCTATGGTATTCGCCAAAAGAAATAACCAAAAGGTGCAACGACTTTTCCTGTTAATATTGCGTGCCTTCGAGATTAGCTTCAAGTATTTTTCATTTATAAAAATTATATAAGATTATAAAATAAATCGAACATAATGACTTACGACCTGATTTTGAGTTGGTACCGATCTAAATAACTCAATTTTAAAGTTGACTTGACTGTCATAAAATATTAAATAAATAATATTTGTAGTATAAATTTTCATTTATGTCTTATGATACATTATTCAATTATGTGAAATTGAATTCAGGGTTCTCAAATAAGTCACTCCAATGAATGACAAAGTGTAATGGTCAAAAGAAAATTCAAAAATTAAGATCGTAAAAATGAGAAACATCATATACACACATATATAAATAAGATGAGTCCATGAAAAAAATTAATCGCACAATATCATATAATGTCTATAAATTAGTATCTTAGTAATAAAAAAAAAGTAATTAAGAAAATATTAGCCTAACGTAAGATAAAGGAGGGACTTAAAAGGTAAGAGAAGTATGCTAGAATTTTATTTATGCA
Organism: Phalaenopsis hybrid cultivar; assembly: GCA_002079205.1. Lineage (NCBI taxonomy): Eukaryota > Viridiplantae > Streptophyta > Magnoliopsida > Asparagales > Orchidaceae > Phalaenopsis > Phalaenopsis hybrid cultivar. The sequence continues at coordinate 38,635 of JXCR01148145.1, read as the reverse complement.
CTCGGGAGAAGGTAAAGAAGAGATTTGTTCCTATTTGTCACGAGCCATATATACAATTTGCACTTTTCTATTTTCTACACTCTACTTATATCATTGCAAATAATGATAATTTTATAACTTGATAATCACTAATCCAACAAGCTTAAGTAGGATTTCTACATAATTAAAACTTTAGATTAGTTTGCAATACAGTAGGACTAAATAACAAAACTTTAACCTAATTTAAATTCCAGGCTACGAATGAAACTTAGTAGACTAGAACTTTTCCTCAGGGTTTGTTTGGGACAGTTGTAACTTATTGAATAATCTATCGATAAGCAACAGATTCTGATAAACTGTTGATCAACAACTTATCAGGATAAGTTGGTTCGTTGTTTGGTTTATGCTGTTTAAAAACAACTGATTTGCAGTTATTTCTGGAAAAATGATCATTCTGCTCCTGTGCAGTAATGTTGTTTGATACAAAAATGTCAGGAATATATTTGATACTTGAGAAACAGAAAATCAATTCAGAACAGTAAAAATATAAGATTCAGAGCCCACTTAACAGTAAGTATCAAGATTGATAAAAAAAATAAAAAAATAATTAAAATTATAATAAAAATTATGATGATATTAATATTAAAATCTAGACGGCATATGCCACGAGTTACGTCGTCCTCCAGGGATACCATCTAACCCTGATCATTATTAGTCGTGAAATCTGTCAGACTGTCTGCTGATACGCCTAAAAATGTATTATTTTTCATGCTTCATTTTAAAATGATATTGCACTTTAAAGGTATGTTTTTTTGTATTTTTTGGTTGTATGTACATCAAATTGAAGAATTTGGAGTGATTGGAGCAAAAGGAACAAAAATGGACCAAAACGGAACAAATCGGGCACACCGGAGCAATGGGGATCGAAACCATGCACTTAAGTGCCTTTGTCCGGCACTTAAGCGCCCAAATATGGTGCTTAGACGCCACCAGACAGAAGAGGGAGCTTAAGCGCCCCAGAATCGGCGCTTAGGCGCCGGAGGCAGTTTTCAACATATCTTTTGGAATATACATCGGATTCGGACAATTTTTTAAGCGTTGTGTCAAGTGTCTCTTGGGGAATTCATTGAAAACGAAAAGGGGATTTTCTAGAAGAATTTAGGGCAGTTATATGAAGCTATAAAAAGTCACTTGAGGCACCATTTGAATTATTCATTGAATTTGGACATTTTTTTAAGAGACACTTAAGCATCTCTTAGGAAATTATAAAAAAATGCTTGGAAATGTTTTTAAAATAACTCTTGGACTCTTGAATTAATTAGAAGAGGAGAAGACGACTTGGAGAAGAAGAAGGCTTGGGCGTGAGCCACAAGTGAGGTGACAAGGTGAGAGAGAAAGAGAGAGAGCGAGAGATTTCTTCTTTTCTTTTCACTTTGTTCTTGGAGCTGATTGTAAAGAGATTGCTTTTGCTATACAATGAGAGTTTGATTTCCATCTAAGATAAGAATTTTCATTGTATTTTGATTTGAATCTAGTATTTTGTTTGTATGGTTTCAAAGTTTTGTTCAATGAAAAGTTTTTGTTGTTTCTCCATGTGTATGAGTAGTTTTTTTTACTCTTCCCTCTTATAATGAATTAGTACAAATGTGTAGGATATATAATTGAGTAGAGTGAGAATATATTATGATGATTTTACTTTGCTTTTCATTTACATGTAAACTTGATAAACTTGCATGTTAAAATCTGTTGTGAGAACATGTAACATCTGTGATGGTGTTGTCTCAATCAACTGTGGTAGAATCTCATGAGATTATATTGATGAGAATATAACCAATATAGTTAAGAGCAAATCAATAGGTAAATAATATTTAATTAATGTAGAATTAGAGGAATTCAGAATGACAGGCTAAAGCCTCCTAATTTGGTCTATTATTTTAGGTTTTGATGCGAGATGTTAGCCTCCAAGTGGAGGGATAAAAGGGAACTCTAGAGTGACAGCTAGTATCTTCTCTCCCTAGCTCGTCTTCAGAACAATTCAAACTCTAGATTAACCAATATTCTTTATAGCATCTCTAGTAAGCGTAAAGAATATAATTGCTCATATTTGTCACAATCTCTTTCACTACTTGTTTTACTTTTACACATGTCACTAATTTCATTGTATGAAGAGTACATTTAATATATTAAACTCAACTTTCAGATTTTCACTAAGTATTTTAGCTTAGGAGTAGAAGTACTATTATAGTGATAATTGTAGGATATCATCAAAATCAAACATTTATCAACCTTGCAAGCTAGGGCGTGTTATTCTAGAGTAAAACTTCTCTTGAAAGTCATCGTGATTAATCTCGATCTTCGTGGGATCTATATTTGGGGCTTAATCAGAAAGTTTTATATTACTTCATAACGATATGTATACTTGTGTAGCATCCCTACTATTTAAAAATATAATTAAAAATTTATTTTGTTTGGATTAAGTTTTTGGTGTCATTGTCAAGAATTAAAATCTTCAAGTTGTGCCAACTTCATAAATCCTTACATATAAAAAACATCAAGATCAAGTTTACTTCTATTAATGTTGTGTAACTAACTTGAGTTATTGGGATGTTGAATAGTTATTTTTTACCAGTTTGATTTTGAACTTTTTATGTTTTATATATCTTGCTCTCTGCAAATTTTTTTCTAATAACAAACGGCTTGTCTACTTGTTCAGGTAAATCATACAAAATAGAGCTACATAATATTTTTTTCATCAGGAAACTTTATAGGTATTATGAAAATAATCTTTAATTACTAGTTTAATAAATTTATTCTTTGATTCATCATGATTTTGTTCTTTATGCTTTTATGATTTGAGACTAATTCTAATTAAGTTTAGCACATTTAAAGTCTGTTCTTTTAAACCAGAGAAAAATTTTTCGATGACATACTTCGAGAACTAGATAATATAGCTGTCAAAAGAAAAAAGAAAAGGGGAACACTTAGGGTTCGCAACAGACCTACAAGGTAACACTTCTATCTGATGGCAATTTACCAAAAATCATTGTTTTGATATATTATTTTAACCATATGATTCAATATTGCTAAAAAATGAATATCTTGTTTACCCTGGATTATACTTAGTCATGAGCCAAATTTTTGGCTGAGTCGGATATTTTGGTTGATTTTAAGTTAAGCTTTGTTGAATTGAACTGGCTCGAAATCTGCTTAGAATATAAATACTATGTATAATTGTATTTATGCATTTATTCGAACATATGTTGAGCCAACAATTTGTTTTAGAAAAATAAAAATCAATTAAATCATTAATATAGATTATTTAATATCATATTTTCTTCCTTAATTTTGATCCCAGATGCTCGAGGAATTGCAACCCGAGGCGGACACTGTGGAAATGGGTTATTCTCTTGATTCAGACTCAGTCGACTTGCCCAAAGTCCAGGGCTTATCTTGTTCGTTCTACTTAACATTAAACGATTACAATTCCTTACACCGCTTTGCCGAAGATCCAGAGATCGAGGAGATGAACCTGTTCTAGAGAACAGGTTTCTTCCATGTACCCTGGCTTTAACGTCAATGGACCAGTTTCTTATCCTGCAGTGGATGACTGGGGGCTTTCTTGAAGCAGCAAATAAATTTTGTTCTGCTATTGGAGATGAGCTCCTACGACCGATTTTTTGTCACGAACATTTTAAAATTGAAAGATTCAAATGATATTTTTTTATGTCATTTTACTTGTCAATAAGTTGACTAGGGGGTCCTTGTATATTTACATGAGGTCCACATTATTTAATATTTTTTAATATTTTTACCCGTAATGAAACTATACAATGAGGTACTAGAAGATATAAATATTTATTGAAATTTTCATTGTCATCAAATGGAGAGTTTTACTGGTCATCTCATGCCAAAATAGTTTATGTTAAAAGAACTATAATGTTTTGAAAGTTTTCTGTTGTGAAGAAAGTTATAGTTCACTTTTATAAAGTGATATATTTAATATTGGATTTGTAGTATGTTGTGTAAGTTGGAAAATTTTGATTTTTATTACTTATGAAAAATAAACATATTTATATTTATTTTGCATGAAATGATAACTGAAATCAATATTAATATTTAACTGCACTCAAATGAAATAAGATTTTTATAATATTTTATTTTATTTTTTAATATATACCATTCCTCCCAAGGAGAGTCGGGAGATGAGAACAGCAATTTCAGCATTTGATTGGATTCCTCTTCCCCGCACATTTCTTGTAGCCCACCGCAAGTGGTTGTCTGGTGATCTATGGCTTTAGGCTCCGATGGAAATTCAATTATAATGTACTTATACGGGATATAAACGACGTGATTATAATATCATATATGTATGTATGTATNATATATATATATATATATATACATATATATATATATATATATATAAACATATATAGGACAAGCATCAATATTCTAAAAAAAATGGAAACTATATATCAAAATATACAATAAAAAATTATAAAAAATTTATTTCATTTGAGTGCAGTTAAATATTAATAATGATATGGGATATGTTAATTTTTCATAAGCAATCAAAAATCAATTTTTCTCAACTTACAGAGCATAGACTACAAATCTAATACTAAATCTATCACTATCAGATTTACAAGAGAGAATAGCAACTTCATTCACAATAAACAACTTTCAAAACATTATAATCCTTTTAGTATATATTATTTTGGCATTAGATAGCGAGCAAAACTCTACATTTGATGACAATCAAAATTTTAGCAAATGTTCATATATTCTAGTACCTCATTTTACAATTTCATTACGTGTAAAAATATTTCAAAAAAAAACAATGCGGATTTCATGTAATATACAAGGACCCCTTAGTCATACTTCTTGCATATAAAATGATATTAAAGAATATCCTTCGGAACTACCAATTTTAATGTGGGTGTGACACAAAAAATCTGTCATAGGAGGTCATCTCCAAGAATAGAACAAGTTTATTTGCTGCCTCGGAGAAGCCCCTAAGCATCCAATAGAGGTTAAGAAACAGGTTCCTCGGCATCAGAATCGAGGTACGGGGAAGGCAACTATTCTCCAGAGTGAGTTGATCTCCTAAATCTTTGGATCTTCAACAAAGCCTTGTAGGTTGAATTGTAATCGTTCGATGCTGGGAAAAATGAAGAAGATAGGCCTTGGATTTAGAGCAAGTCGGTTGAGTCTGAATCAAAATAATAACCCTTTCTCCGCAGTGACTGCCTCGAGTGGCAGTTCCTCGAGCGTTTCAAATCAAAATAAAGCAAGAAAATATAAAATTAAGCAATTTACATTAATGATTCAATTAATTTTTGTTCATCTAAAACAAATCTTTGGCTCAACATGTATGTATAGATACATAAATACAATCATACATAGTACTTATATTCTAAGCAAATTTTGAGCTGGTTTAATTCAATCGTAGCTTATAGCTCAAAATAAGCCAGAAGATCTAACTGAGCCAAAATTTCAGCTCATGACTCAACTCGATCCAAGTTAAAAAAGATATTCATTTTTTAGTGATATTGCATCATATAGTTAAAATAGACCCAAGAATTAATTTTTGATAAATTGCAGTCAGATAGAAGTATTTTGCAGGTTTGCAGCAAAACTCAAAGTGTTTCTCTTATCATTTTTCTATTGACAGTTATATCATCTGTTCTCGAAGCATGTCATCGAAAAGATTTTATCTANATCTTTGGCTCAACATGTATGTATAGATACATAAATACAATCATACATAGTACTTATATTCTAAGCAAATTTGGAGTCGGTTTAATTCAATCGTAACTTATAGCTCAAAATAAGCCAGAAGATTCAACTGAGCCAAAATTTCAGCTAATGACTCAACTCGATCCAAGTTAAAAAAGATATTCATTTTTTAGTGATATTGCATCATATAGTTAAAATAAACCCAAGAATTAATTTTTGATAAATTGCAGTCAGATAGAAGTATTACTTTGTAGGTTTGCAGCAAAACCCTGAGTGTTTATCTTATCATTTTTCTCTTGGCAGTTATATTATCTGTTCTCGAAGCGTGTCATCGAAAAGATTTTATCTGACTTAAAAGAACAGGCGTTGAATGAAGTTAACTTAAACAGAATTAGTCTAATAATTAAAGAACAAAATCACGATGAATTTAAGAATAAATTTATTAAACTAATAATTAAAAATTATTTTGGCAATTAAATATAAAGTTTCCTGATAAAAACATTGTGTAAGTCTCTTTTTGTATGATTCACCTGAATAAGTGAACAAAGTGTTGATTATTAGAAAAAAAATTGCAGAGAATAGGATATATAAGATATATAAAAAATTTTTNAAAATCATGATGAATTTAAGAATAAATTTATTAAACTAATAATTAAAAATTATTTTGGCAATTAAATATAAAATTTCCTGATAAAAACATTGTGTAAGTCTCTTTTTGTATGATTCACCTGAGTAAGTGAACAAACTGTTGTTTAATAGAAAAAAAATTGCAGAGAATAGGATATATAAGATATATAAAAATTTTTAAATAAAACTAGTGAAAAATAACCAACCAGCATCAACAAAAGTGAAGATAGTAACAAAACATTCATAGAAGTAAACATGCATTACAATTTATATGAAATTCAATACAAGGATCCCATTAAAAAGAAGAGAGATTTACTATTCAAACCAATGTTTTGAAAGTTAGTTTATGCGCTTTTGGCAACTCTTCAAACAACATCAACTCACACATGGACAAGGTGAATAACACCTAAACTAATGAAAAAAAAGTCAATTTTATATACAGCTTTTCTGTCGAGCCACTTTCATTAAACAGTAGACACAAGAGCAGACTAAGGTATTCGCCAAAAGAAATAACCAAAAGGTGCGTTGACTTTTCCTGTTAATATTACGTGTCATAGTCAGTACCAAATCAATCCACAAACAATAAATTGAAAAGAAAGGGGCATTTACATGCATACCACCAAATTCTTATGAAATTGAGGTGTTAGGTAAATAAGAATTTAGTGGGATGCATGTAAATCTTCCAAAAAAACAGGAAAGTTAGAAGAATATCAAACTAGGAGAAACATCAGCTAAATCCATTACAAATATACATGCTCCACCCAGCCTATAATTGTGAAACACTTCCAATATGCAAATTTCATCTTGGAAAGCAGTAGATCAAAATATATATCGCAATTAATTTTCATAGCACAAGGCAGCAAAAATAACAATAAATGAAATTATAACTATCATTAATATAAGTTATCAGACAAGGGGATAGAATTTTCTTATTCTGTATGATCAAAATGTAAAAGAAATTACCAGGAAGTGCATAATTGCCTTCGGCAAAATATCTTCAATATTTTTCCTAACAACATCGTAGTACGATTTCAGTAATAATTTTGTAATGGAAACCTCCAAAGCCACCTTCTCCAATTGATTTTCTGAAGGCTTCAAGCTGACTGGAGGCTATATTGTAGCAAACCACAGTTTAGAAGATGTAAGAAAGTAATATAATTGCCAAACTTGAGTGAACATTGAGCTCAATAGAACACTAACCTGTCTTAGATGGATCATAAAGAGTGAACGTTCCACATTGTGAGAAGGAACAATAACAGACTTATTGGACGAGATTTATTTGGTGATGCAAAGTTCTCATTAACACCAAATATGGACAAAATGCCCCAAACGGGTCCCCTTCCGTTTGTACTTCCTGAAATGTTTAAAATTTCATATGGTATATAAATATGATTCTGCGCCTAAAATTATTTGATAGATTCATATAGTTTTTTTTTTCTCAACGGATTACCAGCTGAACCAGTTCTGTCATAATCTGAAAGTAGTCACGCTCCCTCTTCCAAATTTCNATTAATAGTTGTGAATAGACAAAAGATTTTCCAATTATAATTAAATAACATTAAGTCTAAAATTAATTGATAGATTCATATAGTTTTTTTTTTTTTCTCAACGGATTACCAGTTGAACCAGTTCTGTCAGAATCTGAAAGTGGCCACACTCCCTGTTCCAAATTTTCATAAAAGAACAATGGATTTTATAAAACAATGGAACCTCTAAATTTACCAATTTAATTACCAAAAAAATTGGTGATTAATAATGCAGTAAAGTCAAAGAAAATTTTTTTTGATGGCACAATTAAGAGAAAAGCATATGCAAAAAAAAGAAAAATTATATGATTTCTATTTACCTCAAAAAGACATAATCACGTACACTAAGAATTATTTGGTGCACATTAAGTCTAAACGTGTGTTTCAAAAGCATAATGAAATTAAAAAAATATTTAGTGAGCAATGGATGGTATTAATAGTTGTGAATAGACAAAAGATTTTCCAATTATAATTAAATAACATTTAATAATAACAATGAGTTTGCATCTCTTTATCTTGATTATGGAAATGCTTGACATAAAATTTTTAAAATACCGTGCCTTGGTGCATGCCTTTTGCAAATGATAAAATTTTAACTAGTGAGAGTCATGCTGAAACAAGCGAAATATTTCAACGACAACAAAAACAATTTTGGAAGACAAAGCACGTAAACTTGTAGAACAAATGTTGAAATTTCAAACAATCATAGAGAAAGTTCATGATAAAAATATGATAATTGATGTTAACGTATGAAGGTGTAACTTTTTACTTTTCTTTCTTAAATTAACAAAAAATTATGCATATGTGTACAATATGTATGCGTTGAACAANAACTTGTAGAACAAATGTTGAAATTTCAAAGAATCATAGAGAAAGTTCATGATAAAAATATGATAATTGTTGTTAACGTATGAAGTGGTGCAACTTTTTACTTTTATTTCTTAAATTAACAAAAAATTATGCATATGTGTACAATATGTATGCGTTGAACATATTTAAAATGAAATTCATACAATTAGAATGTTTGTAATCATACTCAAATTTTAAAAGAAGCATAGATAAACTTCATGTTAAAATGTGGTCATTGTTGTTAATGCATGAATTCATGTGACTTTTTAACTTGTCTTTTTTTTTTAAATAACAAAAAATTGTGCATATGTGTATAATGTGTGTACCTTGAATGTTTTTTAAATGAAGTTCACACAATTAGATNTCATACTCAAATTTTAAAAGAAGCATAGATAAACTTCATGTTAAAATGTGGTCATTGTTGTTAATGCATGAAATCATGTGACTTTTTAACTTGTCTTTTTTTTAAATAACAATAAATTGTGCATATGTGTATAATGTGTGTACCTTGAATATTTTTTAAATGAAGTTCACACAATTAGAATGCTAGGCAATTATTACAAATAAACCAAACATTTTAAGTCATCATATCTATCCATCTATCTCAAGCTTTTAAGATGATAACGAAGCTAGAAAAAAAAAACTTGCAATTAAAAAATGTTTTAAGAATTGAGAAGTTGGAGGTAACTAAATAAAGTTATGTCTGAGCATAATCATTAAGATAATTTATTTTTTTTCATTGTTTTTAATTTTTTTTTACTTTCTTATTTTTCATCGTAATTTTATGTTCATCGTAATTTTATGTATCAATGTTGTTCAACTAGAAACATACAGTTTTATCGTATAAAAATTTAAGCATTTGATGTGAACAGTGACTCTTTTTGAAGTAATTTAGTTCAAAATTTGATTGTGTTTGAAATTGCTAGTGAACGTGCTTTGTGTTTGCTAAATTTATATATTCTTCTTCATGTTCGGCCCGAAATTGACTTGTTTAAATCAATTAAAAAAATATATACAGTGTTGCACTCAAGCTGCACCATTCATATATAACAAGAGGCACAAAACAGCTTCAACACATAAGATGCAGTGTTTTACAATTAGATATAAATATGTATACTATATTGTCATATAAATATTATATATAAAGTGTAGAAAGGCGGTACTGTTGATGTTGTGGCATGCATAAACTTTTGTTTTCATAATATGAATATCATTCGAATTTTCTTACATGATCTAGTTTCCATGTGCAACATCATCACAATAGTTTTTATTTTTAATTCGTTTTACCTTGAATTGTGATTATACTCCAGCTTTCATGAGCTACTCATTGTCGTTTAAATGTTGATTTTTAATAAAAACGCTGTAAACATTTCACGTTCATTATCACAAATAGAAAATTGTTCGAGAGAATTTTGCAATCAGTCAATTGAAGTCTTGAAGCAACTAAACTCAAAGCATTGAAAGCTTCAATTGCTAATTATTGTTCATATAATGTTTTCTAAGTTTATAGTTTGATTGTTTTCTAATGCTTTCACTTTTAATTCTTAAATTTTATTTAGTTGTCTATGTTTTGGTCTTGGTTTAACAGGTACGATAAAAAAAATATGATACTAAACATGGTCTTGTTAGTCAGTGCTGCCAGCCAAACCACGTACAAGTTCAGCCAAATAAACAATACTTTGAAAATTGAGCCTTGAAAATTAATGTCAATATTTGTAAATTTTTTGGTTATCTTTTGCAGACATGTTATTTCTGTTGTCTTTGAACATTCTCTTTAATGCAACAGACTGGTGATTGTAATATTATTCTTGGAGATTTCATCAAAAACTAAATTCCTTTGACATCAGTTGTGTCTACTATTATATTTGGAGCTGATGCGACCCATTCAGCCCAAGGAGAAGACTTTTTACCCTTCATTGTTGCAGTTTGTTTCTCTCGTCTCTGATTATGTTGGTGGTTTTCCATTATTTGATTTTTACCGATAATTTTGCTTTAAGTGCTATCTTCTTCCAGGAGGTTGCATCTATGAATTGAACATGTCTAACGATGTACAGTGGCTTTCTTGTTGCACAGTCACGTAGACAAGAAATGATAGAGGATCTTTTCAAACCTACTCCAGATCCGAAGATAGGTAACTCCGCCTGGAGAATGATAAAGTTAAGTACATTAAACATTGACTGGATAGCCTGGAATTTCAACTTCTAACTTTATATATCAAAATAGACTTGTTTCGAGCGTTCCATAAGAAGACAAATCGAAAATTGGAACGCATTATATTCTATACATTTGGTATTAAGGTATTTTAAACTCATTGCTATACATAAAGACACATCATTGGTTAACCTGAGAAGATTTGATTGTTAAATGCAGGAATGGTGTTGGTGATGCCCAATTTAACACTGTGTTTTTGTTGGAAATGGAATCTATTGAAAAAGTTGGTTTTATGTTACTATTATTATAATGATTCTCTTAAAAAAAATTATATTACTTTCCTATATTATTTTGAATAACTGATTCTAACAAACGATGCCTATAATAGACATGTGACTCAATAGAAAAAGACTATCTTCCATGAATTACATTTATAGTGGTGCAGAAGAGGCACTATGCGCGTTTATTTCCAGAGAATATGAATATGACTAAAAAGAGCGAGAAAATATTGCTAGACAATGTTCAATTTGATGGCTCAAGTAATTAATTTAGGATGCATCTTCTCAACATATTTTGAATCTTAGGTACAGCAGTTGATAGAAGCATCTGTCATTCCACTGAGTTTGACTCCTACCTTTACAGTAATGTCGGTATTCGGGTATGCAAAGTTCTACTGCATAAAAACTCAAAATTATAGCTGGCCGGAGTATTTGACTAAAATTCGTTTACTTCACAAGCAAATTTTTACTAGAAAAACTGACAAATACCTGTGGGGCATAAGTCATTCTGTTTATTATCATATTTTCTAATATCAAAACAGCTTTTCTGCTGATCAGTTGCAGTCGTTAACCAATAATTTATGTTACACGTAAGTTTATTATATCCTATGAAGATTTACATACACTCTACTTAATTTTTATAAAATTACATATCTAACATTAAGGCTTTAATTTTTTACTACATACCAAACTGCACATACATAATTTATAGTGTAATTTTAAAAGTTAAAATATTTTAGGTGTTATACTTGAAAATAATTTACATGAGAATTTTGAGTTATGCATGTAAAGGTCGTCCCAAAGATTAACATATTTTATATACTGAATCAAAAATATTAAGATGTTGCTTGTATAAGTATGATCAATGCAAGCGTTCAATATCTGTAGGTAATTGTCATTGATTATATGTGCTTACCAACATTTGATTTTTTTGTAATTTTTAATAGATTTTTCTATTGTTTTGCAGTTCCTGCTGTTATTATGCCCACCTTGAAGCTTTTTGAGCCCAATATTTTATAGTAGGGTTTGAATCTGGATCAGCTCAAGTTGGTGGAACAACACGTGACCGTATAGCGACTATCTCTACTCTTCCAGCTGTTAAGTAGAACGTCAGGGACAACAAACTCATTTTACTAAAATAATTTTCTAGTTTTTAATTGCATGATAAGTTGTGAATGGTATTGTTAGTTTATTTGTTGAATTCAGGCTAATATTTTAATATTTTTTCTTTTGTTTTACCGATCTTAACTTTAAATTAGAGTTTTTCTGAAATTTTTCTTTCAAACAAGTCTTCTTAACCATCAAACCAGACCATTGTGCTCAGGGTTTTACACTCAGTCAATTGTTTTCGGCTCATCAGCCTATGCGTCTAAGCGTAAGTGTTGTTGTTACTCACGTTCATTCGATCATTTGTTTTTCATCTATTATAGGTTTTTTATGATTGTTTTTTTAATCCATATCTAGTTCTCCAGTTTTCTGAACTTATTAAAAATTATCTTCATCAAAATGAGAAAAAAAATATATTGAACTACTACAAAATTAAATCACTTATGACATCAATAATCCTTTGGATTTTGATAAATTGTTCTTACAAAGATGATGAGATATTTTCAGCACTAGAACCCATTTTTCTACATAAAAATAAACATAATAATTAAGTTACACAATCGTTCTTGTCATAATAAATATATATATATATATATATATAATAAAATTTCTGGCCCAAATGAGCATGAACGGCAAGAACGGTTATTATGTGTAGTTTAATTATTATGTCTATTTATATGTAGAAAGAAAATGTTATAGTACTGAAAATATCTCATCTTATATGTGAGGACAATTTGTCAAAATCAAAGTGATTTTTCATATCATATATAACATTTAATTTTGTAGTAATTCAATAAATTTATTACCTCATTTTGATCATAACACAATATTTTAGAAGTAAAGAAAACTGAAGAACTGAATATGAAAAACAAAAAAACAACATAAAAAGTCAGTAATAGATAAAAATCAAATGATCTGGCCCGAATGAACATGAGCAGCAACAAAACTTACGCTTAGACACATAGACCAATGAGACAAAAGTAATTAACTAGGTGTAAAACCCTAGCAAAAAAATCTCATTTTACAGCTATGAAGGTTTGTTTAAAAGCAAAATTCAAAAAAACTCCAATTTAAAATTAAAATCAGTAAAACAAAAAAAAATATCGAAGGACCAGTCATGAATTCAACAAATAAACCAACAACATTCACAGCTTGTCATGCAAAAAAAACTACAAAATTATTTTGGTAGAATGAGTTTGTTGTTTCTCACTGCTATAATATTTTGGTCTGCAAATAATTTTATAGTAAAACGTCACATCTCTGACGTTCTCCTTAATAGCTGGAATAACAGAGATGATCATTGTTCGCTTGTTTATTGCTCCACTGACTTGAGTTGATCCAGATTCAGACCCTAATTCCAAGTAATATCGAACTCGGAATGTTACACGGTGCGCATAATATATAGCATTAACTGCAAAAAAAATATAAAAACCTATTAAAAATTACAAAAAATCATACGCAGGGAAGCTCATATAGTCGATGAAAATTACCTATATATACCGAACGCGTGCATCAAGCATACATGTACAAACAATATCTTTAATACATTAAGTAATTCTATAGAACATGTTACTCACTAAGGCGATATTTACATGCATAACACAAAATTCTCATGTAATTATTTACATGACCAACACCCAACACCATTCAAATTTTTAAAATTGCAATATAATTTTTTTAATGTGCAGGTATGTCTGTAGTTAAAAATTAAAATTTTGGTGTTAGATATGTAATTTTATAGAAATTGAGTTGAGTATTTATGTAAATCTTTCCAGTATCTAATAAACTTACGTGTAGCATAAATTATTGGTTAGTGACTGCAGCCGATTAACGGAAAAATTGTTTTGATCATAGAGAACATAATCATGAACATGGCAACTTGTATCATGTACGTATTTGTCAATTTTTCAGGTAAAAATCTGCTTATGAGGTAAGAGAATTTTAGTCAAATCCTCCGGCCAGCTACAAGTTTGAGTTTCTACGCAATAAAAATTTACCTATCCGGATACTGGCATGATTGCAAAGATAAAAGTCGAACTCATTGAGATGACAAATACTCTTATCAACTACCATACTTAAGAATCAAAATATGTTGAGAAATTGCACCATAGATTAATTACTTGAATCATCAAATTGAACATTATCTAGCAATATGTCCCTGCTCTTATCAGCCATATTCGAGTTCTCAGAAAATAACCACTATAAATGTAACTCGTGCAACATATTTTTCTTTTATTAAGGCACATTTCTATTACAAGTATTCTTTGTTTAAATCAGTTATTCAAAAGAATATAGAGAAGGAATATAATTTTTTTAAAAGAATCATTATAATTATAATAAAATTAAACTAACTTTTCCAATAGCGTGCATTTCCAATAAAAACAGTATTAAATTAGTTTTCACTAACATCATCTCTGCATTTAACAATCAAATCATCTCAAGTTAACCAACGGTACGTCCTTAAGTATAGTAATGAATTTAAAATATCATCATATACCAAACCTATAGAGTATAATGTGTTCACGTTTTCGATTTCTCCCTATAGAAAGCTCGAAGCAGATCCATGTTGATATATAAAGTTAGATGTTAAAATTTCAGGCTATCCAATCAACGTTTATTGCACTTAACATTTTCATTCCCCCGGGGGAGTTGTCCGTTTTTGGATTCAGAATAGTTTTTAAGAGATCCTATATAATTTCTTGTCTACGTGACTGTGCAGAAAAAAGACACATACTTCGTTAGGTAGGGCCAATCTATAAAAGCAACACCTGGAAGACGATAATCCATAGAGCAAAATTAACGATAAAAATCAAAGATTAGAAAGCCACTAACATTATCATAGACAAGAGAAACAAACTGCAATAATGGAGAATAAAAAGTTCTCCTAAGGTCGGATTGGTCACATCAACTCAAAATATAATAGTAGTCGCAGCTGATACCAAAGGGATTTGGTTTGTTATGGAATCTTCAAGAACATTATTACAGTCACTAATCCATTGCATTAAAGATAATGTTCAAAAGCAACATATAAATGACATGCTCACAAAAGATAACAGAAATAATTACAAACATTGATATTAATTTTCAATGCTAAATTTTGAATGTATTGTTTTTTCACTTTGCTTGTAGGTGTTTTGGCTCACAGCACTGACTAACAAAACCAATTTCAGTATCACATTTTTTTATCCTGCCTATCAAACCAAGGCAGCAACATAGAAAATTAAACAAATTTAAGAATTAAAAGTGAAAGCATTAGAAAGCAAATAAACTATAAACTGGAAAAATACCATATGAACCATTAGTTTCTGGAAGAACAATAATTAGTTATTGAAGCTGCATAATGCTTTGAGTTTCGAAACTTCAAGGTTTCAATAGGCTAGTAGTGCAACTCCCTCAAGTTATTTTCTATTTGCGATGAAGAACGCAAAATGTACACAAGGCTTTCACGAAAAACCTACATTCAAACGGCAACGAGCGGCTCATGAAGGACGGAGTATAATGAAAATTCAAAGTAAAAGGAATTAAAGTTAAAAACCAATCCGATGTCATGGAAACTAGATCATGGCAGAAACCTCGAATGATATTCATACTATGAAGACAAAAACTTATGCATGCTCAAGTATCAATAGTACATCCTTTATACACTTACTGCACAAGCACAAGGATTCATTTAAAGCTATCACAATGGTACAGCAAATATATAAAACCAAAATTATAAATACAGTTAGTACTAGGATAAATACCCCTTCAAAATAGAGAAATCTTCATCTAAACCCATTTTTAACAATATTTTTATCAAGCCAATCATACAAAAGCATAAGATTAACAGTTCATATCATAATACTTGAGAACGGTGAGGGCTAAATTTCATAAATTTAGTAGACCAAACTCACCTTTTTAATCATATTCTATTGCCCAACATTGGTTTCACACTCCTCAAGACAACTATGTTGATACTTCAGCTACATTTAAGAAATGCTTCTATAATTTTAATTGAACTGATTAGGAAAAAATAAAAATAATGACCGAGTAACAACTTATTTTTAGAGAACTTAGCACTCCTGCTTCTACTGTAGTACGATTTGGTTGAACCCCGATACCAAAGATTTTTGCAANTTTCACACTCCTCAAGACAACTATGTTGATACTTCAGCTACATTTAAGAAATGCTTCTATAATTTTAATTGACCTAATTAGGAAAAAATAAAATTAATGACCGAGTAACAACTTATTTTTGGAGAACTTAGCACTCCTGCTTCTATTGTAGTAAGATTTGGTTGAACCCCGATACCAAAGATTTTTGCAAACATATCATTGTTATAATTATTTTTCTTGACCAGCCGCGAAAACAATCAAGATTTCACCATAGAAAAATGTAGAATCAATGAAGTAACTCACCCATGAAACTAGAATGCAAAGACAAAATAAAGTTCTNATTTTTGCAAACATATCATTGTTATAATTATTTTTCTTGACCAGCCGCGAAAACAATCAAGATTTCACCATAAAAAAATGTAGAATCAATGAAGTAACTCACCCATTAAACTAGAATGCAAAGACAAAATAAAGTTCAATAGCACATTTAAAATCACAAGATGTAACCTCCAAAATGTTCTTCTCCCAAATAGCCGGACGCTTACAACTTTAATTTAATATTTTATTTACTTGTCTTGCGTTTAACTTCTTAACATCTTTCTGTCCATCCACAATTTTTCATACCTATTGAAAATGAGAGTTGCAAGCTCAAACTTGAACAACAAATTGATTAGACTTAAAAGCAATGCATTTGAAGAAAAAAAAATTATTAATTTTGTTGACTAGAAAAACCTCAATTGGCAAGTATACTGGATTGCTAGCACTGTCGGTTTTAAGGCAAGTTGGTGAATCATACATAAGATTATAATTGTATTTTGTTCTGAAGTAACGTGCAAAAGATATTTCAGTTTTCTCTGGTTCATCAAAATGAAACCTGTTGAAGAAAACTATTGATTAGAGAGAGCTCGATAGGATGAAAATTTGTAACATTTTTGTAGGAGCCAAAATACAATAAAAGAATCATTAAAAAAACAACATACATTAACTCGTTAGCAAACTGTGATGTAATCTCAGTGATTTTATAGCGTTTACACATATTTAGTAAATGAGTTGTTTCACACTCCTTTCAATGTCGTTTGTATTTGAAAGTTTCAAAGGAGTTATAAATCCGACATAAAGTAAATAACTAAGATAAAGCCAAAATATTTTGCAGAGGAACATTATTCACATATGATTTGATATTAGCAAAAAGAGATGAAACATGTGCAATTTGGATAAAAAAATGAGAGCATATGACTCAAATATGAAAGAAGAATGTCTCAGAAATATTTTGGATAAAACAAGAGCCAAAATATTTTGCATAGGAACATTATTCACATTTCAAACAAACCAAGCATTTAGAAGAGTTTAAATAAATCCTAAACAAAAAAAAATAATAATCATTACCAACATTCAAGGACAAACCCATTTGGGTTGGCCTAAGACTTTGGAAAAAACCTCTCCAACATTGTAAACCTCGCCAATATCATTCGACCCAAATTCACGAGAAAAAAATGATCTTAAAATTAGAACATAATCGTAAGAAAAAAACCAGACAATTTAATTATTTTATAAAATGCATCAAAAGAAACATAAAAATAGCTCGAATTGTTTCAATACTTTTTGGAGGAAGGCTCCCTGAGGACAATATCCAAAGCAATCATGATATCATGAGGGCGTTCCCTCTGCCCCCCATTCAAAAATTGTTGAAGAGCATACAGATCAAATGATTTTGCAAAACTGATAGAAATGTCGAATGTCTTCTCCCGACTATAAAAAGTTACAAGATATTAAATTTAAAACATTAAATTACGCAAAAAAAAGCAGACTCGAAGATACCAATATCCTCACAAAAATGGAATAAAAATTATTAGGACCGTAACACACTTCTACATTTATTAGGTGCATGATACACATGAGAATAAGATTGGGAATAGGTGTGTACAAAGATGCAGATGGATCACCACTTGAAAACATCAATTTACGTACTGAATTCTTTGTGTTAACCAATACACACTTTAAATCACATGTTAAACCTTTATTAAATGTGTCTATCACGCTCCTAACAGTTTTCTTCAACCAGAATGTCTTTTTATAATAAAAATACTCAAATATGATGGAGGAGAAGCTCCGTGCACTATGGCTTGTAAAAGAAGACATTTTAATTACAAGAGAAAAAGCACAACAATTCGGTAATATAGAAGAATGAAGGAACACTTACCTATCCTTATCTGAAAAAACTACCACGAAATCTTTTGTTGTAAATGGGAGAGAACCAAGAGTGTAAAAGATATTGCGTCCAACATATGCAATCGTAAGCCGACCAAGATGTGATTCACCAAATTCTTCAATCAATTTCTTCATCAAGGCTCTGCCTAAATGCTCTAAACTTCACCTCTGGATTGATATTGATCTACTTAGTCAATAAAAAAAAGAACAAAAAAGTATTAGAAGGTAACTAGATCGTTAAATTTTGATAAAAGAGGTGTCTATTAGGACAAATATTACAACTTCAGAACAAGATCAATAATAACATAAAAAAACAATAGAAAAAGCTTCCCACGATTTGTCAATTCATAATTTAAATTAGCCTTGTTAAGACAATTCCAAAAAAGAGCTGGGAAATTTCTCACTTTTTCTAGCACTAATGGGTTGCTTCTCATAAAAGCCACATGAGAGAGAAAAGCAGCATTAGAAATCTTTAAGTTGTACATTCAAAAGAAGTAATCTTCATTTTTTTGACTTACTCATTCAACTAAATGTAACCAAATTCACCATGTATTGCTATCGATGAAAAATTAAAGAATCTGGTTTATGCATAATATATAATTTATAGCAACATTCATCAGAGAAACGCATTTTCTAAGATTATTGTTTGTCTAAACTCTTTTTGTAGCAGAGTGTTTCATCATTCTCAGCGAGGCAAATGACGACTAAATTCATCTTCCACACAGCAATAAAATGTGTGAGTTGATACGGTTATTAAATCAACCAACTTGCATCAATAGAAGAAAAGCAGAATCACATAATTGATGAATAACAACATTGTAATACAATGTTTGATAGCAGAGAAGACTAAAGAAAAAAAAAACATCATGGACATGAAAATCTAGTAAAAAAAAATTCATAGATTCCACACAATTCTTATGTGTGCACATATCTAACAACCTAAACTTTCCTATTTCCATTTATAACAATCATAAAATTAGCACCACATTAAAAATACCACCATTACTAACTTAAAAAAAATAAATTCTTCTTTGCATGCATGCATAGTTTGGCAAATTATGACCATGTGCGTCGACACGTTGCTTGAAGAACAATAACATAAAGACCCTAACAGCAAAGTCTCTGTATCTGCAGTGCACTGTCCCTCCAAAGCATATTAAAATGATTTAAATTAAAAAACTGTGGTTGGTTGCACCCAGCATTAAGGTTAAGCAGATCAAGTAAATCCAGTAAGTCTGGATTTATAAAATTCGGTGATGGTAAATCCAAGAAGATATTTGGTATGATTTAAACTAAATTCATTTAAACTCATCTTATGTTCGGTATTTTATCATAAATTTTTTTTTTTGTGTACTAAACCCATAAAATCCACCTAAAAATCAAAGGGGGTGTATGGCTGCAACTAGGCTTTAAGTTATACATTACTTAGTAAACCCTTAAATCTAGATTATCAACAGATCAAGTAAATCCAGTAAGTCTGGATTTATAAAATTCGGTGATGGTAAATCCAAGAAGATATTTGGTATGATTTAAACTAAATTCATTTAAACTCATCTTATGTTCGGTATTTTATCATAAATTTTTTTTTTTGTGTACTAAACCCATAAAATCCACCTAAAAATCAAAGGGGGTGTATGGCTGCAACTAGGCTTTAAGTTATACATTACTTAGTAAACCCTTAAATCTAGATTATCAAATCTAAATATTATTAAATTCAAAATAAATTTGGTTCAATTAAGACTAAATTCATTCAAATCTATATATTCTTAAATCTGAAATAAATTTGGTTCAATTAAGATTAAATTCATTTGATGTGTTTGGCATAAATCTATTTCAATTTTTTTTTCCAAGCTAAATCCATTTAAAAAATCCAGATTTAACAAAATGAACAAATAAGAATTATATTTATCTTTATCTAACATATTTATGACATTTTGCGGATTCAAGCTAAAAATATTTTAGAACTATTGTGTTGCTAATACCTATATTTTAAAAAAAATTGAAGTTAGTCTTGATAGGTAAATAACTCATACTTTTATATTTGAAAAGCATGCATTTTATTTTTAAATACTATTAATAATGATATTAATCTATAAAACTAAAAATTATATTTATCTTTATCTAACATATTTATGACATTTTGTGGATTCAAGTTAAAAATATTTTAGAACTATTGTGTTGCTAATACCTATATTTTTTAAAAAATTGAAGTTAGTCTTGATAGGTAAATATCTCATACTTTTATAATTGAAAAGCATGCATTTTATTTTTAAATACTATTAATAATGATATTAATCTATAAAACAAAAAAAATAATTTTATGTTTCGGTATTTAAATGTACAATACCAATATCTGGATTTTTTGAAAAAATATTTTAGTGTAATATCAAAATAGATTCATAAAAATATTAATATTCGGGATATTTTTCGTGAGATGCAAGGGTCTAAACATTAAAATTTAGATATTGGTATTCAAATTTTTATATATTCAATAAAATACATGTACATCAACCACAATTAATAAACAAATTTATTTTAGAACTATTAATTAATAAATTTTAAAAGAATTAAGAATTCAATTTTTATTTTATTTTTAATATAAATTATAATAGATGCAAAGTCGGAAAAAACTTAAAAATGGGGCATAATATATATTTTTTAATATTCCCTCGACCTTTTTCGTTCGGGCTTGAGACCAATATAGACAATTTTTTTAAGAAAAATTTATTAGAAAATAAATAAAATATGTAATTAACGTCTTCCCTTCATTTTTTAAAAATGTTGAATAACAATATCATTATCAGTACTATCTAATATTTCTTTCTCAATATAACTCACTAAAAAATCACTCGTCCATAAATCTCCAATTCTATTTTCTAGTTAATTTTTTTATTATTGTCATAACAAAAAAAAATCTTTCAACAATTGTTATAACAACTGATGAGACTAATACCAACTTCCAAAGTTCAAAAACAAGATGATACGATAACCTTTTGTTAAGAATCATTCGTTTTGATACACTTCAAATATCTTTTAAATATGAAAGTTGTGCATCAGATCTTAGATCCATAATATGATTTCAATCGATTATTAAGAAGCACTATATCTATTGAAGAGAAATCAGTTAATATAAATGTCATCTAGATTAACAAATTTATCAAATGCGCTGAATTGGTTGGACTGAAACATAATATCAACAAAAATAATTCAGTATTTGTCTTNCTTATGACATTGATAATCCTTTGGATTTTGAAAAATTGTTCTTACAAACAATATGAGATATTTTCTGCACTAAAACGTCTTCTTTCTACATAAAAATAAACATAATAATTAAGCTACACAACCGTTTGTCGCAATATATATATATATATATATGAAATAAAATTTTTGGTATGACAAATGCTTTTTGCAGTCTAATGAATTAGTTTTAACGTCTCGACAACTAAACTAATCTAAAGAAAATAAATAAAATATGTAATCAACGTCTTCCCTTCATTTTCAAAAAATGTTGAATAATAATATCATTATTAGTACTATCTGATATTCCTTTCTCAATATAACTCACTAAAATATCACTCGTCCATCAATCTCCGATTCTATTTTCTAGTCAATTTTTTATGATTGTCGTAACAGGAAAAAAATCTTTCAACAGTTGTTATAGCAACGAATGAGACTAATATCAACTCCAAAGTTTAAAAACAAGATGATACGATAATCTTTGGTTAGGAATCATTTGTTTTGATACGCTTCAAATATCTTTTAAATAAGAAAGTTGTGCATCAAATCTCATATCCATAATATGATTTCAATTAATTATTAAGAAGCACTATATCTATCAAAGTGAAATCAGTTAATATAAATGTCATCTAGATTAACTTAAATTTATCAAATGCGCTGAATTGGTTGGATTGAAACAAAATATCAACAAAAATAATTCAGTAATTGTCTCTATAAAATGATTATTCAGCTCTTGAAATTGCATATAAATAACTGTGTAAAATATTTCTACTTGAAAATGATATAAATTTTTCATGACTTTAACTCAAAAATGAGTTTGTCCACGAACAACCCTTTCATCTTTCATAGGAAGAATAATTATTTCTTTATAAAAAAGTAAAATACTCTACTAATAAAAATTTCCAACTTATTCTCTCATATTGTGCAGTCTTAATTTTGATATTTGAATCAAAGTGTCGGGTCCTACTTTGTCTTTTGTAAATTATGCCCCGAGAGTTAAAGCTGACTAAAGGGGAGAAGGAAGAGAGGGAGAGAAGATAATAAGTCAGGAACTTTTGTAATGAGAATCGAAGAGAGGTAAAGTCCCCTTTATTCGTATTTTTTCCAAGTACTTATAAAGGTATATTTTGTATAATTAAAGAAATGACAGAATGATTATGAAAGCCGTTCTTAATTTCATTAAGACTCTAATTGATTGTATAGATTTTATCTCATATTTGCATTACAATTTGAGTTTTAAGATTGACGGTAATTGACTGGTCGGCTGACTTGTAGTCAGCCGACAAAGGCCACCGGTCTTTTGAAGTACACGTTGGCCGTGTCGAGGTTTTTGACCGCATGACAATCTTACTCGGTGTTCTTTGGCACGATTGGCCAGAGCGATCGGTTGTGAAGTAATCGTTCAGTCCAGAAACAGGGTCAATCGGTCAAACATGATCGGTTGGTTGTTTTTGTGNTCATGACTTTAACTCAAAAATGAGTTTGTCCACGAACAACCCTTTCATCTTTCATAGGAAGAATAATTATTTTTTATAACAAAGTAAAATACTCTACTAATAAAAAATTCCAACTTATTCTCTCATATCGTGCAGTCTTAATTTTGATATTTGAATCAAAGTATTGGGTCTTAATTTGTCCTTTGTAAATTACGCCCCGAGAGTTGGAGCCGACTAAAGGAGAGAAGAAAGAGAGCGAGAGAGTACAATAAGTCAGGAACATTTGTAGTGAGAATCGAAGAGAGGTAAAGTCTCCTTTATTCGTATTTTTTTCCAAGTACTTATACAGGTATATTTTGTAAAATTAAAGAAATGACAAAATGATTATGAAAACCGTTCTTAATTTCATTAAGACTCTAATTAATTGTATAGATTTATCTCATATTTGCATTACAATTTGAGTTTTAAGATTAACGGTAATTGACTGGTCAGCTGACTTGTAGTCGGCTGACAAAGGCGATCGGTCTTCTGAAGTACACGTTGGTCGGTCAAGGTGTTCGACCGCATGGCGATCTTGCTGGTGTTCTTTGGCACGGTTGACCAAAGCGATCAGTTGTGAGGTGATCATTCAGTCTAGAG
The DNA here is from genome assembly GCA_002079205.1 of Phalaenopsis hybrid cultivar. Taxonomy (NCBI): domain Eukaryota; kingdom Viridiplantae; phylum Streptophyta; class Magnoliopsida; order Asparagales; family Orchidaceae; genus Phalaenopsis; species Phalaenopsis hybrid cultivar. Next base: position 14,764 of record JXCR01148145.1, on the reverse strand, counting down.
ACGGGGTCAGCCGGTCGAACATGATCGGTTGGCTTTTTTGTGACATTTCGCTTGTCTGGTCGGTTTGTCACCTCAGTCGAATCTCCACTTTGCAAGGTCTTAGGTGGATCTTGTCGCAGCTTATGCGAGATATTTGATGAGACTCTCTGTCAAGATGATTTACGCTTCACTTTCGGCAGGTCTTGTCACTACCGAGCGAGGAATCATCTCCAAAGCTTGAACCTATCCCGAGTTTGGAGACACAACGTCATGCTCAACATTGAGTCTTCAGTCGATTGCTTACCTCGAAAGGAGGTTCTTTCATCTTGCTCGTTCGTTCTTTTTGAGATACGTGCTAGCATTTATGGGGTATACACAATGACATAGCATTCACAATATCTTAATTTTTTATTTGTAATGCTTGTGATTGTTTAAAGGTGATTCCAATAGTATCTTTCTTTAAATGAAAACTAAAAAGAACTCGAATGTTTGAATTATTTCTAATATTATGCATTTCTCTAATCTTTCTTTAGAACTTGTGTCATCTCCCATAACAATTTTTAATACATCAATTATTGAGAAAAATATTATGATCAATCTCACAGGTGACTCATAAGGTGAACCCCGTCGTATAACCTCTGTTCGACTAAGAGTAATGTCTTGGTATTTTTGAACAAAAGTTTTTTCTGCAGTAGCTTCACTGCTACTTCTTCAAACCATTACAGCTGCCCCAAATGGACCCTAAGGGCAGATATCCAAAATGGTCATCAAAACTAAATTTCATACCAAAGAAAGATAAGCAATCAATTGAGCCCACGTTGTTATATCCATCATTTCTCTTCCAAAATATAATGAGTTCAACCCAAGGATGTCAGTAAGAAGAATATCAGCTTCTGAATGAATCTCCACAAAAACCAAAGTTGAGTGAATGCCAACAAAGACAATAAACAAGCCAGTGATCTCAATTGAACGAGCTCCAACCAATGCATCAATATATTCCACAAGAAGAGGATGAAAAAATCAAAATTAAATTGGGGGATAACCAGATAGCCAAAACCACACTCATCTAAAGAACATATAGAAGTTTTTAATATAAGAGGGGACATATTCTCAGAATTCCCATCTTTTGATATTTTATTTAATTGCAAAATGAATTTTATTTAAGATAAGTTCTTGCAGTTTAGAAATATTCTGAAATTTCTCTCAAGCCAAACATAAAGAGAGGAGACAACCATAGCTAATAGAAAGAACCTTCTGGTTATTTTGCAGTTAATTGAATCGACAAGAGAATGTTCCATATATATATATTCCAAGTCAGTCATTAGAATGAAAAAAAAGGGAAGATTACATAAAAAAATACCCTAAGCATTGTTATTTACAAATCAAGCACCCAGGTGATATTTTGAATTACCAAACCAATGCAATTAGATCAAATCATTGAGAATTTAATAAAAATAAAAAATATGACGGGTTTTATCAAGAATCAGGCAGATTCCAATCTAAAATTGAACCAAATATGTCAATTTGAGCCAGTTCATTCCAATTCCAAGCCCGATCAAAATTGAACATGACGAATGATGAGCAGGAAAGACTTACGTACCTCCTGAACTTGTTTGATTGGCTAAGCTTCTACGGAGGAGATTAGCTGCCCGTAGCTCGTTCGATCGTACTCGGAAGATTTTGCCTGAGACAAAGAAGAAGCAAACACGAAAGAGAGAAAAATCAGGGAATGTATTGCATGAGCACACTTAATCTGTGAAAATCAAACAAAATAACTGATGAATCACTGAAATAAAGTTGTGGTGATAAGAGCCATAAAAACGGCTCGTTGTTCGCGAAGAGCTTGCGTTCGGCTCGTAAAGTAGTTCTTGTTCAATTTGTTTGCTCAGCAAATAAGTTGAACATAGATTTTTTTGTGCCTCGCACATATAAACGAGTCAAACACAAACAAAGATTTGTTTGTCCATGTTCAACTCATNTTCGCTATTGATGGGACATCTAGGTCAGCCGCATCTGCAGTTGAAGCAGTGGAAGGACGGGTCCGATTGAAGACAAAATAAATTTTTAATTATATTTTTAAATAGTAGGGATGCTACACAAGTATACATATTGTTATCAAGTAATATAAGACTTTCTGATTAAGCCCCGAATATCGATCCCACGGAGATCGAGATTAATCACGACGACTTTCAAGAGAAGTTTTACTCTAGAATAACACACCCTAGCTTGCAAGGTTGATAAATGTTTGATTTTGATGATATCCTACAATTATCACTATAATAATACTTCTACTCCTAAGCTAAAATACTTAGTGAAAATCTGAAAGTGGGGTTTAATATATTAAATGTACTCTTCATACAATGAAATTAGTGACATGTGTAAAAGTAAAACAAGTAGTGAAAGAGATTGTGACAAATATGAGCAATTATGTTCTTTATGCTTACTAGAGATGCAATAAAGAATAATTGTTAATCTAGAGTTTGAATAGTTCTGAAGACGAGCTAGGCAAAGAAGATACTAGCTGTCACTTTAAAGTTCTCTCTTATCCCTCAACTTGGAGGTTAACATCTCGCATCAAAACCTAAAATAATAGACCAAATTAGGGGGCTTTAGCCTGTCATTTTGAATTCCTCTAATTCTACATCAATTAAATATTATTTATCTTTTGATTTGCTCTTAACTATATTGGTCATATTCTCATCAATATAATCTCATGAGATTCTACCACAGTTGATTGAGACAACACCATCACGGATGTTACATGTTTTCACAACAGATTTTAACATGCAAGTTTATGAAGTTTACATGTAAATGAAGAATAAAGTAAAATCATCATAATATATTCTCACTCTACTCAATTATATATCCTACACATGCATACTTATTCATTATAAGAGGGAAGAGTAAAAAAAACTACTCATACACATAGAGAAGCAATAAGAACTTTTCATTGAACAAGACTTTAAAACCATACAAACAAAATACTAGATTCAAATCAAAATACAATGAAAATTCTTATCTTAGATGGAAATCAAACTCTCCTTGTATAGCAAAAGCAATCTCTTTACAATCAGCTCCAAGAACAAAGTTAAAAGAAAAGAAGAAATCTCTCGCTCTCTCTCTTTCTCTCTCACCTCGTCACCTCACTTGTGGCTCACGCCCAAGCCTTCTTCTTCTCTAAGTCTTCTTCTCCTCTTCTAATTAATTCAAGAGTCCAAGAGTTATTTTAAAAACATTTCCAAGCATTTTTTTATAATTTCCTAAGAGATGCTTAAGTGTCTCTTAAAAAATGTTCAAATTCAATGAATAATCCAAATGATGCCTCAAGTTGCTTTTTATAGCTTCATATAACCACCCTAAATTCATCTAGAAAATCCCTTTTTCGTTTTCAATGAATTCCCCAAGAGACACATGACACAACGCTTCAAAAATTGTCCGAATCCGATGTATATTCCAAAAGATATGTTGAAAACTGCCTCGGGCGCCTAAGCGCCGATTCTGGGGCGCTTAAGCTCCCTCTTCTGTCTGGTGGCGTCTAAGCACCATATTTGGGCGCTTAAGTGTCGAACAAAGGCACTTAAATGCATGGTTTCGATCCCCATTGCTCCGGTGTGCCCGATTTGCTCCGTTTTGGTCCATTTTTGTTCCTTTTGCTCCAATCACTCCAAATTCTTCAATTTGATGTACATACAACCAAAAAATACTAAAAAAACATACCTTTAAAGTGCAATATCATTTTAAAATGAAGCATGAAAAATAACATTTTTAGGCGTATCAGCAGAGAGTCCGACAGATTTCACGACTAATAATGATCAGGGTTTGATGGTATCTCTGGAGGACGACGTAACTCGTGACATATGCCGTCTAGATTTTAATATTAATATCATCATAATTTTTATTATAATTTTAATAATTTTTTTATTTTTTTATCAATCTTGATACTTACTGTTAAGTGGGCTCTGAATCTTATATTCTTACTGTTCTGAATTGATTTTCTGTTTCTCAAGTATCAAATATATTCTTGACATTTTTGTTTCAAACAACATTACTACACAGGGGCAGAATGATCATTTTTCCAGAAATAACTGCAAATCAGATGTTTTTAAACAGCATAAACCAAAACAACGAACCAACTTATCCTGATAAGTTGCCGATCAACAGTTTATCAGAATCTATTGCTTATCGATAGATTATTCAATAAGTTGCAACTGCCCCAAACAAACCCTGAGGAAAAGTTCTAGCCTACTAAGTTTCATTCGTAGCCTGGAATTTAAATTAGGTTAAAGTTTTGTTATCTAGTCCTACTGTATTGCAAACTAATCTAAAGTTTTAATTATGTAGAAATCCTACTTAAGCTTGTTGGATTAGTGATTATCAAGTTATAAAATTATCATTACTTGCAATGATATAAGTAGAGTGTAGAAAATAGAAAAGTGCAAATTGTATATATGGCTCGTGACAAATAGGAACAAATCTCTTCTTTACCTTCTCCCGAGTGCATAAATAAAATTCTAGCANATGATATAAGTAGAGTGTAGAAAATAGAAAAGTGCAAATTGTATATATGGCTCGTGACAAATAGGAACAAATATCTTCTTTACCTTCTCCTGAGTGCATAAATAAAATTCTAGCCTACTTCTCTTACCTTTTAAGTCCCTCCTTTATCTTACGTTAGGCTAATATTTTCTTAATTACTTTTTTTTTATTACTAAGATACTAATTTATAGACATTATATGATATTGTGCGATTAATTTTTTTCATGGACTCATCTTATTTATATATGTGTGTATATGATGTTTCTCATTTTTACGATCTTAATTTTTGAATTTTCTTTTGACCATTACACTTTGTCATTCATTGGAGTGACTTATTTGAGAACCCTGAATTCAATTTCACATAATTGAATAATGTATCATAAGACATAAATGAAAATTTATACTACAAATATTATTTATTTAATATTTTATGACAGTCAAGTCAACTTTAAAATTGAGTTATTTAGATCGGTACCAACTCAAAATCAGGTCGTAAGTCATTATGTTCGATTTATTTTATAATCTTATATAATTTTTATAAATGAAAAATACTTGAAGCTAATCTCGAAGGCACGCAATATTAACAGGAAAAGTCGTTGCACCTTTTGGTTATTTCTTTTGGCGAATACCATAGCCTACTCTTGTGTCTACTGTTTAATGAAAGTGGCTCGACAGAAAAGCTGTATCAAAGATTGACCTTTTTTTTCATTACTTTGGGTGTTATTCACCTTATCAATGTGTGAGTTGATGTTGTTTGAAGAGTTGTCAAAAGCGCATAAACTAACTTTCAAAACATTTGTTTGAAGAGCAAGTCTATCTTCTTTTTAATGAGATCCTTGTATTGAATTTCATATAAATTGTAATAGAAGTTTACGTCTATGAATTTTTTGTTACTATATTCAATTTTGTTGATGCTTGTTGGTTATTTTTCACTAGTTTTATTTTAAAATTTTTATATATCTTATATATCTTATTTTATGCAATTTTTTTTTCTAATAACTAACAGTTTGTCCACTTGCTCAGGTGAATCATACAAAAAGAGAGTTACACAATATTTTTATTAGAAAACTTTACATGTAATTGCCAAATCAAATTTTAATTATTAGTTTAATAAATTCATTCTTAGATTGATCATGATTTTGCTCTTTAGTTATTAGACTAATTTTATTTCATATAAATTGTAATAGAAGTTTATTTCTATGAATTTTTTGTTACTATATTCAGTTTTGTTGATGCTTGTTGGTTATTTTTCACTAGTTTTATTTTATAATTTTTATATATCTTATATATCTTATTTTGTGCAATTTTTTTTTCTAATAACTAACAGTTTGTCCACTTGCTCAGGTGAATCATACAAAAAGAGAGTTACACAATATTTTTATTAGAAAACTTTACATGTAATTGCCAAAATAAATTTTAATTATTAGTTTAATAAATTCATTCTTAGCNTAATTGCCAAATCAAATTTTAATTATTAGTTTAATAAATTCATTCTTAGATTGATCATGATTTTGCTCTTTAGTTATTAGACTAATTTTATTTCATATAAATTGTAATAGAAGTTTATTTCTATGANAACGTTTGTTCTTTTAAGCCAGAGAAATCTTTTCGTTGACATGTTTCAAGAACAGATGATATAACTGCCAAGAGAAGAAGGATAAGGGAAACACTCAGGGTTCTGCGACAGACCAACAAGGTAACACTTTTATCTGACTGCAATTTATCAGAAATCATTGCTAAGGTTTATTATTTTAATCATATGATTCAATATTACTAAAAAATGAATATCTTTTTTAACTTTGATCAAGTTGAGTCATGAGCTAAAATTTTGGTTCAGTTGGATCTTATGGTTGATTTTTAGCTAAACTACGATTGAATTAAACCGGCTAAAAATCTGTTTAGAATATAAATACTGTGTATAATTGTATTTATGCATATATACACACATATGTTGAGCCAATGATTCGTTTTAGAAGAATAAAGATCAATTGAATCATTAATATAAATTGCTTAATATTATAATTTCTTGCTTTATTTTGATCCCAGACGCTCGAGGAACTGTCACTCGAGACAAACACTGTGGAGAAAGATTATTCTCTTGATTCTGACTCAACAGACTTGCTCTAAGTCCAGAGACTATCTTCTTCATTTTTCCCGGCATCGAACGTTTACAATTTACCCTGCAAGGCTTTGCCAAATATTCAAAGATCAAGGAGATTAACCCACTCTGGAGAATAGTTGCCTTCCCCATACCTCGGCTATGATGCCAATGGACCCGTTTCTTATCCTTTAGTGGATGCTTAAGGGCTTTCTNAAATATATACAGTGTTGCACTCAAGCTGCACCATTCATATATAATAAGAGGCACAAAACCGCTTCAACACATAAGATGCAGTGTTTTACAATTAGATATAAATATGTATAATATATTGTCACATAAATATTATATATAAAGTGTAGAACGGCGGTTATGTTGATGTTGTGGCATGCATAAGCTTTTGTTTTCATAATATGAATATCATTCGAATTTTCTTACATGATCTAGTTTCCATGTGCAACATCATCACAATAGTTTTTATTTTTAATTCGTTTTACCTTGAATTGTGATTATACTTCATCTTTCATGAGCTACTCATTGTCGTTTAAATGTTGATTTTTAATAAAAACGTTGTAAACATTTCATGTTCATTATTACAAATAGAAAATTGTTTGAGAGAATTTCGCAATCAGTCTATTAAAGTTTTGAAGCAGCTAAACTCAAAGCATTGAAAGCTTCAATTGCTAATTATTGTTCATATAATGTTTTCTAAGTTTATAGTTTAATTGTTTTCTAATGCTTTCACTTTTAATTCCTAAATTTTATTTAGTTGTCTATGTTTTGGTCTTGGCTTAATAGGTACGATAAAAAAAATATGATATTAAGCATGGTCTTATTAGTCAGTGTTGTCAGCCAAAGCACGTACAAGTTGAGTCAAATAAACAATACTTTGAAAATTGAGCCTTGAAAATTAATGTCAATGTTTGTAAATTTTTCGGTTATCTTTTGCAAACATGTTATTTCTGTTGTCTTTGAACATTCTCTTTAATGCAACAGATTGGTGATTGTAATATTACTCTTGGAGATTTTATCAAAAACTAAATTCCTTTGACATCAGTTGTGTCTACTATTATATTTGGAGCTGATGCGACCCATTCAGCCCAAGGAGAAGACTTTTTACCCTTCATTGTTGCAGTTTGTTTCTCTCGTCTCTGATTATGTTGGTGGTTTTCCATTATTTGATTTTTACCGATAATTTTACTTTAAGTGTTATCTTCTTCCAGGAGGTTGCATCTATGAATTGAACATGTCTAACGATGTACAGTGGCTTTTTTGTTGCACAGCCACGTAGACAAGAAATGATAGAGGATCTTTGCAAACCTACTCCAGATCCGAAGATAGGTAACTCCGCCTGGAGAATGATAAAGTTAAGTATATTAAAAATTGACTGGATAGCCTGAAATTTCAACTTCTAACTTTATATATCAAAATAGACTTGTTTCGAGCGTTCCATAAGAAGGCAAATCGAAAATCGGAACACATTATATTTTATACATTTGGTATTAAGGTATTTTAAACTCATTGCTATACCTAAAGACACATCATTGGTTAACCAGAGAAGATTTAATTGTTAAATGCAGAAATGATGTTAGTGATACCCAATTTAACACTGTGTTTTTGTTGGAAATGGAATCAATTGAAAAAGTTGGTTTTATGTTACTATTATTATAATGATTCTCTTAAAAAAAATTATATTACTTTCCTATATTATTTTGAATAATTGATTCTAACAAACGATGTTTATAATAGACATGTGACTCAATAGAAGAAGACTATCTTCCATGAATTACATTTATAGTGGTGCAAAAGAGGCATTATGCGTGTTTATTTCCTAAGAATATGAATATGACTAAAAAGAGCGAGAAAATATTGCTAGACAATGTTCAATTTGATGGCTCAAGTAATTAATTTAGGGTGCATCTTCTCAACATATTTTCAATCTTAGGTACAGCAGTTGATAGAAGCATCTGTCATTCTACTGAGTTTGACTCCTACCTTTACAGTAATGTCGGTATTCGGGTATGCAAAGTTCTACTGCATAAAAACTCAAAATTATAGCTGGTCGGAGTATTTGACTAAAATTCGCTTACTTCACAAGAAAATTTTTACTAGAAAAACTGACAAATACTTGTAGGGCATAAGTCATTCTGTTTATTATCATATTTTCTAATATCAAAACGGTTTTTCTGCAGATTAGCTGCAGTAGTTAACCAATAATTTATGTTACACGTAAGTTTATTATATCCTATGAAGATTTACATACACTCTACTTAATTTCTATAAAATTACATATCTAACACCAAGGTTTTGATTTTTGACTACATACCAAACTGCACATACATAATTTATAGTGTAATTTTAAAAGTTAAAATGTTTTAGGTGTTATACTTGAAAATAATTTACATGAGAATTTTGAGTTATGCGTGTAAAGTTCGTCCCAAAGATTAACATATTTTATATACTGAATTAAAAATATTAGCATATTGTTTGTATAAGTATGATCAATGCAAGCGTTCAATATCTGTAGGTAATTGTCATTGATTATATGTGCTTACCAACATCTGATTTTTTTGTAATTTTTAATAGATTTTTCTATTGTTTTGCAGTTCCTGCTGTATATTATGCCCACCTTGAAGCTTTTTGAGCCCGATATTTTATAGTAGGGTTTGAATATGGATCAGCTCAAGTCGGTGGAACAACACGTGACCGTGTAGCGACTATCTCTACTCTTCCAGCTGTTTAGCAGAACGTTAGGGACAACAAACTCATTTTACTAAAATAATTTTCTAGTTTTTAATTGCATGATAAGTTGTGAATGGTATTGTTAGTTTATTTGTTGAATTCAGGCTAATATTTTAATATTTTTTCTTTTGTTTTACCGATTTTAACTTTAAATTGGAGTTTTTCTGAATTTTTCTTTCAAACAAGTCTTCTTAACCATCAAACCAGACCATTGTACTTAGAGTTTTACACTCAGTCAATTGCTTTCGGCTCATCCGCCTATGCGTCTAAGCGTAAGTATCGTTGCTACTCACGTTCATTCGATCATTTGTTTTTCATCTATTATAGGTTTTTTATGATTGTTTTTTTTTACATCCATATCTAGTTCTCCAGTTTTCTGGACTTCTAAAAAATTATTTTCATCAAAATGAGAAAATAAATATATCGAACTACTACAAAATTAAATCACTTATGACATCGATAATCCTTTGGATTTTGAAAAATTGTTCTTACAAATAAGATGATGAGAAATTTTCAGCACTAGAACCAATTTTTCTACATAAAAATAAACATAATAATTAAGTTACACAATCGTTCTTGTCATAATAAATAAATATATATATATATATATAATAAAATTTCTGGCCCAAATGAGCATGAACGGCAAGAACGGTTATTATGTGTAGTTTAATTATTATGTCTATTTATATGTAGAAAGAAAATGTTATAGTACTGAAAATATCTCATCTTATATGTGAGGACAATTTGTCAAAATCAAAGTGATTTTTCATATCATATATGACATTTAATTTTGTAGTAATTCAATAAATTTATTACCTCATTTTGATCATAACACAATATTTTAGAAGTAAAGAAAACTGAAGAACTGAATATGGATAACAAAAAAACAACATAAAAAGTCAGTAATAGATAAAAATCAAATGATCCGGCCCGAATGAACATGAGCAGCAACAAAACTTACGCTTAGACACATAGACCAATGAGAAGAAAGTAATTAACTAGGTGTAAAACCCTAGCAAAATGATCTCGTTTTACAGCTATGAAGGTTTGTTTAAAAGCAAAATTCAAAAAAACTCCAATTTAAAATTAAAATCAGTAAAACAAAAAAAAATATCGAAGGACCAGTCATGAATTCAACAAATAAACCAACACCATTCACAGTTTGTCATGCAAAAAAAACTATAAAATTATTTTGGTAGAATGAGTTTGTTGTTTCTCACTACTATAATATTTTGGTCTGCAAATAATTTTATAGTAAAACGTCACACCTCTGACGTTCTCCTTAATAGCTGGAATAGCAGAGATGATCATTGTTCGCTTGTGTATTGCTCCACTGACTTCAGTTGATACAGATTCATACCCTAATTCCAAGTAATATCGAACTCGGAATGTTGCACGGTGCGCATAATATATAGCATTAACTGCAAAAAAAAATATAAAAACCTATTAAAATTACAAAAAATCATACGCAGGGAAGCTCATATAGTCGATGAAAATTACCTATAGATACCGAACGCGTGCACAAGCATACATGTACAAACAATATCTTAATACATTTAGTAAGTCTATAGAACATGTTACTCACTATGGCGATATTTACATGCATAACACAAAATTCTAATGTAATTATTTACATGACCAACACCCAACACCATTCAAATTTTTAAAATTGCAATATAGTTTTTTTTATGTACAGGTAGGTATGTAGTTAAAAATTAAAATTTTGGTGTTAGATATGTAATTTTATAGAAATTGAGTTGAGTATTTATGTAAATCTTTCCAGTATCTAATAAACTTACGTGTAGCATAAGTTATTGGTTAGTGACTGCAGCCGATTAACGGAAAAATCGTTTTGATCATAGAGAACATGATCATGAACATGGCAACTTGTACCATGTAGGTATTTGTCAATTTTTCGGGTAAAAACCTGCTTATGAGGTAAGAGAATTTTAGCCAAATACTCCGGCCAGCTACAAGTTTGAGTTTCTACGCAATAAAAATTTACCTATCCGGATACTGGCATGACTGCAAAGATAAAAGTCGAACTCATTGGGATGGCAAATACTTTTATCAACTACCATACTTAAGAATCAAAATATGTTGAGAAGTTGCATCATAGACTAATTACTTGAGCCATCAAATTGAACATTATCTAGCAATATGTCCCTGCTCTAATCAGCCATATTCGAGTTCTCAGAAAACAACCACTATAAATGTAACTCGTGCAACATATTTTTCTTTTATTAAGGCACATTTCTATTACAAGTATTCTTTGTTTAAATCAGTTATTCAAAAGAATATAGAGAAGGAATATAATTTTTTTAAAAGAATCATTATAATTATAATAAAATTAAACTAACTTTTCCAATAGCGTGCATTTCCAATAAAAACAGTATTAAATTGGTTTTCACTAACATCATCCCTGCATTTAACAATCAAAGCATCTCAAATTAACCAATGGTACGTCCTTAAGTGTAGCAATGAATTTAAAATATCACATATACCAAACCTATACAGTATAATGTGTTCACGTTTTCGATTTCTCTCTATAGAAAGCTCGAAGCAGGTTCATGTTGATATATAAAGTTAGATGTTCAAATTTCAGGCTATCCAATCAACGTTTATTGCACTTAACATTTTCATTCCCCCGGGGGAGTTGTCCGTTTTCGGATTCAAAATAGTTTTGAAGAGATCCTATATAATTTCTTGTCTTCGTGGATGTGCAGAAAAAAGACACATATACTTCGTTAGGTAGGGCGAATCTATAAAAGCAACACCTGGAAGAAGATAATTCATAGAGCAAAATTAACGATAAAAATCAAAGATTAGAAAGCCACCAACATTATCATAGACGAGAAAAACAAACTGCAACAATGGAGAATAAAAAGTTTTCTCCTAAGGTCGGACTGGCCACATCAACTCAAAATATAATAGTAGTCGCAGCTGATACCAAAGGGATTTGGTTTGTTATGGAATCTTCAAGAACATTATTACAGTCACTAACTCATTGCATTAAAGAGAATGTTCAAAAGCAACATATAAATGACATGCTCACAAAAGATAACAGAAATAATTACAAGCATTAATATTAATTTTCAATGCTAAATTTTCAATGTATTGTTTTTTCACTTTGCTTATAGGTGCTTTGGCTCACAGCACTGACTAACAAAACCAATTTCAGTATCACATTTTTTTATCCTGCCTATCAAACCAAGGCAGCAACATAGAAAATTAAACAAATCTAAAAATTAAAAGTGAAAGAATTAGAAAGCAAATAAACTATAAACTGGAAAAATAATATATGAACCATTAGTTTCTGGAAGAACAATAATTAGTTATTGAAGCTGCATAATGCTTCGAGTTTCGAAACTTCAAGGTTTCAATAGGCTAGTAGTGCAACTCCCTCAAGCTATTTTCTATTTGCGATGAAGAACGTGAAATGTCCACAAGGCTTTCACGAAAAACCTACATTCAAACGGCAACGAGCGGCTCATGAAGGACGGAGTATAATGAAAATTCAAAGTAAAAGGAATTAAAGTTAAAAACCAATCCGATGTCATGGAAACTAGATCATGGCAGAAACCTCGAATGATATTCATACTATGAAGACAAAAACTTATGCATGCTCAAGTATCAATAGTACATCCTTTATACACTTAATGCACAAGCACAAGGATTCATTTAAAGCTATCACAATGGTACAACAAATATATAAAACCAAAATTATAAATATNAGTTGAATCTGTTAATATGGTATGGGTATATTTTTGCAATTTTGATATATTTCAATTACCTGGATGAAATCCTCAATTTTTTCGCTTAAATTTTTTGATCTCTCTCATTCCACATTGGTAGTACAGATATGCAATACTTTTCCCAGCCACCTGAATGCTCAAATTATAACACAATTTAATCAGCTCTAAAGCTTCGATCAAAAACAATAAAATATACTTACAAAATAATTTAGTTACACATACAATTAAAAAGTCAAATAATAATAAGAAATAACGTCAATTTTCAAGTCCAAATTGATTAATAAAACTTTTTAAGTAAACGGCCACATATATATCTCTACCAGTGAGTGATTTTCTAGCAAGTGAGTGAAGTTATTGGTTTAATCAGATGATAAAATTATCTCTGCCAGTAAAATACAGCTATATTTTCATGTATAAACATTTTTAGATTTTTTTATGCTTTCCATTAAGAAGAGTAAGTCGAAAATATTTTTATATTTTATCAAAACTTTACATAAATATCTTTTTAAATTATTATAATCTTCAAAATTATGATAAACATATTTATTATTGATGAATAAAAAATAAATTAGGTATGATTTACATGATTAATATCAGATATCATAATAAATAACTTCTCTTTACATGGAGACCACCTGAAACATTGATTTTTACAAATTGACCACCAACTGATGTTTTTTTTCGAACTGCCAAACCGACGTATTTACAGATTGAGAATTTAAAATTTTGAAATTTGAGTGAGAATATGAAAAATGGATGAAAGAGGATGGTTCATTTGTAAATAGCATGTTTTTGATGGTCTGTACTTAATTGCGCCAAATTTTAATTGATTACATATACATATAATGCATTCATGTCAAAATATATATAAGGATTTTATAGCCATCATAACTATTTTTTTTTCAGATACAACCTGAAACCAATGTTAGAAAGAAAATTCATTAAATTTATGAAAAGAAAAACAAACCAACTCTGAACTGAAAATTCAACTGGAAGAAAATCAAATAAATAAAGCAGGTTTTGTCCAAAAATCAAACAGTATAAAATAGCATATTGGTACAAATAAAACACAAGAAAGAATAAAGTGAAATGTTCTTGCGTGGCTATAAAATTACTATCCTTAACATGGAGGCATGCAGAAACTCTACTTCTGTCTTTTATAGTAGAACTTATGCAGGAAAGACTTAAGTACCTCCTGAACTTGTTTGATTGGCTGAGCTTCTATGGAGGAGATTAGCTGCCCGTAGCTTGTTCGCTCGTACTCAGAAAATTTTGCCTGAGATGAAGAAAAAGCAAACACAAAAGAGAGAAAAATCAGGCAATGTACTGCATGAGCACACTTAATCTGCGAAAATCAAACAAAATAACTGATGAATCACTGAAATGAAGTTGTGGTGATAAGAGCCATAAAAAAGGCTCGTTGCTCGCGAAGAGCTCGCGTTCGGCTCGTAAAGCAGTTCGTGTTCAATTCGTTTGCTCAGCAAATAAGCTGAACATAGATTTTTTTTGTGCCTCACACATATAAATGAGTCAAACACAAACAAAGATTTGTTTGTCCATGTTCAACTCATTTTAACTCCAAATAATTACATCATACATACAGACATATATATATATATATATATATATATATATATATATATATATATATATA
>JXCR01148144.1:76622-90132 GCA_002079205.1 Phalaenopsis hybrid cultivar | reverse complement strand
ATATATATATATATATATATATATATATATATATATATATATATATATATATTAAATAAATGGTCAGAGGCTATTATACGAGCCTCCAATCACTCCTAATGTGCCTAACAATTCGAGTACCACCTCTTTAAAACCAATTGTGCCAGAGAGGATTTGAACTCTCAACATAAGGAGTCTTAGACCGAGGATGCCAACCAAACTTGTTCGCATTTATATATATATATATATATTGAATAAAAAAAATAGCGAGATCTCATAAATTGCATTTAATAGTTTATTAAAATAATTAAAAAAATTATATTTTATATCACGTTTACTACAAGTTTTTAATTTTTATTTAGAAGAATCAATGTCATGACAAATCTTATCAAATTAAGAGTTATCGAGGTGAATACCCATAGTGTTAAATTATAGTAATATTTTAGTATCTCTTCTAAACTAGTTTTATGGATTGTTATTCATGCTTGATTAATAAATTTGAATTTTTTGTTATTAAATTCTAACAGTTATCTCAATATGAATGCTTAGTCACATATTATGAAATAATTGATACATTATAGTATTATATGTTGAGTTATATGAAATTGTGAATGATATACTCTATATAGAGTGATTGTATATATATGTTTGACTATGATGTAGTCACCTATTAATGATTCTAGTGGGTGTATAACTCTTTCTACAACTGAGGCCAAATATATGATTGTTTGTGATGGTATATGAGAAGTCATTTAGTTAAGAGACTTATTGAGAGAGTTTAACGGGAAGTCTATGAAGATGACTATTTTGTGATAGTTAAAGTACTATTAATCTGACAAAATATTAAATATATCACGAGCGAACCAAGTCCATTGATATTAAATTTTACTCAGGTTAACATTTAAGCCGAATACAAAACCTCTTCGTTTCTTGCTTAATTTTCCACACCCCACAACTCATGAAATGTCATGAATATTTATAGAATTAAGAAAAAATATATTTAACCAGAATACATTTGATATCAAATTTATTTGGAAATAAACATATTAAGCAAGAAAATATATTTATTATCAAATATATTACGCAAGAAATATATTAGATATTATATTTCACAAGAAATTTTAAGTGATTGTTTTATAAATCTCCATCTTGCATTAAAATTCCATCAAAAGTGAAGCTCCAAGTTACATTTCATTCTGTCAATCAGGAAAAATGAAAATTAGACAAATAAATTAGGAGTTTTCTATAAATAGGAGCTTCATTATTTAAATTATTTTCAATATCTTTATTATGATTTATTTCCCTTTTAGCTGAACATTTATATTAGGAATATGTATTATTAAGTTACCTAAGAATAAATTATACAAAATATTTTATACCTAAAATAAATTGTAAGATTATTATTTAATGGAGTGAAAGCAAAGGGAAAAGACATTGAACCTATTCAGAATTTAGCCTATTTTTCTCAAAACCTTAACATGGTATCAGAGCCAAAATTTTACCCTAACCACCGGTAGTTATTAGAGGACCGTCAAGGCTTCATTCCCGCTGGCCTTCTTGCTAGAATATAAGAACTATTTATTTGCCTCGATTCGCCCATTTAAGAATTTTCGTCTGCTGCGACTGCTTTGTCTGCCTTCAATTCGCCTTCTTCCATCTCCCGCCTTCGATTCGCCTTCTTCCATCTCCCGCGTCTGGTTCTGTCTCCTGCATTTGATTCCAGTTGCGATATGTGATTATATACATTTGTTATCTTGTCTGTGATTCAAGTCTCATCCGCAATCTTCGATCTCGTTCGCTTCATCTGCTTCGGATCTCCTTCGCTAGCCATCGTTGCTTTTGCGGCATATTCGACTGCTTCTGCTTTGGCTTCGTCCGCTTCTACTTCGGCTTCTTCGTCGCACCCAAGTGTTAGCATTGGCGTGGAGTCAGGTCCACCCAACCCGTGAACTCCTGCTCCCTCCTCTCCTTCTATTTTCGCGAAACGACGCTTTCGATCGTGAAGGGTCACACCTCTTCACAAATAACCACTCCCTCCTTTCTTTTTTGCGAAGAGAAGCATCCCTTCGCCAGAAACCTTTCCCGTCTCCTCTATTTCGCGAAGAGAAGCATCTCTTTGCTCCCTTCTCTTCGTGATAAAAGGAGAGGCTCTCCTTCATATCTGTAAGATACAAGAAGTCACGATTTTCTTCTTTAGGTTTCCTCGGGATGGAGGAAGAGTTCTTCGGGTTTCCACGGGACAGTGGAAGAGAAGAAGTGCAAGGAGGAGTAGTTTCTTGCGGCAGAAGGAAGAAGAAGGAAGAAGAAGAAGAAGATTGTTCTCCCTAGGCTTCTTCTTGGTGGCTTGTGGCAGAAGAGAAATTGGGTTTATTTC
The DNA here is from genome assembly GCA_002079205.1 of Phalaenopsis hybrid cultivar. NCBI lineage: Eukaryota > Viridiplantae > Streptophyta > Magnoliopsida > Asparagales > Orchidaceae > Phalaenopsis > Phalaenopsis hybrid cultivar. Next base: position 87,779 of record JXCR01148144.1, on the reverse strand, counting down.
TCTTGTAAGTTTGTCTTCTTCGGCGTATCTCGGTGTAGAGAGAGAAGAACAGAGAGAGAAGAAGAGAGAGAGCAACAAAGAGTGAGTGATTCCTCTTGTAAGTCGAGGTGATCGACTGGTGTAAATTTCCTCAAGTAGTAAAATCCTCTGCAACTCCGTGGACGTAGGCAATTTGCCAAACCACGTAAATCTGTGTGTTCTTTTCTGGTGTAATTTTTCTCGTTCTATTTTTCGCTCCGTCGATCTTTCTCCTGTTTGATTTATATATATACCACATCAACTGCTCTGGTATATATTTCTTAACAACAATGATTGAAGACTTCAACACTCCTTCCTAGACCCACAACTTCGACATCTCGGCTTTAGCACTTTTAGGGTGAAGATCAGAGAACAAATCATCCTCGTCATCGCAGGAAGAATCAATAGCATTTGGATCGTATAACAGGACGCGGATCCTACTTGTGGGCTATGATCGGTAGCATTTGGATCAGAACGCGGATTCTACTTGTAGGCTATGATTGATAACATTTGGATCGTGTAATTGGTCCTATTTGTGGGCTATGATCGGTAACATTTGGATCGGGACACGGATCCTACTTGTAAGCTATGATCGATAGCATCTAGATTGTGTAACTGAATCCCATTTGTGGGCTATGATCGGCAGCATTTGGATCAGGATGTGGATCCTTTTAGGCTATGATCGATATCATCTGGGTCATGTAACTGGATGCCATTTGCGGGCTATGATCGGTAGCATTTAAATTAGGACACGGATCTTACTTGTAGGCTATGATATATCACATTTGGATCGTGTAACTAGATCCTATTTGTGAACTATGATCAGTAGCATTTGGATCGTGTAATTGGAAGCAGATCCTTCTTGTGGCTATGATTCAAATTTCTGGACAACAATGATAAAGAATTTCTTGTTTTTCTTTGCTCAAATCATGTTATAGTTCAGGAGTTGTCTCTGAAGCTTCGACATTCTCGGCTTCTGCACTCACGACTTGAGGATTTTTTGGTCCCAACAGTGTTATTAGTTTCTTGTTGGCAAATTGATGCTTCCTGATCAGTCAGCATCAATTTGAAGGGGGATGTCAATCAGGAAGGACGAAAATTAGGCAGCTAAATTAGGGGTTTTCTATAATTAGGAGCTTCCTTATTTAAATTATTTTCAATATCCTTATTATGATTTATTTCCCTTTTAGCTTAATATTTAGATTAGGAATATGTATTAAGTTACCAAAAATAGATTATACAAAATATTTTGTTCCTAAAATAGATTGTAAGATTATTATTTAATGGAATGAAAGCAAGGGAAAAGACATTGAGCCTATTCAGAATTTAGCATATTTTTCTCAAAACTTTGACACTCTCCACCTCTTTTCTTTGTTGGTGTAGTTCAGCTCCAACCCTCTCGTGATTTTTTTCCGTTTACGTGTTTTTTCACGTAAATTTTGTGTGCTTTTGATTGTGCAATTTATCTTAGTCGATGATAATTTGTGTTCTTTTTTCTTAACAAAGCACATAGAGAGTAACAATGAATTACCCCTTTAACGAATTCCTTTTGCTCGTAACAATAAGCACTACATAAAAATTATAATTTTCTCCGTCCAGCTCTCATTTTTAGGGCATGCACTATTTTTCTCCAATCAGAGTAGTGACTTATCAATATGAACCTAAAGAATAGATTTTGTCTGTAGTACCTTTTTAATGAGTTCTAGGCATAAATGTCGCTTGATGTCCCTTCTAAGCCCTTCAGGAAGATCCTGAATGATATCCATTTCATCTTCCCCTCTCATCGCTGCCCATCTCTGACGTTCATACTGTCGCACTCTCTGCCTTAGTCGTGATGGAAGCTGTCTCCTCCGCATCCACCATTCCATGTCTCGACACCTTAGCTGCATCTTTCTCTTCCTCGCCATAACCACATGCAGGAACACCTGCAGGTAAGTCCCAGACTTCAGAAGCACGAGCATCAGCATTCATGACTGTTGAACAGGCTAATATTGAGGCTGAGTAGCAGACCTGAATATTTCCTATCAGTAAAGTGAAGAGCATGAGACCACTCAGCACAGTAATTATGCTGAATATCACTTCCAACCACTGGCTCGTTGGTTCCAGATTATTGCCAAAAGTGCTGTTTCAATAGAAAGATAAGTTCCAAATATGTTAAGAAAACTCTTATCAAAGGTAGAAGGATGGCTCAAAATATATGTGGACTTGGTTTCTGCTGCACTGTTTTGGAACAACAAAAAAGGGTGTTCATAATGCCATTTCCAAATAGTTAGGATGAGCATAGGTTTGTTTGGTTGGCTGAATTTATGGTGTATTTGTCAATGGAATGCATTGGTGTTCAAAATTTTGGTGTTTGATTCAACAAAAATGAAACACAATATAAATATTTGGTAAATTTTGAATTCACCCTGCAGTTTAAAACTAGTGTATTCTAAATTTATCAGACTTGAGCAATTTTAAAATATACAATAAATTGTATTTGTTAGCACCGCAGCAACCACCAATCTTCTGTTGCTGCGGCCGCCTCCAGCTGCCAACTACCGTTACCTGCGCTGCTGTGGCTAGCCGCCTGGTATCGATAAGCCTGGCGCTGGTGCCTTTTGGCCGCTGTCACCTACCTGCTTCCCCCACTCACTAGCCATTGCCCACCTCGCTTTGTAACCGGTCATATTTATATTGATTTCATTCTTTCTTCAAATTAATTATATTTATATTGATTTCATTTTTTCTTCAAATTAAACAAAAAAGAAAAGATAAACTAACTCATTTATTTTACAGTCAATCAAATAACTCCAAAATATTTAAAATCCATTATATTTCAATTACACTGCATTTCTTTTAATACCGCATTAACCTCTCTACAAACTGAAAGACCCTAAATTATGATCCTTCCTGCAGCAGTTAGTTTATTGTAAGTATTTAAGGTTTACTCTCGAGTTAGCAAGGTTTTTTTTTTCTCTTCTTCTGTTTTTATTTATTTATTTATTTATTTATTTTTTGTAAAAATGGTTTCGGATTACTTGTACCTGAGAGTCATGAGGCCCCAGAAAACAGGGTAAAGAATCTTGACGGCGAGTGAATTGCTGGAAACCACAGGAGGAGCTGAGTCGTATATACCATATGGAAATGAGCCATCGCCGTCCAAACAAGCTTGGAGATTCCAGCCACCTGTGGATGCTGTTAAATTATGACCAGAGGAGCTTGAGAAAGTTGGCGAAAGGCCTGCAGTGGAGCAGGTCAGTGACATGAGATTGCAGCTGTTGCTCTTCTGGCATTGCAGATTTAGGCATGAAGCAAATCGTTGAATTGCAAGAAGATACCAGCAGCCACCAACTACCTGAAAATCACTGGTTATTATGAAGTAGAATATTTTTTTATTGAGTTATTAGAGAATTGGAACTGTGAGGAAATTTTAATATTTTTTTATTGAGTTATTAGAGAATTGGAACTGTGAGGAAATTTTCTGTGATAGTTGTCTGAAATAGTGCTTGTGATGTGATGGTGGTTGTGGCGATAGTGTGGTGTTGGTGATGTGGTGGTGATAGTGGTGGATATGTTGTGATGGTTGTGTCGTGTGATAGTGATGTTGGTGTTGGTAGTGGTGTTGTGTGACAGTGGTGTGCTGTTAATATTGGTGGTAGTGTTGGTAATGTGGTGGTAGTGATGATATGTTGATAGTGGTCGTAAAGTTGTGATGGTTGTGTGGTGTGGTAGTGGTGTTGGTAGTTGTGTTAGCGTTGGTGTGTTGTGATGTGGTGTGGTGTGGTGTTGTGGTAGTAGTGTGGTATTGATGTTCGTGGTAGTGTTGGTAAGCTGGCAGTGGTAATGATATGTTGATAGTGGTGATCATATTGTTGTGGTTGTATGGAGGTAGTGGTTTTGTGGTGATGATTCTTTTTATTCATCCATTTGAGTCGTGGTATCTTAAATGATACTTTATGTTTTTTTGTGAAAAAAATTTATGTTGATCGGTTCTTTTCATGCTAATATCATAATCATTAAAACAAAAAAAAAATTGATTCATCTACTATGTGGGATAAAGACCACAAACTAATATTTTACGACCTTTGTTTTAAGGAGGTGAAATTTGAAAATAGGTCAACAATTTATTTTAACGAAGGCTGAGAAAATATTATAAAAAAGTATAAGGAAAGCACGAGAAGGGAATAAGATGGGATGCATTGAAAAATAAATGAGATCAATTTAAAAGGACTAAAAATTTTGGAAAGAATTGAAGCAAGGACCCGCGGGCTTGGGTTGGGATTCGATAAAAAGAACAGTTGATGCTTCGGAAGAATAGTGGGCTAAGAAATTAGATGTGAGGATTTATGAAACCACCACTCCTTTTATCAATTTTTTTCTTTAGATACATCAACATATCAATCTTTCATTACTTTGTAGGTAGTGCCAACTGCGAAAAAGTTCAAATTCTGTGGCATTGACCCTGAGCTGGAAGAGAGATGGGTCGTATGTTTGGTGGAGTCGCAATAACGGGCGATCATGCATGGGCCCCAAATGAGCGAGGGTTTGCTAGCATAGCTGAGAACTTGGGTGCCGAACAAACAGCTGACTCAATGAAGGCCCGAGCTCGAACCTCAATGAAGTCAAATCCACTAATCGATCAAAGCGTCCTAGAGTTTAGAAAAAAAAAATGATGTATTTTCATAAGAAGTCAAATCTCACAGTTAGTTGCACCATGCACCAATGATCCCAACACATTATAAGCAACTTTTATTCAGCAAGTCGTGTGAATTTTGGAAGTTCTTTATAATGATAACCTCAGACAGCATGGTCAATTATTTTTGTTATTTTCATGACAACCAAAATGCATGAATATCATTTTAATTTGTTGGACATTTTATATTATTTTTTTTAAGATGACAGTATTTATGCCACTTATGATAAGCTCCGATTTTATTTCTTGAACGCTTGTTAATTGCTTTTCAAAGTTTCTTTATTTTTCTTTTGAATAAATAATGTTATGATTCTAGCTAATTCGATGATATGCATATGTGTTTGCTACATAGACAATGCATAATATGAATGGAGAAAAACATAGAAAAAGAATTGCAACTGCGTTTTGCCTCATGTATGATTACTACAACTCATATATTATTCGTTTTCTATGTATGACATCAACATACATAAGCGATAAGTTAGTTGAAGAGTTGCTAGTAAGACGCCCAACAAGATTTAACAAGATGTTTTGTATGACACAGCTCATATTAGTAGATCTTTTAGAAGAATTACACCGGAATCACAAACTTCATAGCTCTGCCAGGATGACTTCTAGAGAGTTACTAGCTATAACCCTTTAAATTTTATCACATAATGTATCTTTAAATTTTATCACAGAATGAATGTATGAGAGGTGCCATAGAACGATTTTAATACTCATCTGAAACAATCAGTAAATATTTTTCAATTGGGTTAAATGCTCTGGTCAGTTTATCATCATAAATTATCAAATCCCAGTATCCAACATCCTAAAAGACTCTTAATGAGATTTCACAGGACCAGCAGTATATGTTCCATTGTAAAATAATTCAATTCATTAATATTTTCCTAAATTCAAATGAACATAATAATTCAGATACCCTCGTTAAATGCTTTAAGATTGTATTAGAGTGATCGATGGAACACACATGAATGCACGTGTATGTCGAATAATGAGAATGTCGCATTCATCGGGTGATGCAGATCACCAACACAAAATATCATTATTGTATGTGACTTTAACATGTGTTTTACTTTTGTTATGGCAGATTGAATAGGTAGTGCACACGATAGTCACATATTCATATTTATCATAAGAACTCAAAAATAAAACTTTCCACATACACTCCTAGGTTGGTTTGAGTTTCAATAAATGAGAAGGTATTTTCACTGCAATACCAATTATTATATTTATGTCAGATAAATATTATTTGGTTGATACAGGATACTCCTTTACAAAGAGGGTTTCTCAAACCATTTTCTGATACTAAATACAACGTTCATGATTTTGAAAGAACTAACAATATCACTCGAGATAGGAAATAGATGTTTAACAAGAGACTCATTCTTATGTGATGTCATTGAAGAACATTTGGAGTTTTGAAGAAAAAAATGAGTAATTCCGCGGAATATGCAAATTGTGTTCACCCAATGGCTCTCCACAAGACCACAACTGCATTTGACAGCATCCTACACACAATGACATTGACTTCAATATGGCTGATGAAGTTCATTCACAAGTTTCTGGTTAAGCATATGAATATCGCTTCGAACCAAATTTATCCCAGGTTGAAAGAATTTGTCTGAAACTTACAGTCAGGATGAGGAAAGTGCAGGAGAAATGATAGAGTTGAGCGAATGAATTACGGATTTCATCGTTGACAGTTGAACGGAGCGAATTATGGATGTCATCTTTGATACTTTATTTTCAATGTGTTATGAAAATGTTTATTGTTTATTGTATTGATGATTCATGCAACGATGTCTGTTTTGAATCTCAATGTAGGGAATCTTCTATTTCAAATTCTTTTGCATGTATTTCTTCCCACTTGGATGACATGTGAGGCAATCGTGAGTATAATATTTAATGTAAGTTTTTATTGCATGTTTTATTTTTTTGTTTAGAGGTCTATGATGAGATATTCGACCTTATGGGTTCTTTTGAATGACTTATATGTTATTGGTTCTTCACAAGTATACAATCGTTATGAAGGAAACTAAGTACCTCACTTTTTTCAGCATATGACTGTTGGGATACTTTTGGATGGTCTTTAAGATGATATACATATGTGACATATACGAGCTCGGTATTATGTGGTTTAAAGATAACCAAAAACCTTTTTTTTTATAAAGTCTATTGTCTTTTTGTGATAACGAAATCGTTGGTTTACATTCTATTCTCTAAGACATCACAATTTCATAAAACTTAAATCGAGTATTGCTACTATTTTTTATCATTAATGTGAGTTGTGCTTTGTTTTTTTATATTCAGAAAAGATGAGCTTGAGGGTTATCGGTACCTCAAAAGCATTGTACAACTACTGTGGACTACAATCTTCTCTGCTTACTTCGCGACAACCACATAGCTATAAGAAATAATTTTACAGGTGTCTAAGGAGAAGAACAAAAAATTGTGATTTCTTTAGGTTGGCGGATTGGTTCAAGGATTCCACCGTTGATAATGATCAAACGTGAATATTTTCATTGTAGGACGGATTATCTCGAGACATTAACCAACTGCATTTTAAAAATAATATTATCATATTATTATTATTTTTTTTAAATCGTCATTTTTTTAATTTGATTGTCGTGTTACTTAACATTTAGTAAGATGTCTGTTTTTATTTTTTATGTTCAACCTAGATATTTATTTTCAAAAATGAAATGTGCTAGCATGATTAGTTTTATTATAAACAAAGTATACTATAGGGGCATAAAGGTCATTTGTTTGCAGCTTCAATATAGCTGTTGTAAAGCTACAAAAAACAAACCGACAATCAGTTTCTCGACAACAACTTCTGCACAGCAGCTTCCTGACACAACTATTGCGTGACAGTTTTTCAATAAGCTGTAGTTGCCCAAATAGACTCTTAATATGTATGGACAAAAACCCCCCAACCAAGTTCAAAGTATGGGATTGCATCAGATACATGATTTAATGTGAATATTCTATGAGCATATTTGGAAGAATCGCAAGTTGACAGCCAAATTCGACCTACACGACAAACTTTCTTTGTCGATTTCATTTTTCATTCAGCTAATTAGGCAAATGTCATTTTAGACAAGCCTATTCAACTATGAAAATCTGCCCTATAATTCGATAAGTCAATATCCGCATGATAAGGTATGGTTACTTTGTTAGCTAGCCCCATAGTGATATAACACTATACTTCACAAATCATTACACAAAGAGTTAAAGATTCCTTTTATTCCTCAATATATTTTTTCCTTTTTATGTAACCACTCTGAGCCGATCATATAAATATGAGAGACCACCGAGAGGTGGAGGCTTTTTTTTTTATGCTGAAAGAATGCCAGTATTAGACTTTTCTTGTTTCATCTGCACACTAGAGATTTTATCCTTCTTCTATGTTCCAGTTTTCATGCTTATCCTTTACAAGTCCCTGCCTATATGACTTGCGACCACTAACATAATCGGATTCAACTTAATCAAACTATATATATCTTGTTTATTTTTTCTTGATATTTAATATCTTTCTATTCATTTGAATTTTTGCCCTATTCACTCCTAATTCCCTTCCCATAAGTACAATGAACCAGAATTCTTAACCAAAGCAACCTTTTGATAAGTATGTTATGAACTTGCAGGTTAAAAATGCTCACATAATAAGTGTTATAACATTATATTGAATTATTGCAACAAACAATGAATAAGTAAAAGAAAGAACACAAATTTTATGTGGAAAACCCAAGATGGGGAAAATTATGAGCTGAAGAGGAGAATTCACTATATCAAATTTGAAATTAGAAGTGAAGAGCTTTGGTCAACATAAAATCAAAGCAGAGAAAAATGAGTGCACTTAGCAGGACTACTTTAAAATAAATAATCAAAAAAAACAATAAAGTAATAGCACATAGATTACAATCTTAAATTGTTCATAATTTTCTTCTAAATCTTCAATTTGCTTCTACATCTTCAATCATCGTGCTTATAATTTCCTTATGAGATGACATGCGAGACTCACAAAATTCGGGTCATAAATTTAGCAGTCTCCACCTTGATACAAATTTCCAAGTATCTAATGACCATGAATGAATATAAACCAAGTTTAAGCAATACTCAAAGTTGACTATTGGGAGTAGGGCTGTCAAAAAAGCTCGTTGTTCGCGAACAGTTCGTGTTCGGTTCGTCAATGAGTTCGTGTTCGATTCGTTCGATAAGTAAACGAGACAAACGCGAACAAATTTTTTTCGTTCGCTTAGTTAAACGAACCAAACACGAACAGTGATGCGTTCGTTCGTGTTCGAATCGTTATTGTTTGAAATATAAAATAATATAAAATAATTATATATAAAAATTTTATTATATTTTAAAACATTAAATTTTATAAATTATAATATATAATAAAATAATAATAATAATATATTAATATACTATAGTAGTAATATACTAATATAGATATTGTATATTTATATAATATAAGTTATATAATTAATATATAATATTATTTTTATATATTAATATTAGGGATGTCAAACTGGCTCGTCGTTCGCGAACAGCTCGTGTTCGGTTCGTGTTCGGCTCGTTCGTTAAGAAACGAACACGAGCTTATTTCAAACAAACTAAATTTTAAACGAACCGAACACGAACACAAGCTTTGTTCGTTCGTGTTCGGTTCGTTTACACCCCTAATTGGGAGTGCCTTAGTCATCATATTCACATAATTATTCATAAGAATTGATATTGCTCCTAACAATATCACCACGAGCAATAACTTCACGAACGAAGTTGTAACGAAGATCAATGTATTTAGTTCTCTTATAAAACATTTGATCTTTACTAAGAAAAATAACAATCTGACTAACACACATTAGTGTGGTGTTCTTTAAATCTTTACTAAGTTCTATATACCTTTCAATTAGAATCTTCAGTAATTATTATGTACTCAGCTTTAATTGTAGATTGTGTCATTGTTATTTATAAATTAGTCTTCCAATTAATCACATTGCCACTAATAGTAAACATGTATCTTGTAAGTCATATCATTTTATTAAGATCTTCAGTCAAATATCAATCAACATAGCCAATGACTCTATCTATACTCCTCTTGAAATACAAATAAGCATCTTTTGTTTCACATAGATAGCTGAGGATCCACTGAACTACTTTTCAATGCTTCTTACCTAGATTGCTCATATATCTGCTAACTACGCTGACTACAAATGAAAAATCTAAACTATAACATATCATAACGTACATGAGAGATCCTACTGCACTAGAATATGAAACTCGAGATATATATTCAATCTCATCATCTGATAGTTAACACAAAGCTGATGCGAGTCTTACATGCGCAACTAATGGAATACTAACGCGTTTGGCATTCTGCATATTGAACATATGCAAAATTTTATCAATGTATCATTTCTAAATAAAAAATAACTCACCTGTTTTTTTATCTCTCTGAATTTTAATGCCAAACATTTTCTTCACAACCCTCATATCTTTTATCTAAAACTCACTGTTAAGTTGAGCTTTTAATATTTTGAAGATTTTTTTTTTTCTTGACTGCTATCAGCATATTATTATCATATAAGGACAAGAAGATAAATGATTCATTATTATTTCTCTTAAAGTAAATACAACTATCATATCTACTTCTCTTAAACTCATAAGGAATCATAAATGAGTCAATTTGTTTATACCACTGCCAATGAAACTATTTTAAAACATGAAAAAGATTTTCTTAGCAAACGAATAGGATATGTTTTTTCTGTAACCACGAAGCCGTCAGACTCCTACATATTTATACACTTCAAGTTCTCTATGCAAAAATGAAGTCTTTACATCTAACTGTTCAAGTTCAATATCATGCTTAGTCACAATGCCAAGTAAAGCTCGAATTGAATTATTTTTGACAAGTGAAGAGAATACATTTGTAAGGTCTATATCTATAATTTGATTGAATTCCTTTGTAACAAGTCTATGCTTATATTGGGCATCTTCAACACTTGATACGTCTTTCTTCTTCTTAAACACCAACATGAAGTGAATAACTTTCTTGCCTTGTGGCAACTTTACAAAATCCCAATTCTTATTTTTATGTAGAGATTTGATTTGCTCTTGCATAGCAATCATCTACTTACTAGAGTCAATTGAATTCACTGCTTCTTTATAGCTAGAAGGTTATTCACCACACTGGATACCTTCAGGTACATTTAGAGCATAAGCAACCAAATTGGCCTCACTATACCTTTGAGGTAGCTTAACTTCTTTTATTGTTTTATTCTTAACAATAGAATATTGTGATGGTTGTTGTCGTGGCGTTGAGAATGTAGCATCACCATGATTATCTGGATTTGACTCAAAAGTTATGTCGAAGGATGTACTTGTATCAATAAGAAATTCTACTTGTCTGCTAGACATCTCTTTTTGATCATCACTCGTATATTATGTAGTAT
>JXCR01148144.1:35141-49897 GCA_002079205.1 Phalaenopsis hybrid cultivar | reverse complement strand
GTTAAGCTTATATATATATATATATATATATATATATATATATATATATATATATATATATATATATATATGTTTATATATATATATATTGTATAATATTGTAAATTTGGTAGGATAAGTTATATAAATTAAATATTGAAGTACAGCTTATTTTGTTTTTCTTATTAGTATAACATTTTTTTCTGGTTTACACGCGAATTGCAAGGCTTCCATACATTTCTTCGGCCTGGTCCAATTACTATTTATGCTTTGCACCGCAATAGAGCTGAAACATCTGTTTTATTAAGCCTGATGAAGCCTTTTATTGGCAGGTCCAGTAATCAGAATCATATCTTCAGAATAACATGTATGTCATGATAGTATATAACTATTGAGAGAGAGAGAGAGAGAGAGAGGATACTTACGTCCATTGTCTGGATGTTCGGTCGACAAAGTCATACGCTCCACGCTGTCTTTCGCTCGTCTGATTATCAAGAGATCATATTTTCCCCCATTTACTGAATGTACATAAGTGATGAAAATAAATTGTAAGGATGTATACAAAGGGAACTAAAATACCTACACGAGCATAAGTTGCATAAGTTTTTACAAGACTACTTCATCCTGACAAGATACTTTATTTCACTGTATCTTGTGAATCGATTGGGTGTCATTTACATTATACAAATGATATAATGCTTATACAAAGTCAATTTTACCTCATTCATGCTTGTGCAATCGTGAGGCAAAAATTTAGTTTTTATATGTGCCTGTATGAGTATTTAAATCACAAGCCTAAAATCTTCAAACACTTTATTCTCTTTATGCAAATCTAGGATATGAAAAACCATGTTGAATCATGCATGAAAGGGATTAAAACGGGAGACCAAATATGTGATGAGCTCTTCCGCATACCTCCCAACTTAGAGCTTGTTCGAAGGAACTTCAAGGTTTAGTGGACCTCCTTTTAAAGTCGAAGTCACGTTCACGGACGAACATTGCCATCCGTGATTTAAAATGAAAACAAATTGTCATTATGTTGAAACAACTTCAGGAGGTGCTGCTTTGTAAAACGAAAGCAAATCCACACATCCCATGTTCACTGAAACGAAACAGTGTCTTGCTTCTTTTTAAATGAGGCATTAAGAATAAAAGTTGTCTATTTCAACTTTATAGAAGACCCAGAAGATCTGTGTATGCCAATATTATAGATAATGATATCGTTGCATTTCATATTGTAAACTACATTGAACCCGAATAATTTGTGTTTGTGGTTATTTAGGCTGTTACTAAAAAATAAAAATGATCCAAAACAAGCTCTCAGTATTTTAAATGTACTAAAAAATAAACATATTTTATTGTAACATTACACGCTTTTTATTTCAAATTAAGGTAAATAAAATAACATAAAAATAATAAATAGTTAATAGAAATGATCTTAAATTGTCATTATTAATTAATATATATTTTAAAAGTTAAATATAAAAGCACAAAATAAACATATAATTATGCTCAAGCTCAACATAGATTTTTGGAGGATTTACATACATTCCACTTAGTTGCTATGTATCTATATATCTATAAATCGGACGAGACATCAAAATGAAGGAATGAAATGTTCAAGGTTTATTGGTTCAATTGGGTTGAACTGCAGGTTAAACCTCATGATGTAATAAAATATAAATATTAATTAAATATGATCTAAATGATAAACTAAGGATGTAATAATGATAAATATAAAAAAAAAGAACAAACTAATAACATTTAAGAATCCCGTCGGCCAGGATCTTAAGGTCGTAAAGTTCTACAGGACGAGCCAACACGAAATGAACGCTCATACGCCGGGATGCGGCACCCTTACGACGGTCCACTGCTAAAAAGAATTTTTTTATATGATTCAGATCGGAATGACCATCGGTTCGATCAGATTTTCCAAAACCCGATAAATACTTTATAGTAATTATGATATCATGTCCGAAATTATTGCATAAATTTTTATCTATTAGGTGAGCAGTTAGGCAGTTCAAAGTCAATGGTCAAATATGGAGAGTTTGGGATGAACTGTTTTTTCATCCTTATCATGCACAATGTTAACGCCATTTTATTACCATTTGTTTGATATTTAGCTTCACTTTATGAATGAAAGCAACCATACATATGACCCAAATCATTCATATCTAATATTTAAACTTTACTCTTTACATTTATACCACCTAAATCTCTCATATCACAAAAAAATAATAATAATAAAATAAAAAATTAAAAAATTTTATTTTTAAATTTTAAGGAGTGAATTATATCATTTCATGCATATATATATGATGGTATGTATGTAAAATTTTAAGTTTATCTATTAGAAACATTTTGCCTTGATTCTATTTAAATTCGGATTTACTAAATCCAATGATGAATTTACGACTTTCAAATTCATTAAATCCTACTGATAGTAAATTGTACTTTCCCCCTTAAATCTCGAACCATTAAAATATTTTAATATTTAAAAAAATGATTTATGCTAAAAAAATCAATTAAAGATATCAAATAGATATTACAATGGATTTAGGGTCCATTGTTACAACATATTCGAGGTACATCTTTACAGCATTTTCAAGTTGTGTCGTTATAGGATATTTCGGGCACCGTGTACTTTGTAGGATGCTTCGTTACTCTGACATTGGTTGTCACCGTGCATAGTGCTTAGTTACTCTGCAGTGTATGCCATGAGTCCGTAAGAGGCTTCGTTTGCAATGAGTAGGGGGAGGCTGATGTAGGTCGGCGGGGACCGACGTGCAGTGGTCAATGATGATCAATTAATGCTAGTGGAGGAAGTTTTCGTCGGTTCTTAAACTCCAAAACGACTCTCGGATTCTCCTCCTTCCTTTCCTGATCCAACTCTTAAGTCTTCATCTTGGTCCTTCAATCCCCTTCATGAGGGGGAAGTCCTCTATTTATAAAGTTCATGAGTGGCCTTCTTAGTAAATAAAAAAAAAGAATCCAACTACATCTGATGATCCAAACAGATTCTCACAATCAGGTGGCGTTTTGTGGCCATTTAAGTCTCTTAGTGTTGTCCTAATTGAGTGACTTGAGCTCTTAAGATTCGTCTCATTGAGACACTCGACTTGATAACAAGCTTTCCATATTTAGAATCCATCTCACATTCTAATTAGCCACCCAAAGCTATTACAAGTGGTTTAATGACTTGATTCAAGCTTGATTTCATTCAGATTGGATCAATTTTAATGTCATGAATTTTGTCTCGTCGAGCCGATCAATTTAACTTTGAAAGTTTTTTGCCAAAATAATATTTGTCAAGCCTCGAGATTCGTGCTAAATGAGAAAATTTGTCGATAAAGTTTCAAATGAGATGGCTATATGACCAGATTCAAACAAGCAATTAAAGAAACGAAGTATTTGCATACATACCATTTAATTGCTGACTATATAACACTTACATTTTAATTTTTACATGCATATTATTTTACCTATGCGTCCATATAGAGGGCATTTACCCACGTAATGTCCAAAATTTTGATATTTATCTACCTTGCATCAAAATTTTAATAATTACAAATATCATGTCAAAAGTAGAACTCGTTATCACTTTTTAATTTTCATATTTATAGTTTCATCCAGCCATAAGTAAAGTATAATATGTGTAAAAATGAAATATTGGGTGTGAGATACTTAGAGTATGTTAGAGTCAGTTTGTGCGTTTCAAGATAAATCCTAAAATGCGACCCGCAGGTCAACATGCGGCTTGCGTTTAGTGTTAAAATATTCAAAGGAGACGGACAGTATTTTAAAAAACGGGTAAACCAAACGGTTAAATTTAGTGTTGTGTATGTATTTTTTCCATAAAAATAAAACTTCTTCATTTTTCACAAATGAATCATAAAATAATAATAGAACAAACAGCACGAAAATCAAAAAAAGATTTTACAACCACGTGGCTCTCTTACGTTTCCAGCAAAGGGCAGCAAAGGGACATGCCCTTTGGGCTCCATCCTGGTTTTGACCATAACTAACTTGTCCTTTGACCAAAGAATATTTGATCGAACGGCTACGATAAATCTGATGTAGAGAAATTTTTTTCTTTTTTTTTATTAAGATATTTCCTTGTGTGCTATACTTTTCATTAAAAAAAAATGGTCAAAAGCGGAATTTTAAGTGTGTGGAACAGAATTTATTTATACATTAAAATCTATTTAAAATCTATGACATTATTATAATTTTCATTTGCATTTTTTATATTTTACTTGTTTTCTGTCTATATTTTTTTTTAAAATTACATATTGCCGTAAATATTATTTTAAATAATTTATTTATTTTTATTTAAGAAAATTTATATATATACCACACAATTCTTATATATTTACTTTTATGTGGGTATTAAGATTTGTTGGCATTCGAAAATTCTCAAACTTTTTTAATATAATATTAAAGCGCACGTATTTATAAAAATGTAAGTGTACATAAAAAATGTGTCAGCATAAATCTAAATAATGTGACGAGCTCGGCCCACTAGAGGTTGTTCGAGAGTCTGCATTTACCAGCCCGACCCTTGCTGGCCAGGAGAAATCTAACTTCATGACAGACGAAAGTCAACAATCCTTCGGAATGATCACCAGGATGGACCTCGGAGGGACAATGCACCCATACTCATCCAAGCCGAGCGGATGATCCTTCCAAATGGATTTCATTTTCCAATTGCACGGACAATCCTCCCAAATGAATGCCAACAACGATCTAATCTACAACATATAAAAAGTTGTTCAGTAAAAAATTTGTAGATCTCCGTAAATCTAAGTTTGTACGAAATTTCGGCAAATAAAATACCATAACTTTTATAGGAAACAATGAAATTGAAATTTGAAGTAGGCTAAGAGTAGGATACTTGGGGCAGCTTATTTGATGCGGTGGTGTTTTGAAAACGCACCTGGCCTGTTTGGGTAAACTGTGTTTTGGCAGCTTGTGCGTTTTCAAAACGCTGAAAAGCCGCACCTATTTAGGTGCGGTGGGAGCTTTCTAGCTACGGTCTGATTTTTTTGAAAAAATAAAAATTTGTAATAGCTACCGCACCTAACTTATCAGCAGATTATTTTTAATCAATTTATCAACAAATTATTTAATAAATTGCTTCTGCCCAAACAGATAATTAATAACAAACAATTCTTTCAGCTAACCTGACGAATGAAATCAGCTCAATGGCTCCCAAATCTCCCTTTTTCTCTCTCTACATGTCACGGTTTGGAAAATGGAAATAAAAATAACGCATTGGGAAGGGATCCAGGTTAGGTATTTATAATAAAAAATCTTGTTTTTAATGAAAGATATAAAAGGAATTAAGTAAATTGTTGTATTAATTAAATATATACATTAAAAAAACATCTTATATCTTAAATACATGATTCCAAAAATTATGAAAAAATAATCAATAAATATATAAATATGACTAGAACATATCATATATCATATGGTTTCAAAAAGCACACTTGTATAAAGATGTATCAAATTCTTAAGAAAAATAAATCTAACAAAAAATTTTATATTTTCTTACTTATGATGGCCATAAAATAAGTAAAAATATGCTTAAAATATAATCAAGCATTCTCTACAATCTGATGGACAAATTTTATAAATCAGGCATGAAATAAAACTACTGAAAGAATTGACGAATCAATTGAGCATCAAAAACTTCAATAACATAGAATAAGCATACTAGACTTGCATCTCAAAATCAAATCTCAACAGGTGCATTGGTATACCACAGTATCAGTCGTTACAGAAAAGCTACATCCTCAACCACTATATCACGGGTAAATGCGCTCAATCGTTAGTTACTTTAGAGCTGCTTCTTCAAATAGTTGTAGTTGCCCCAAAAATCCCTCAATGTCATAAGAGTTCTAATGACTCGAAACCTCATTTTATATTGTTCATTAATTAGATTAGAGTCAACCCAACTTAAATTTTAACATCATCTAACTTCTTAGTATCAAATTTGACTTATGATAGATCTAATTCAAACTCGGTCAAATTATTTATAGAGTTAGTTCTAGGCATTCAATTTAATTATGCCAATAATATTTTTTTTTTCATTTTATTCAATTTAAATAAAATAATTTAATTATTTAAAATTACATGGTTCGCTAAATTACATATGATCCAATTTACTTCTAATCAGGAATTTATTTCATCATTAATTTTTTAATATTATTTTTTAAAATTAATTAGATGAGGGAATTTAATAATTACATCTAAGGTTACGATAATAATTATTGTATGCATACACCGCATGCAGAGATGCATGCGGTGTCCGTTCCTTACTATAGATCACGGTGATCTACGGTCATGATGCAATCATAATTTTCTTGAAAACAAAAAAAAAATTAAAGTGGGGCCCACCGAAATATATCATGACCGTAGATCACCGTGATCTACGGTCAGGATCGGACATCGCATGCATCTCTGCATACGGTGTATGTATACAATAATTTTTTTTTTATTTAAGAGGGATCCAATTCCACACCATAAAGCTTTATACTTATTATTTATATATCGAACACCTAAACATAATTTTTTACATAAATGTCATCCTAATTATGCATGGAAAAGTTATATTTCCCTTTTAAGTTAAAATAGTGATATCCTATATATGATATGAAGATTTATGTGGTATAAATGTAAAAAATAAATTATAAATGTTACATATATAAATACATAACAATTTAGTGGTATGTATATAAAATAGTGAACTTTTTGACGTACATATATGTCACATATGATGTCGCCAGGGTGCGTTTTTATAATGTATGAATTTAGATGTTCAAGATGCTCCACACAATAATACAAATTAAGAAATCAAAATAATTAACGTATTCCTTAAAAAATTAGGTGAGAATATTTCTATATAAATGTAATTAAAATTATTACAAATCTTTTAAAATAAATGCAATATACGTTCTATTAAAATTTTTATTGATTTGCCATCAAGAATATTATGTCATGCAACACTAATCTCAACACACTTTTAAACAATAAATATTTCATATTCAAATTCAAGATCCTCAACGACCCTAATGATTTCAGAAAGTTTATTGATGCGTGCCAGAAAATTCACTGCGATAGAGTAACAGATTATCATCTTAGCGTTGTACGAGAATTCTGCACACACTCAGATGAAGAAGAAAAAAAGCAGTGACTATTCCAGAAGTTTTTACGTGGAAAGCCCGTAAAGGAAAGAACCACGGGGTCTGACCCAATTGCAAAAATCCACTATTGATTGATGATTATAGAAATCCCTCATCCCACATAAGGTAAAGGGTAAATATATTTTTCAGATTACAACGTTGACTGACAACGTCTGGTTGGTGGTGATCGATGACGGTTGATGGTGATCGATGACGGTTGGTGGAAGTCGAAGAAGATCGGTGATGGTTTTCAGCGGTCGGCGATGGTCGACTGTAATCGGCGGTGGTCAACGACGTTGGTCGGCGGTGTTCGACAATGATAGGCAGAGATGCTGAANCCCCCCCCTCTCCTCCCATCTCATAAGAGGGATGGGGCTCTATTTATAGTGTTCTAGGTGCAATTACTGCAGAAATATGAATCATTTTGATCGACGATCCGAAGAGCTTCCCTTGATCATACGGCGTTTACTAGACATTTGAGTGTCTTAATGATGTCAGAATTGAGTGATCTTGGGCTCTTTGGATTCTTCTTGTTGAACTGCTCAATTCAAGTATAAACTTGTCATATTCGACAACCCTCTCATCTTTCAAATGTGTCTAGAAATCATTTAAATGTAGTTCAATGATATGATCTGGGCTAGATTTGACTCGGATTGGGCTAGTTTTCATATAATTAGCTTCGTCTCATCAAGCTGATCAGTTTGACTATAAGTTTACTGAAATCAGAGCTCTGTGTGACTTTTTATCAAGATTTGAATGTTTCATGCTTAAAAAATTGTCTAGAGATTCGTGTCATGCCTCGAGATTCGTGTCGGATGATGAAAATTTGTTAGTGGCGTATCATTTATAAGCAAGCCAACCGTCATGAAAAACAAAACCTAATGATACCAAATTTGATTGGATTTGAGTCCAATCAAGCCCTTCATCATCAAATGAATTCCAAATTAGACATATATATATATGATCATATCAAGCGTCAACGACCCTATTTGTGTGTATTAGATATTCGTAAAACTCTAAGATATTAAATTAGCGAATCTTCCGCCGCACAACAATTATATATATTACACTCTATTTTTCGATTTATTTTAATGTCGTTCCAACATGTATGCGTTGATATTGGACTTCAAGCATTGTAGGGTAGTAAGGAATAGTTGGCGGTCAAACTCAAAGCAGCCGACCACAGGATGAGAACACACAACACGCCGAAATCGAAGACGGAGCCACTTTCTAATTACTCTCTTGAATAAATAAAAAACGAGCTCCACGCTCCACAATTCCTAGCAACAGTACAATGTACCCTTGGAGGAACTTTTAAAAATTACAGGGACAACCTTAATGCTTAGTACTTATTGTTGCGTGCAACAAATTTATGATGAGATGATGGGAGATTATCATTTTTTTTATTTACAAAAAAGGACAATAATTTTTAGTTTGAAAAACCCTAAAGCCGGAAAAAATAAATGTTAAGCCATTAAATGCAATGTGGAGGGATGGTGTTGGTCTAATCAGTGGATATGAATTCTATATAATGATTCAATGGCGAGAGTTGAAGGGTGTGTGAGATGTTAGATTTGAATTTAAGAGATCTTATTATAAACTATTTGCATGCGTCACATGAATCTGAAAGTAATTAGACGATCGAGGATGACGATTGGGCAATCGAAGCGACACGCCGGAGGAGTATGGTATGAACTAGCCGTTTGACGACCAAACGCTCTATCGGGTCAGCAGACCCAGCTATCCAAACTTTTTTTAAGGGTGTCTGATCATGACTAGTCATCGGTCGGGTTTGACTAGACATGAGTGATCATCACGCAATCGATCGCCCTGGCCAATCAAACTAAAATGCATCGATTCGCTAATGATCGTTGTATTACATTTAAATGAAAACACTAATCTTGTATTAATTTAGCACATTGGCTGCATTAAAAGTGGTTTCCGTAATCGTTCCCTCCTTTCTCTCAAGAATTCTTTGTTGGCTCTACTCTCTTTCTCTCGTACTCTCATTCTCTCGACTCCAACTCTCGGGGCGTGTTTTTTCTGAAGGACAGTTAAGGTTCCAACACTATTGAATTGATTTATTTTGATAAGTGTTAAATACAGAGTTGTCCGTAAATCACACTCTGGGATTAGAGCATAAGAAATGAGAGAGGAAAAGGCAGAGAAAGAAATGAACAGTAAAACATCTTATCTATTAGCCCTTTCTTAAAAAAATAATCTCTTCATTTATAATAGAGAATGAATAATGGATGATCTTACATTTATTCTCTGCTTTAATGGAGGTGTTATAGAATATTTAAGACAATCTCACATTTATGAGCCTATTGTTCAACTGATCCATGATTTAATTGGTTGGGTAAGCATGACTTTGGCTGGTTAAGACTAATTTGATTGGCTAAGCTTGACCTGTACGACTTTGAATTTAGTTGTGGTGACCAAATCAGTTGGGTTAGCGTGACAGCCCAACGATTTTTATTGGGCAACAAATTAATCGTGGTGGTCGAGTAGAGATGAAGGACTTTCCAAACTTCAAGCTCTTTGAATCTCTAGTCCTCCCCATCATGTTGAGAGTAGTGATCTTCTATAAAATTTGGGCTTGAAATTTTCTATAAATATTAGCAAAATTCAAAACAATGAATAAAATTGTTTGGTGTGATCCTATTAATTATAAGATATTTTTATGATGTTTCAAGGTTGCTAATGATGTCAAGATTTAATAATCAAAATAAATTTGTTGGATTTGTCTACTTGAGACACTCAATTCAACTACAAAAATAAAAAATTTAGAGATCATCTCTAAACCCAATTAATATCTCAAAACACTTAATTATACCTTAAGAGTCCGTTTGAGGCGGCAGTGCGGTGGCAGGGCGACACTACATTACAATTTTGTCTATTTGATTAAACTACGTTTTAACAGTTTTTTTCAAAAAACTGCTGCTGAAATTTGTGTTTTGCCACCCCTCCTTGTTATGTGTGGTGACAACTTTCTAGCTGCAGTCTAACATTAGAAAAATATTGTAATAACCACCGTAGTTTTTTAAGCCTCATATTATTATTTAGCAGTTTCATAACTGTTTTTTAAGATGTTGTAGCCGCCCCAAACAGACCATAAATCTTTCGATCTGGGCTCAATTGCTTATAGCTAATTTGTGATCTTATCTTATAGCTCATATTTTTCATATTTTCTTATATTTAAATATATACCTAATTATCTCAACTATTCAATTCATTTTGGATAATTAGATTAATGCTATTTTTTTATACTCTAAAAATTAATAATATAAATAATTTCATCACCTAAAATAGATTAAATAATTTAAATGAATAATTTAAAAAAAAAAAAACTAAATGGCTACCAAATTATACTCCTTTTCTAGAGAGAGATGGTCTTCAGATATCTCGATTGTCAATAATGGCGGCAATCCTAAGAGCTCCTATGTTAGGTTTTTGAGGCACGAGCTTAATTCAAGGGGAATTTAAACAAACACACCCCGTCCAATTTTATGTATTTATAGATCTAACACCTAAACTTTACTTTTTATATTTTTACCTCCTAAATCTTTCATATCACACAAAAAAATATATTTTTTCATGTGCAGATAAGGTGACATATATGTAAAAATTGAGACTTAGCTGTTAGTATGTAAATACATAGGAAACAAGTGGTATTTATGTGTATCTTCCTTAATATAAATGGAATTTCAATTTTGATAATCTTTTTGGACAATTGCATATATGTCTCATGAAAAGAATATTTCATCTGCGTTATTTGTAAAAATGATGTGTTATTCGAATATTTCTTGTATTACTTGATTTGGGGTTGTGTTATTCAGCATATTTCCCGTGTAATTTCAATTTTCACTATGTTATTGGAATAACACAACCCCAAATCAAGTAATGCGGGAGAATATTTCAATAACACTTCAGCCCCAAATCAAATAACGCGATGAAATATTTCAATAACACCGCAAAATAATCGAATAACATCATATAATACTCAAATAACACATCATTTTCACAAATAACGCATATGAAATATTTTTGTAACACAACCGAATATTCTAATCCAAATGTAGCTCTACGTTAGGAGTCTTGAAGTAATAGTTTTCCTATATCAAAGCATAAATTTAATTTTTTTTATATATATATAACCTCAATTCTTTCGCACCACATTATAAAATATTGCTATCACTAATTTTTGCAATGTGAAATGCTTTTTTTTCATGCATAGCTAAGATGGCATGAATTTAAAAAGTAAAATTTGGGGGTTGATATGCAAATACATGGAAATTGTGTGGCAAGTCATAAGAAAAATTATTAAAATGTTTTTTAGCACTCAAACTGCAAACATAAGTTTGAGATAACAGCCCTTAAACACTAAAATAAGAAGAAAATTCTTACATTGTGTTTATAATTCTTAGATTCCATTCTTATAATTAACTGTGCCACATCCACATTAAACAGTCCAACAACTAGTTATGACTTTAATTTTTTAAATTTAAGAATATTTTGGCATAATAAGTATTTATTTTGGATCAATTTTTTTTAATTTTTCTTTATTTTTAAAATATATTTATTTAATGTGCTTATATATATAATCTTCTATTTCTAAAAATAAATTAAAATATTTTGAAATTGTCAAAATTTGAAAATAGTTAAAATAGTTTTTAGATGTTTTGAGTATTTTTAAAAGGAACAATCTCTTAATCAAATATATTCTGGGTGCAATTAATGCAGGTATTTGAACAATTTTGATCGGACGGTCCGGAGAGCTTCTCTCAATTAGACATTATTTAATGGACATTTGGATGCCTTAATGATGTTGAAATTGAGTGATCTTGGACTCGTTGGATTCGTCTTATCAAGATGCTCAATTTCACTATAAAATTGCCAGATTCAGCATCTGTTTGAGCTTCCAAATATGTCTAAAACCTTCCAAGTATGGTTTAATGACTTCATCTGGGTTTGATAACTCAGATTGAACTAACTTTGATATCATTAGATCTGTCTCATCAAGCTGGTTGGTTTAACTATAAGTTTGTTGAAATCAAAGCTTTGGGTGAGTTTTTATCAAGATTTGAACGTTTCTTGTTCAAAATATCATCTTGAGATTCGTGTTATGCTTTGAGATTTGTGCCTGACGATGAAATTTGTTGGTGTTGTATCAGTTTTCCTCTCTTTTGAGGCAGGACCATTTTGTCGTTCAAATATATCAGGTTCGACAATAGGCGATGGTCGACAGAGGTCGGCGGCGGTTGGCGGGATTCGACGGTGGTCGACGACTGTCGACTGTTATTGACAATGGTTGATGACGATTGACAGCGGTCAACGATGGTCGACAGTTATTTCTGTAATCATCAATCAATAGTGGATTTTTGCAACTGGGCCAAGCCCCGTGGTTTTTCCCTTTAGAGGTTTTCCACATAAAAGCTTCTAGAATATTCACTATTTGTTTCTCTTTCATCTGTGTGTGTGCTGAATTCTCGTACAATACTAAAACAATAATCTATTACTCTATCATTGTAAATTTTCTAGTACACATCAACCATAAATATTTCTAAGATTTTCTACCACTATAGTAACATGGTCATTTAAATCTCCTTTAATAAAAGTTCTTTCTTCGAGATGTATCATTTATATTAATTATTCTAGGCCATTTAAGAATTTTTTCTTTTAAACATATATCGAAACCTACTTGAGGAGCATAAACATTTATAACTTTAAGAGCTATAATTCTATAAACAATTTTCTATCTCTAATTCTATTAATTCTTACAAAATTATCTTTTAAACTCTTATCTAAAATTACACCCACACCATTTCTAATGAGACTCCTACTTGAATACCAAACTTTAAAACCCAAGCTATGAATCTTCTTAGTTTTTTCTTCAACTCATTTAGCTTCTTGAATACACAAGGTATTTATCTTCATATGAACTATAAAATCACCTAATTCCATTAATTTAACAATGAGGGTACCTATATTTCAAGATTCTATCTTGATATTAGTTTCATGGATCAACTACTTTTCATGCATTCGTCTCTAATGTGGGAATCTTCACTTATTTGACACTACACCTAAGCATCGGTGTAGCGACACTTACACGCTTTTCATTGTATTCAGGTCATACAACGCGTCGCTTCCAGAGGACGCCGTAACATTAGCACAAGGAGTTAAAGCATCCATGTCATGATTTTTTTTAAAAATTTACGTCGGTTGTCGACTATCTAACGCAACCTTCCACTTTCACTTCCAGGCCTTGAGATCTGGCAGCGACAATGTTATTCACTTTAATAGAGAAAATCATATTAAAATGTTGATAAGACAATCCTATCTCCATCTCTAATAATTAATAATTAGGGTGGATGTCATAGAGGGTGAACAGAGTGGTCCAGCATCAGTGATTGGATAAAAAAAAATTTTAAATGTTCGGGACAATGATAATTTTTGTTAAGTGGTGATGGTCATCGACATTGATTTCAACAAACCTTCAGTGTTGATTAAATCTTGAACATCTTTCCAACATATCTCTATCATGTGAAAATTGTATTTCTATTTATAATTTTAAGAGGGCATTCTCATTATTTTGGCTAAGGTTTCAAGCAATCTTATTGAATAATTCATATTCAATCCTTTGATCATAGCTCTTTCATTAAGAATTTAGGTGTATCGATTGTCTTAAATGATCTTAATGCCTGGTCTTTGTTGGCTTTTGAGGGTGATGTATCAATATATAAAATACTTAAAATTTTATCTTTAGCTATATATTCTTTAGAAGCGCACAAATAATAAAATGAATGAATGACCACATGAAATTCTTACAAGGCAACCTAACATAACCTTTTTGTAATTGATCTATATTTGTTTGTTAGCTATAAAAATAAATATAATTTAAACAAATTGATAGAGATGGCCTTTATTTTTTACTATTAAAAAAAAACATTTTTCTTTCCAACCTTTTTTTTTAAATCTAGAGAATTTCTTAAGAAAGAAGCTTCTAATTATTTTAATATTGCATTTTTTAAATTTCATAGTTTTTTTTTTTTATTCATTTGACTGAAAAACTTATTAATTTAAATTTGAGAACAATTTTAATTCATTCTTGTTATTTATTAAAAAAATAGTATTTTTTTCGTTCTTTATGATTTGTGGTTCAGACCACCACCACCACAACTCTGTTTAGAAATCTATTTTGTTGCTGCTTTCTAGAAATTTCTATGATTAAAAGTTATTTTTTTCAACCTGACATATTAAAATGCAATGAAGAATATAAAATTCTGTTGTTTGATTTGTTAGAAAAAAACATATATTTATAATTCTCGCCACAATTTTTTAAGAAATTATTATATCCATCAAAATTTTACAAATTTTTAGAGAAAATATTACAGTTTTTGTAAGTATGTGTGGAAAAAAAATGGATGAAAATACTACTTGACATTAGCTAAAATTATGATGATGTATTCATGTGATTCGTCCTAATCATGTATACTTGCAAAATATGTTACCTTTCCTCTTAAAACTGAGTAGATATTTTTCTAGAATTGGGATTAATATATATATATATATATATATATATATATA
>JXCR01148144.1:0-35133 GCA_002079205.1 Phalaenopsis hybrid cultivar | reverse complement strand
ATATATATATATATATATATATATATATATATATATATATATATATATATATATTTGAAAGGCAAACTTCACATATCCAAAGTAGCAGAAAAAACTAGAATTGGTTTTCAGGAAGTTAACATCCCCTTCTCTCTCATGATCTCCGCCGCCGCCAAGGCATGTCTGATCACAGCAGAACCTCTGCCAGCTTCTCTTATCTTTTCTTCCTTCTCCTGCTTCCACCTCTCCTACTGATCTCATCGTTTCCTCTCGCCGCCGCCGGCAATTCTTCGCCGGCGGCGGCTGAGAAAGCAGTCCTCGTAGACCTCAAACACTTCCTTCTCCGACATAATCCGGTCAACCGCGGCCTCTACGCGGGCTGGAACGAGTCGGAACAGGTCCCTTGCCGATGGGCGGGCGTGGCCTGCGATGCGGAAGACCGCGTCGTCGGAATTGATCTGAGGGACTCGAGCATCTCCGGTGGCATCTTCCCCGACTTCTACCTCCTCCCTGCGCTGGCTCGGCTTGATCTCTCCTGCAATAATATTAAAGGCCCCGTTCCGCCGGAGCTGAACCAATGCCACGGCCTTCGGTATTTGAATCTCTCGAATAATTTTATCGACGGCGAGCTCAATTTAACTGCTCTAAACCTACTTGATACACTCGACGTGTCCGTGAATCGTTTCGTTGGTCGGGTCTTGGAGAGCTTCCCGGTGAATTGTGGGAATTTGGTTTCTCTCAATATTTCGTCCAATAAATTCACCGGCGATATCGGGAACTACTTTGACGGATGTCGCGGGAAATTGCGGGATCTTGATGTGAGCTTGAATGGATTTGGACGGAAGATATGGATGGGGTTCTGGTGGCTGAGGGAGTTCTTGGCGACGGATAACGGTTTCACGGGAACGATAGCGATGGAGAGTTTTCCGGTGGGTTGTAGTCTGGAAACCCTAGATCTTTCCGGCAACGGGCTTAATGGCAGTTTCCCGGATTCGATCGCCAACTGTTCGAGNGGAGTTCTTGGCGACGGATAACGGTTTCACGGGAACGATAGCGATGGAGAGTTTTCCGGTGGGTTGTAGTCTAGAAACCCTAGATCTTTCCGGCAACGGGCTTAATGGCAGTTTCCCGGATTCGATCGCCCACTGTTCGAAGATGGTGGCATTGAACCTTTGGGGAAATTTCTTCACCGGAAAGATTCCATCGGGTATTGGATTTCTTTCTGAACTTAACACTCTTTTCATCGGCAATAATAGCTTTGATCGGGAATTGCCAGTCGAGCTCCTCAATTGTCGGANGCCATGACTCGCCGGAACTGCAGGGCGAAATGGGATCAGCTCCTCAAAGGTTACGGTGTGTTTCCAGTTTGTCTAAATGCCTCAAAGCCAATACGAACACTAGACAGCACCGGGTACCTCCAGCTTTCCGGCAACCTCTTCTCCGGCGAAATCCCATCGTCAATTACCCAAATGGATCGGCTCAGTATCCTGAACATCGAAAACAACAAGCTCTCTGGTGAGCTCCCAACGGCGATAGGGCATTTGCCTCTGATATTGTTGAACGTCGCAAACAACCAGTTCTCCGGAACAATTCCAGCAGAACTCAGCGAGATCCAGTGCCTTCAGATCCTCGACCTCTCCCTTAACAATTTCTCCGGTGAATTTCCGGCTAGCCTCAACAACATGTCCGACCTCAACAAATTCAACGTCTCCTTCAACCCTCTCCTTCACGGGANTTTCCGGCTAGCCTCAACAACATGTCCGACCTCAACAAATTCAACGTCTCCTTCAACCCTCTCCTTCACGGGGTCATTCCTATGAGCGGCCAGATTGCAACGTTCGACAACAGCTCCTTCATCGGCGACCCTCTCATGTCATTTTCCACCTCCACCTCCATCTCCATTCACAACAACACTTCGCCTACCACCGCCGGCCGGCGATCGAGGATCAAAATCGTTTCCATCTGGATCNATTGCAACGTTCGACAACAGCTCCTTCATCGGCGACCCTCTCATGTCATTTTCCACCTCCACCTCCATCTCCCTTCACAACAACACTGCGCCTACCACAGCCGGCCGGCGATCGAGAATCAAAATCGTTTCCATCTGGATAATTCTCCCCTTAGCTGCCGTCGTATTCCTCTTCGGCCTTGCCTCCTTCATTCTCTGCCTCGTATTACGGTCCCCTGTTCTCTCTCCTTCAGTAATAGAACCATATCCATACTTTTCTGAAACAGACAGCTTCCTGTTTGAAGGAATCAAGCAACTGCCTCCTTCTACATCACTCTCTCCTTCACATCTCTCCAACAGCTCTCCCGGCGGCGGCGTGAAGGTTTTCCGTCTCGATAAAACGGCCTTCACCTACAANGCCTCCTTCTACATCACTCTCTCCTTCACATCTCTCCAACAGCTCTCCCGGAGGCGGCGTGAAGGTTTTCCGTCTCGATAAAACGGCCTTCACCTACACGGACATCGTGTCAGCAACCGGAAACTTCTCTGCTGACATGATAATCGGCTGCGGTGGTTCAGGCGTGGTTTACCGCGGAATGCTCCCGGATGGCCGGCACGTTGCGGTGAAAAAGTTGAGGAGAGAAGGCGTTGAAAGCGAGCGAGCATTCCGAGCTGAGATGGAGGTGCTCGCCGGAGGCCACTCTAATCTCGTGTCCATCTATGGTTGGTGCCTCGCCGGATCAGAGAAGCTCTTAGTGTACGAGTACATGGAAGGAGGGAGTTTGGAGGACGTAATCAAAGATCGCAGGAGATTCGGGTGGGCTCAACGGATGGAGGCGGCGGTGGGGGTGGCTCGCGCATTGGAGTATCTGCATCACCAATGTGTGCCCGCGGTGGTTCACCGTGATGTCAAGGCCAGCAATGTGATGATGGATGGAAACGGGATGGCAAAGGTGACTGATTTCGGGTTAGCAAGGATGATGATGAATGGGGAAACACATGTGAGCACGATGGTGGCGGGGACCGTGGGGTATGTGGCGNGGCAAAGGTGACTGATTTCGGGTTAGCAAGGATGATGATGAATGGGGAAACACATGTGAGCACGATGGTGGCAGGGACCGTGGGGTATGTGGCGCCGGAGTACGGGCAGACATGGAGGGCAACGACCAAGGGGGATGTGTATAGCTTTGGGGTGCTGGTGATGGAGCTGGCGACGGGGAGGAGGGCAGTGGAGGAAGGAGGGGAGGAGTGTTTGGTGGATTGGTTGAGGAGGTTGGGGATGGAGGTGGCCATAGAGGAGGTGGAGGGGTGGGAGGAGGAAGAAGGTAGTGAGGCAATGAGAGGATTGATGAGAGTTGGGATGAGGTGCATGGAGGAGTCGCCGCAGGATCGGCCGGACATGAGAGAGGTGGTGGTGCTATTGATGAGGATTATGAAGGGTTCGGATTCTGATTGGGATGGAAGTTTGGATCCACCCACNGGAGGAAGAAGGTAGTGAGGCAATGAGAGGATTGATGAGAGTTGGGATGAGGTGCATGGAGGAGTCGCCGCATGATCGGCCGGACATGAGAGAGGTGGTGGTGCTATTAATGAGGATTATGAAGGGTTCGGATTCTGATTGGGATGGAAGTTTGGATCCACCCATGTTAGCTAGATAGTCATTTAATTATAGTTAGTTTTATTGATAGTGAGTTTCGAATTTATTGAACTTATTTTAAGATTGATACAGTATTTAAGATAGTTTATACTGTGTACATGATCTTAAAATGAATTCAATGATTTTGAGATAATTTTAATAAAAATTAAATCAATGTCATATGAGGTTAATTACAAGCACGGTGTACATTGAGATTATAGGGGTAGGCAATGTGATGTAATTTAAATACAAATACAATCATACAATATCATGAAAAATTATTTTGCAGATGTAGACTGAAATGCTTCTGATTTCATGATGATCCAAACGTGTTCATATTGTTTCAGGCTGAGTTCACCAACAAACACCCAAATTAAGTTTGCAGTTATGAGTAATAACTCTCCAGTTGTTATTTCTATGACTGGTTTGATTTCGCTTTCGGGTGTTTGTTTTTTCTTTTTTTTTAAATGTGCTATTTTGGTCAAATTGCTTTGTTGGTGAGAATACTTTATAGCTTTCATTGGCAGCCCCTTGAGGAGAGCATATACTTCATTTGCAAGGAATTCATTTGGTTTGGTTTCTGTAATTTGAAAAAGGAAAAAAGAGACATGGTAGTATGTCCCATCCTTAAAATATAATTTTTAGAAATATTTCAAACGGTTAAGTTTTTTTTTTCTCATATA
Organism: Phalaenopsis hybrid cultivar; assembly: GCA_002079205.1. Lineage (NCBI taxonomy): Eukaryota > Viridiplantae > Streptophyta > Magnoliopsida > Asparagales > Orchidaceae > Phalaenopsis > Phalaenopsis hybrid cultivar. The sequence goes on along the minus strand of JXCR01148144.1, from coordinate 30,887 downwards.
TCTACCTGTTTTGGGGAGTATTTACATACAAGTCACCCAATTTTTGTGAATTTACATATATTACATTTAAATTTTACTTTTTGAAATATCACCAATTTAACTTTTAAAAAATAAAGGCATCTTTTTCATGCGTAAAAAAAGATTTGTATGTAAAATTAAACTTAAAGTGTTAGATATACAAATATATAAGAATTGAGTCATGCATATTTTCATTTTTTTTTATTTTTGTTTAATAAAATTTTTTATTTGAATTTTTGATGCGTTTATATTAACTTTTTTTTAACAAATCAGTCTACTTTGAAAAATAGTAAAAAATAAATTTAGAAGTTTTTTTTTTATGGTTTATTAATTTGCTTTTTCAAAATGAAAATCAATATCAATATCATTGCATTATCCGATCAACGGTCATAANTCAATATCAATATCATTGCATTATCCGATCAAAATTTGTATACAGTCAACGGTCATCATATGCGCGACCTTGGACCGCCGCAAACGGTTTGGTCATGACTGTAAAGTTTCGGCTATCGGCCACCCTCATAAGTGAATACTACCAGCTGCTATTGCTTTGACTGCTAAAAAAACCACCCAAACATTGTGTCATTACAAGTGGTCATCATCGACCATCATTTTTATCTTACACAATATTTAATAAAAAACATTTACCTTCCATTAAATCAGGACTTTACCATAGATTTGGTTATTCAAGAAGGTAGTAAAAGATAAAAGAGTCAAAACAAAATTCTAACGGTTTCTTTATTCCATCATATATTCACAACAACACGTCACTCTATTTATACACGTATGGTTAATGCAAGAAATAGAAAGAGAAGTAGACACAAGTTGTAATCTAACAAANTGTGTCATTACAAGTGGTCATCATCGACCATCATTTTTATCTTACACAATATTTAATAAAAAACATTTACCTACCATTAAATCATAAGGAATTTACCATAGATTTGGTTATTCAAGAAGGTAGTAAAAGATAAAAGAGTCAAAACAAAATTTTCAAGGTTTCTTTATTCCATCATATATTCACTACAGCACGTCACTCTATTTATACACATATGGTGAATACAAGACATAGAAAGAGAAGTAGACACAAGTTATAATCTGTCTGTTTTTAAGTAATCAGCTCAATCACAGTTGGTTAAACTTTTACTGCCATTTCTTCCCTTCATGCTAATGGGACTGGGATGAATTGTTAGCTTGGTTCTGAGCGACTAAATCTTGCCCTCCATAGAGATTTAGTGAGTATATCAGCGGGTTGATCCTGAGTGCTGATGTAGTGACCTGAATTTGTAAGGGAACATCAATGATGTAGTAACGTGAACTAATGTGATCCCTTATGAAGTGATGATCAATTTCTATGTGTTTTGTATTGGCATGAAAGATGAGATTATTTGCAATGCATGTGGCAGATATATTATCACAATAATTGCGAGTAGGTTGTGAAATCTGAACACTAAACTCTTGTATTAGTCTTCAAAGCCCATTGGATGTCCAGTGATCAATACTCCACCTCCGTAGACGATCCAGCAACTGTGTTCTGTTTTTGACCATCCAAGATATCAATTATATAATTTCGCGAGAAAGCATTAGAAACATCAAATTACAGAATTTCTCAATTGTTGTAAAGTGCTATAGTGAATAATATACCCATCGTATATATTTTAGCCACCGGATTAAACATTTCCATGTAGTTAATTCCAAACTCTTGTTTATATCCTTGAACTACCAACCTTGCGTTGTATCTAGCCAACTACCCATCAACCAATAATTTAGTAGTATAGATCCACCCAAGAGGCTTCTACGGACCACATTGAGCTCAAGCATACACATTTCAGGAAGACTATCACTGTGCTCGCTTACAAACCGACGTTCACTCCTCATTAATGATCAAATTTGGCTCAACAAGTTACATCTCCTTCCTCAGGAAAGGATCTTTTGGTGGAGAATCTTGCATGAAGCCATCCCCACCAGATACTGGCTTGCTCAAAGGGGCCTTACCGATGCCACTAATTGCCATTGAGGCTGTCCAGAAGATGAGGACAGAAACCATTTTTTTAACTGAGTTTGTTTTTTTTTTCAGCGTAAAAATGTGTTAGCAAAATGGGGGGTCACGCTCCCCTCTTTCAGCAGCCTCGAGTATACTATCAATACGCTTTGCAGGATCCCAAAAAAGAAATCTCGCAGCTGTCCGCTGTTTTTACTGTGATCCACCACTGCCGGAGGGAACGCAATGCCATGTGCCACAACAAGACGTATGGAACATCAATCATCATTGCTACCACCATCCTAGATGCGCTCACAAAGACAAAACTTTACCCATTCCAGAAACAATGGATATTAGCCAACCCGCCAGGTTGATCTTTCCTCTTTTCTGGTATCCTCCTCCTCCCAGATCGCTCTAAGTGAATGTCAATGCAGCCCTTCTACCCTCGGCGTTGCCAGCACGGATGCTACTATACAGGATGAACAGAGTCGGGGATTCGCGGCAGGCGAACAACTCTTCGAGCATTCAGACAGTGGACGGAGGAACTTTGGGAAGCATTTTCCTTTCAAACCTTACGTGGGCCATGGATGTACGAGTACAACAACATTATCATTGAAGGGGATAACACCAATAGCATTAGTTTTTTGCAAGCCAAGATGAAGGAGAACTGGCAGCAACTATCACTTGTGGTTCTGGATTTTGTTTTCTGCTTTTAAACTAATGCTTTTTTTTCATATACCTAGATTGCAATAGGACGGCTCATAATTGTGCACGCGAAGCTTTGCATGGTTCTTTTTTGTCGACGCAGGTAGAAGACCATAGTGCCCTCTCTTCCATACTTAGAGAGGATAGATCATATTTTGGAACATCATAGGTGCACACATGCATATTTTGTAACATTTTGATCTTTATTCATACAAAGTGCAATATTTCAAGGAACCCAAGATGGGTTGATCATTAGGTGGAGAGACCAATACGCATGTTCCTTGTTATTTTTAAGCTTGAAATTCCTCAGTCACAGCTCTCCTCCATTGAATCTGTTTCACTGCTTGTGTATAACAAGCAGGATCAGGTTGGGATGTGAGTTGACGAGTCAAATTGATTTTCTGAATTGGTTTAAGATTGCCAATTTTAGTTCGTGTTAAGATAGGATGTCTTTGAGGATTTTTGAATGGATGACTGTGAAGTAAAACTTGGTATGGGGATTGGTATATCTTGTTAGAGTTTCCAAAGGTGATGTAGGATTTTGGGGATTAATGGTTATTGGTGAATTACTGTTTAAGATAAGAATTTGAAGATTGGTAACAGTAGATGGGGGAATGTTTCGAGAATTAGGTGGATGTGTGGTAGGTGTAAGAAGTGGCGAGGTATTTTGGTGTCTATACTGTTTTCCTTAAGGATTTATCTACCGCACCAGTAGCATAAGGAAAATTATTTTCATCAAATACAACATGTCTTGAGATGATTATCTTACTTGCGATTGAATTGTAGCATCTATACCCTTATTAATGAGTAACCAATAAAAACACTTTGGACTGAATGTGGAGCTAATATTTGAGTGTCTCCAAGGATGACAACTACATCTGAATACTCTAAAATGCATATATGCAGGTACATCCCATCTTACACGCTGAAATGGAGAGATTTATCAAGTGGTTTTAATTGGCATTCTGTTGATTAAATAAACAGCAGTTTCAAGAGCTTCATCCCAAAAAGTGCATGGCAGTTGTCCATCACGAAGTAAATTTATCGTTGTTTCTATAATATGTCTATGCTTTCAATCATCCCATTTTGCTCTGAAATGTAGGGACAAGAGAATTGGTGTATTATGTCATTATCTGTGAAGAAGTTATTCAATGATGTGTTAGCATACTCCCCAACCCTATCAGATCTTAACACCTTGATTTCGGTATTTAAATTGAGCGCATAATGATGCAAAAATGTTGAATTTGATGACATGTTTCAGATTTGTTGTACATAGGAACCCAGCAATACCTTGAAAAATCATCTATGAAAGCTATGTAGACTCTATATCTTTGATATAAAAAGATTGCGGAAAGACCTCATACATCTGTATAAATCAATTTTAGATGTTTTTTAGCANTCTGTTTTTAAGTAATCAGCTCAATCACAGTTGGTTAAACTTTTACTGCCATTTCTTCCCTTCAAGCTAATGAGACTGGGATGAATCGTTAGCTTGGTTCTGAGCGACTAAATCTTGCCCTGGATAGAGATTTAGTGAGTATATCAGCGGGTTGATCCTGAGAGCTGATGTAGTGACCTGAATTTGTAAGGGATCATCAATGATGTAGTAACGTGAACTAATGTGATCCCTTATGAAATGATGATCAATTTCTATGTGTCTTGTATTGGCATGAAAGACGAGATTATTTGCAATGGATGTCACAATAAATGTGAGTAGGTTGTGAAATCTGAACATTAAACTCTTGTATTAGTCTTCATAGCCATTGGACGTCCAGTGATCGATACTCCACCTCCGTAGACGATCCAGCAACGGTGTTCTGTTTTTGACCATCCAAGATATCAATTATATAATTTCGCGAAGAGTGCCATGTATAAAAGCATTAGAAACATCAAATTACAGAATTTCTCAATTGTTGTAAAGTGCTATAGTGAAAAATATACCAATCGTATATATTTTAGCTACCGGATTAAGCATTTCCATGTGGTTAATTCCAAACTCTTGTTTATATCCTCGAACCACCAACCTTGCCTTGTAACTAGCCAACTACCCATCAACCAATAATTTAGTAGTACAGATACACCCAAGAGGCTTCTACGGACCACATTGAGCTCAAGCATACACATTTCGGGAAGACTATCACTGTGCTCGCTTACAAACCGACGTTCACTCCTCTCATTAATGATCAAATTTGGCTCAACAAGTTACATCTCCTTCCTCAGGAGGATCTTTTGGTGGAGGATCTTACATGAAGCCATCCCCACCAGATACTGGCTTGCTCGNGTGCTCATAGAATATTAAATTTAGGGATACTTGATGCATTCTATCATATCATGTCATAGTTCCCACATTCTTCCAACTAATGTTCTATATCTAACCTCATAATTAGAAATATTAAAATATATGATAAACAATAAAACTATTTTTAAAAAAATAGTACACATGAATTTGAATATAAAAAGATAAAAATATAGCAAACATAATGTTGAATAGGATAAACCCCAACATCATGAAAGTGCTCATGAAAAGCTGAAATAATAAGAAAATCTTGTTGAGCTACTAAAGTGGAAAAGAATATTTCACTAGACAACATTGCTTATAAAAGAGCATGAATGAAAACACATTCAGAATTTGTGGAAAAGGCATGTAATAGATAAAAAAGATCGTGGTGAGTAGAGTTTTGGTCATTTAGAAATGTCCTTCTGAAATGAGGATGTCTAATTAACTGTTTCAAATGGTAGATAAAAATAATGGTGTTAAATCAGATTAACACGTCGAGTTTAGGTCTATCAAGTATTAAAAAAAAATGAAAATTGAGCTTCTCTTTTTTGAGGATTATCATTAAAACTAGGCAACACAAGTTGTGGCCTAGTCAACAATGTTGGATATGCATTCTCTTTTTTGGATATGATCAAATTTGAGTGAAGCTGTCACAACTTGATCCGATGCAATTCGTCATATTGAGGCCAGTCGACACGTTTCAAGGGCGCGCCAATTATATAAATATCCATTATCTATTTGGAAAGAATTTTATTTATTAATTTTTTTTCAATTTTCACGAAACATAGGGCTACTTATATCATTAAAATATCAAAAACAACAATACTCAAAATTTATTCATATCATATCACAAACTATATAACAAAAAAAAGTAAACACAATAATCATGCAAATAAAATATGTATATCATAATGACTGTCAAAAATATATCTGAAGTAGCAATATAACAAAGATCGACTCTCAAGAATAACAAATAGTCCCTACTCAACCTGAGTCTTGCCATTATCTGAATTAGCACATATGAATAAAATAAGAGTGAGCAATGACAACTTTGTAAACTGCTCAAAATCAACTATAATTTTCAATACACAAAAGAAAAAAAGAACAAATAGTAGTTCTTAATGAACTAAAATAATATGACGTGTTTTGTCAATCAAATATGATGTTAATACAAGAATCAATATTCACAGTAGGCTTATGTTGAGCAATAGTGTAAACAAGATAATATAAAAAATAAAGTAAAATACTGTGAAATAATAATTTATTTATTTATTTAAAATATTCTATAGATTTTAATTCACCCCTTATATCTCAACTTACCCATATTTCATTTTTGTTCATTATGTCTCCTCCGCTTCCATTTATAACTCTACTTGTTCCCATCTATTCAAACACATCAAACATACACATAGAGAGACAATTATATAGGTGCTCAAAATCTAATAAATTTACTTGAAAGCACATAGCATGCAATCACCTAGCTATAATTACATACACTTATCCCATTTTTGTTATTTTTACACATTTTTTAGACAGAAGCGTAGAACTATCAATAATTTTAACATATGCAAATATCATCAAATATGCAACAAAATCTATAAAAATGGATATGTATACCTCATAATTAATTTCAGGGAGAAATTAATATGCACATAATAACAATCACAATTTGTAAAATTATTTATATATAACATTCAAAATAATATTTCATAATTGTTCTTATTCTATAGCAAACTTTATAGTGTTCAATATACTTTCTAAAATACATAAAATATTGCACAACACAAAATACTCAGTAAAAAATTAATTTTTATATGTGAATGTGTCCAACATATTCTATTTTTATAACATATAAAAGATTACGCNAAAATTTGTATACAGTCAACGGTCATCATATGCGCGACCTTGGACCGCCGCAAACGGTTTGGTCATGACTGTNGGACAGAAACCATATTTTTAACTGAGTTTTTTTTTTTTTTTTTCAGCGTAAAAATGTGTTAGCAAAATGGGGACCACGCTCCCCTCTTTCAGCAGCCTCGAGGATACCATCAATACGCTTTGCAAGATCCCAAAAAAGAAATCTCGCAGCTGTCCGCTGTTTTTACTGTGATCACCACTGCCGGAGGGAACGCAATGCCATGTGCCACAATAAGACGCATGGAACATCAATCATCATTGCTACCACCATCCTAGATGCGCTCACAAAGACAAAACTTTACCCATTCCAGGAACAATGGATATTAGCCAACCCGCCAGGTTGGTCTTTCCTTTTTTCTGGTATCCTCCTCCTCCCAGATGGCTCTAAGTGAATGTCAATGCGGCCCTCCTACCCTCGGGCGTTGCCAGCACAGATGGTACTATACAGGATGAACAGAGTCGGGGATTCGCGGCAAGCGAACAACTCTTCGAGCAATCAGACAGTGGATGGAGGAACTTTGGGAAGCATTTTCCTTTCAACCCTTGTGTGAGCCGTGGATGTACGAGTGCAACAACATTATCATTGAAGGGCATAACACCAATAACATTAGTTTTTTGCAAGCCAAGATGAAGGAGAACTGGCAGCAACTACTACTTATGGTTCTGGATTTTGTTTTCTTCTTTTAAACTAATGCATTTTTTTCATATACCTAGATTGCAATAGGACGGTTCATAATTGTGCACGCCAAGCTTTGCATGGTTCTTTTTTGTCGAAGCATGTAGAAGACCATAGTGCCCCCTCTCTTCCATAAGTAGAGAGGATAGATCATATTTTGGAACATCATAGGTGCACACATGCATATTTTGTAGCATTTTGATCTTTATTCATACAAAATGCAAAATTTCAAGGAACCCAATATTTCAAGGAACCCAAGATGGGTTGATCATTAGGTGGAGAGACCAATACGCATGTTCCTTGTTATTTTAAAGCTTGAAATCCTCAGTCATAGCTCTCCTCCGCTGAATCTGTTTCACTGCTTGTGTATAACAAGTAGGATCAGGTTGGGATGTGAGTTGACGAGTCAAATTGATTTTCTGAATTGGTTTAAGATTGCCTATTTTAGTTCTTGTTAAGATAGGATGTCTTTGAGGATTTTTGAGTGGATGGCTGTGAAGTAAAACTTGGTATGGGGATTGGTATATCTTGTTAGAGTTTCCAAAGGTGATGTAGGATTTTGGGGATTAGTGGTTATTGGTGAATTACTGTTTAAGATAGGAATTTAAAGATTGTAACAGTAGATGGGGTAATGTTTCGAGAATTAGGTGGATGTGTGGTAGGTGTAAGAAGTGGCGAGGTATTTTGGTGTCTATACTGTTTTCCTTAAGGATTTATCTACCGCACCAGTAGCATAAGGAAAATTATTTTCATCAAATACAACATGTCTTGAGATGATTATCTTACTTGCGATTGAATTGTAGCATCTATACCCTTATTAATGAGTAACCAATAAAAACACTTTGGACTGAATGTGGAGCTAATATGTGAGCGTCTCCAAGGATGACAGCTACATCTGTATACTCTAAAATGCATATATGCAGGTACATCCCATCTTACACGCTGAAATGGAGAGATTTATCAAGTGGTTTTAATTGGCATTCTGTTGATTAAATAAACAGCAGTTTCAAGAGCTTCATCCCAAAAAGTGCATGGCAGTTGTCCATCACGAAGTAAATTTATCGTTGTTTCTATAAAATGTCTATGCTTCCTTTCAATCATCCCATTTTGTTCTGAAATGTAGGGACAAGAGTATTGGTGTATTATGTCATTATCTTTGAAGAAGTTATTCAATGATGTGTTAGCATACTCCCCAACCCTATCAGATCTTAACACCTTGATTTTGGTATTTAAATTGAGCGCATAATGATGCAAAAATGTTTGAATTTGATGACATGTTTCAGATTTGTTGTACATAGGAACCCAGCAATACCTTGAAAAATCATCTATGAAAGCTATGTAGACTCTATATCTTTGATGTAAAATGATTGCGGAAAGACCTCATACATCTGTATAAATCAATTCTAGAAGTTTTTAGCTATGACAATAACTAGAATTAAAAGGTTAATTATGACTATTATTTAGATTGAAAGAAATAAATGACATTTGATAAAAAGGAATTTTGAACTCTTGTTTTCTGGAGATATTATGAATAATCTCAGAATAAGGATGCCCCAATCTTTTATGCCAAAGAGCAACAACAGTAAATTTTGTAATGGAAGGAGAAAGAATCATTGGACTACAATAGTTCATCAATAATAGCAACTTTTTCAAATATAAAAAGATAATATTTGATATGTGGCCAACATTACAATATAATATTTGATATGCAACCTCCATTACAATATTTATTAATTGATAGAATCATTGAACTTTTACAACTCTTTATCCTCTCATTACGCAAGTAATCCAAACTAGGTGATATAACCACAGATACATAAGGATTCAAAAGATTTCTCCTAGATGTTGTTATGTATCATTATGCATATTTAAAATTTGCTCAACTNATGCAACCTCCATTACAATATTTATTAATTGATAGAATCATTGAACTTTTACAACTCTTTATCCTCTCATTATGCAAGTAATCCAGACTAGGTGATATAACCACAGATACATAAGGATTCAAAGGAATTATTTTACTAGATGTTGTTATGTATCATTATGCATATTTAAAATTTGCTCAACATAAATCATATATTCTTAATGAAAACCAAATAAATAAAGATGGTGAATCTTATATGACATAAATTTCCTAATCTTAAGTTATATGATATTTCATGACATATTATCAACAATATACTAGGTAACATGACCATCATTAGTGGGAAACTTACAAATCAAATATAAGTTATTACGAGCAGGATTATAACCAAACGCTAGATAGATTTTCATTTTAAGATTTGATGAACTTGTGCTCATAAAAAATTAAATTTAGGGATACTTGATGCATTCTATCATATCATGTCATAGTTCCCACATTCTTTCAACTAATGTTCTATACATAACCTCATAATTAGAAATATTAAAATATATGATAAACAATAAAACTATTTTTTAAAAAATAGTACACATGAATTTGAATATAAAAAAAAAAAAATATAGCAAACATAATATTGAATAGGATAAACCCCANTCAACTAATGTTCTATACATAACCTCATAATTAGAAATATTAAAATATATGATAAACAATAAAACTATTTTTAAAAAAGTAGTACACATGAATTTGAATATAAAAAGAAAAAAATATAGCAAACATAATGTTGAATAGGATAAACCCCGACATCATGAAAGTGCTCATGAAAAGCTGAAATATTAAGAAAATTTTGTTGAGCTACTAAAGTGGAAAAGAATATTTCACTAGACAACATTGCTTATAAAAGAGCATGAATGAAAACACATTCAGAATTTGTGGAAAAGGCATGTAATAGATAAAAAAGAACATGGTGAGTAGAGTTTTGGCCATTTAGAAATGTCCTTCTGAAATGAAGATGTCTAATTAACTGTTGCAAATGGTAGGTAAAAATAATGGTGTTAAATCAGATTAACACANCTTATAAAAGAGCATGAATGAAAACACATTCAGAATTTGTGGAAAAGGCATGTAATAGATAAAAAAGAACATTGAGTAGAGTTTTGGCCATTTAGAAATGTCTTTCTGAAATGAAGATGTCTAATTAACTGTTGCAGATGGTAGGTAAAAATAATGGTGTTAAATCAGATTAACACGTCGAGTTTAGGTCGATCAAGTATTTTAAAAAAATGAAAATTGAGCTTCTCTTTTTTGAGGATTATCATTAAAACTAGGCAACACAAATTGTGGCCTAGTCAACAATGTTGGATATGCATTCTCTTTTTTGGATATGATCAAATTTGAGTGAAACTGTCACAACTTGATCCGATGCAATTCGTCATATTGAGGCCGGTCGACACGTTTCAAGGGCGCGCCAATTATATAAATATCCAATATCTATTTGGAAAGAATTTTATTTATTAAATTTTCTTCAATTTTCACGAAACATAGGACTACTTATATCATTAAAATATCAAAAACAAAAATACTCAAAAANATATAAATATCCAATATCTATTTGGAAAGAATTTTATTTATTAAATTTTCTTCAATTTTCACGAAACATAGGGCTACTTATATCATTAAAATATCAAAAACAAAAATACTCAAAATTCATTCATATCATATCACAAACTATATAACAAACAAAAGTAAACACAATAATCATGCAAATAAAATATGTATATCATAATGACTGTCAAAAATATATCTGAAGTAGCAATATAACAAAGATCGACTCTCAAGAGTAACAAATAGTCCCTACTCAATCTGAGTCTTGCCATTATCTGAATTAGCACATATGAATAAAATAAGAGTGAGCAATGACAACTTTGTAAACTACTCCAAATCAACTATAATTTTCAATACACCAAAGAAAAAAAAAACAGATAGTTGTTTTTAATGAACTAAAATAATATGAAGTGTTTTGTCAATCAAATATGATGTTAATACAAGAATCGATATTCACAGTAGGCTTATTTTGAGCAATAGTGTAAACAAGATAATATAAAAAATAAAGTAAAATACTATCAAATAATAATTTATTTATTTATTTAAAATATTTTATAGATTTTAATTCACCCCTTTATATCTCAACTTACCCATATCTCATTTTTGTTCATTATGTCTCCTCCGCTTCCATTTATAACTCTACTTGTTCCCATCTATTCAAACACATCAACCATACACATAGAGAGACAATTATATAGGTGCTCAAAACCTAATAAATTTACTTGAAAGCACATAACATGCAATCACCTGGCTATAATTACATACCCTTCTCCCATTTTTGTTATTTTTACACATTTTTTAGACAGAAGCGTAGAACCATCAGTAATTTTAACATATACAAATATCATCAAATATGCAACAAAATCTATAAAAATGGATATGTATAACTCATAATTAATTTAAGGGAGAAATTAATATGCACATAATAACAATCACAATTTGTAAAATTATTTATAAATAACATTCAAAATAATATTTCATAATTGTTCTTATTCTATAGCAAAATTTATAGTGTTCAATATACTTTCTAAAATACATAAAATATTGTACAACACAAAATACTCAGTAAAAAATTAATTTTTATATGTGAATATGTCCAACATATTCTATTTTTATAACATATAAAAGATTACGGGATTAAAAGTTTGTAATATCCATAGATATGAGTGATTAAAATTTTATCAAATAAAATAATCAAATTTTAAAATGATAAAATTGAAGTCTAAAGTAGCGTAACAATAGCCTACCTAGAGCCGATCAATTTTTTCATATAACTCATTTTTATATTGAGTATCAATTCATTGATCATCAAATCATCCAAAATAGCAAGGCCAACTAAAATTTTAAAAATTTATTCTTAATATTTTCTATCGCATATTAATATCATGATAGAAAAAAATAATAGATACAACTTTCCTTAATTGATTATTGTGCTAATACGAGCATGTCAACATATAGGCAAATGATAAAAATCATATATAAAAACATAATAATAAAGAATATACCTAATAAGTATAATATATNTTAATATCATGATAGAAAAAAATAATAGATACAACTTTCCTTAATTGATTATTGTGCTAATACGAGCATGTCTACATATAGGCAAATGATAAAGTTCATATATAAAAACATAATAATAAAGAATATACTTAATAAGTATAATATATTACAATATTACTTGGTATAAATTCCTGATATACATATTCAGTACATATGATAATATGAATATGGAAATATTTCCTTAGCAAATCACGGTGGCAAATGTCAATTGGACTTTGGATTTTAAACATAATAGTGTCGACCAAAGAGGTGATGATAATAGAGACAACAATCAAAGTGCAAGCATTGATATCAAGATCAAGTCCAAGTGCAAGCATTGAAGGCAACAGGAGCTCACATCTGATATGTGTAGATAAGGTTGTCAAAAANTATTCATATCATATCACAAACTATATAACAAAAAAAAGTAAACACAATAATCATGCAAATAAAATATGTATAGCATAATGACTGTCAAAAATATATCTGAAGTAGCAATATAACAAAGATTGACTCTGAAAAGTAACAAATAGTCCCTACTCAACCTGAGTCTTGCCATTATCTGAATTAGCACATATGAATAAAATAAGAGTAAGCAATGACAACTTTGTAAACTACTCAAAATCAATTATAATTTTCAATACACAAAAGAAAAAAAGAACAAATAGTTGTTTTTAATGAACTAAAATAATATGGCGTGTTTTGTCAATCAAATATGATTTTAATACAAGAATCAATATTCACATTAGGCTTGTGTTGAGCAATAGTGTAAACAAGATAATATAAAAATAAAGTAAAATACTATGAAATAATAATTTATTATTTATTTAAAATATTTTATAGATTTTAGTTCACCCCTTATATCTCAACTTACCCATATTTCATTTTTGTTTATTATGTCTCCTCCGCTTCCATATATAACTCTACTTGTTCCCATCTATTCAAACACATCAAACATACACATAGTGAGACAAGTATATAGGTGCTCAAAATCTAATAAATTTACTTGAAAGCACATAACATGCAATCACCTAGCAATAATTACATACACTTCTCCCATTTTTGTTATTTTTACACATTTTTTAGACAGAAGCGTAGAACTATCAATAATTTTAACATATGCAAATATCATCAAATATGCAACAAAATCTATAAAAATGGATATGTATACCTCATAATTAATTTCAGGGAGAAATTAATATGCACATAATAACAATCACAATTTGTAAAATTATTTATATATAACATTCAAAATAACATTTCATAATTGTTATTATTCTATAGCAAACTTTATAGTGTTCAATATATTTTCTAAAATACATAAAATATTGTACAATACAAAATACTCAGTAAAAAATTAATTTTTATATGTGAATGTGTCCAACATATTCTATTTTTATAACATATAAAAGATTACCGGATTAAAAGTTTGTAATATCCATAGATATGAGTGATTAAAATTTCATCAAATAAAATAATCATATTTTAAAATGATAAAATTGAAGTCTAAAGTAGCGTAACAATAGCCTACCTAGAGCCGATCAATTTTTTCATATAACTCATTTTTATATTGAGTATCAACTCATCCATCATCAAATCATCCAAAATAGCAAGGCCAACTAAAATTTTAAAAATTTATTCTTAATATTTTCTATCGCATATTAATATCATGATAGAAAAAAATAATAGATACAACTTTCCTTAATTGATAATTGTGCTAATACGAGCATGTCTACATATAGGCAAATGATAAAAACCATATATAAAAACATAATAATAAAGAATATACTTAAAAAGTATCATATAGTACAATATTACTTAGTATAAATTCCTGATATACATATTCAGTACATATGATAATATGAATATGGAAATATTTCCTTAGCAAATCACGGTGGCAAATGTCAATTTGACTTTGGATTTTCAACATAGTAGTGTGGACCAAAGAAGCGATGATAATAGACACAACAATCAAGTGCAAGCATTGAAGGCAACAGGAGCTCACATCTGATATGTGTAGAGCATGCAATAGGGCGTTTGGGAAGATGAGACCTGGTGATAGAATTACCGGTCTAACAGCAAAAATGAAAGATTTGGTAGTTTGTGCTAAATTGGGGATCTACTCATGGATTGAAAGAAGAGAAGAGTTGGATTAAAATTTGACATCTTTTTGTCTCGCAGATTTAAGTCAAGTCCCACTTAAATATGTTACCGGGCAACCCCTAAAAGAGATGAAGCAAGAAAAAAGAGAGAGGAGAGAAGGGTTGAATCAAGACTTAGAAAACTTAAATGGTTTCACTACGCTTGATCGATTTTGGTGCTTGTAAAATCATAGTTATAAACAGGCAAGAAAATACAACAATGAAAAATATAATAACAGATCAGAACTACTAACTACAGATTCTCAATATATATATTTAGCACATAACACGATTGAAATGGAAATAAATAGAATAGCCAGCTAAAATATAAAATAGATAATAACTATCTTCTGTGAGACAAACTAAAAAAAAAAACAAACTAAAATTAGCAAGAAATTAACAGTGAACAAGAACCTCACAATTCATAAGTTTGTGCGGCTCTGGCAAATCTTATCTGTAATTATCTCAACTAATTTTTAGCAAAAATATATAAAAAATAGATATCTTATTTAACGAAACTGGAACCCTAAAAAACCACAAAGAAAAAAGAGAGGGCGAAAACACAAACCGATGGCTCTAAGGGAGCAGTCCGACTCACCATCAGCTCCGTTTCCTGTACGAACGCACCATCACCACTCCTCCTCCTCCTCCTCCTCCTCCTCCTCCTCCTCCTGCTTCTGCTGCTTCGGCCACAGCGCAGCTGTTCAAGACGCTATCACCTCGCCGCCGGCCCATTCCCGCTCTCCCACTTCTTGGCTCCGATCGAAGCTGAATGAGCACATAAAATGTCCTCACTTCATCTCCAACGTCGGGAAGAACCGCTACCACTCCGCCGATTTCAGATACGATCCCCTCAGCTACGCCCTCAATTTCGACGACGGTTTCAGCGAGGACACAGCAATCGAGTCCGCCGACGATATACGTTACCGGAGTTTTGCCGCCCGATTGCCCGCGTCTCCGCCCTCCTCTCGCTTCTCTCAAGTTCAACCCCATTAGGGTAGGGCGTTCGTTTCTCTGGCTTTGGAGATGCTGCTTGTGAATCCCATCTCCCGCTTTGCGTTTTTTCGGAAATTGAGTGTTATGTTTTTTTATTCTTTAGGTTTTATTTATTTATTTATTTATTTTTGGGTTTTCAAAATTTCAATGATTTCTTTTTTTTTATATTTATACTACTAAAATTTTTTATTTCATATCAAAATACCAATATTAAATTTTAAAAAATGAAACACATATTTTGAGATATATATATATATATATATATATATATGTAAAAAACTTATTTTTAAACACTAAATATGTAAATACATAAGAATTAGTGATGTATGTAAATATTTTCCTAATAATTTTATATCTAAAATTTAATGCTATTATTTATTTGTGACATTTATTAATATATCACTTAATTTTTATTTATTTACATATCTAACATATAAACTTTCATACTTACATAAATACACTCAAATAATTACAATTATATAAAAAATATCACAATTACTATTTTTCTAAAATTAAAAAAAAATCATTCATCAAAATTTATTATTATAAATATTATATTTTATGTGTTAAATATGTACATACATAAGAAATATATGGTATTTATGTAAATTTTCCTATTTATTTTTATCACCTAAGTCTCTTTTATAAAATATTCTATTTATTTTTAAGATTCATGTAAAAATTATTTTTTTATCATCTCAAGAAGAAAATAAACTCGTCATAACAAAAATAAGTCTTTATCCCAATAATATTATTTGCCACCAGAGCCATGTTTCTCAAACAGTTAATGTTCGGCTCACTAAATAGCTCACAAATGATTCGTTCATCAAGTCTTTATAGAGACGAATATTTATAAGAGATTTACAAACATATCACTTAATTTGTTGTATTTCCATAAAGTTGAGGGAAATTTACATATTTAGCACGCAGTTTTATCTATTTATATATCTGGCACCTCAACTTTTATTTACTTAGACATAGCTTTTGTTATTGAAATATGTGCATGCAAAGGTGGATTTCATTTTTAAAAATTTTTATTAGTGCTATTTTTGATGTGATATTAAAGATTTGAATGATATGTGTGTAAATATGGAAGTTTAGGTGTAAGATATGTAAGTACCTCTAAATTGTGTGCTAATCCATTCAAACAACTTTTTTATAAATGTAAATACGAAAGTTTAGGTGTTTCATATGTGTAAACCCAAATACGATCACGACCCCAAGCAAGGCTTCTACATAGGTACTCTCGAGTTAAACCCACTTGCCAAAATAGTCAATCCGAACCCACCTGCTGAAGTGATCGAACTAACCCGAGTCAAACCATCTACCGCAGAAGACTATTATTACATTAGAGCACAAACATTCATCCTTATTTATGGTGTCGCCTAACACCTATGTCGCAATATTTTCATCAAGAAATTGTGAACAAGCTTAGTACCGTATATGATAGTAATGTTATAATGCAACTTTTCTCGTGTATATAGATGTGCAACGTACGATCTCGAGACCTCAAACTAAAAAACCCTTCTTTCAAACCATTTCCTCATTCTACAAAGATTCAGGAAAAGGAAAAAAAGAATGCAACAACACATTCATACTTTGGTTCCACACATTCCTTCTAAAAAAAATGATCTTTTTTAGATTGTATGAACTCACGAATAATATGAAACTCTACGTCCTAAAAAGAATTCAACAATATGTAAATATACAAAAATTGAGTGGTATGTGCTTAAATTTCCCCCATTTCTACTCTTATTTGAGAGTTTGTTTAATTATTAGGGCATTTACATACATACCGCCCAATTCACACGTGTTTATATATTTCACCCATAAAGGTTATTTTTTATGTTTATAGCACCCAAAATTTTTATATCAAATAAAAAATATCATTATTTAAACTCAAAAAAAAAACATTTTTTCATGCCTAGGTTAGATAGCATGTATGTAAAAATTGAAGTTTGGGTGTTAAATATGTAAATACATAAGAATTAAGTGGTATGTAGATAAATCTTCCATAAATTATTGCTCAACAAAGCCGTCCTCGATCAACCTTCCTCCATTAAGTTTCTTGCTTCATGGAGCCGCCATATTATCACTAAACTTCTTTCTTTAGATGTTACAAATTTATAGCTCATTGATCATTATTCCCCATACATTAATAAGTTCGTGTCACAAAAAAAATATTACGTCCGGAATCCGAATGTAGAGCTGCGTTCGAACAACAGACGAGATCCACCGAGAGAAAAAAAAAAAACTTTGGTGTATCGCGTCCATTGTCCAGACGCAGCTTGACTCCGAACTCCGAACGAATTATTATTATTATTATTTGTTAAACTTAGATAATGCTACGATTCATTCAAACATATTCTCATCAACAATTTTAATGCAATTATAATCCCAAGTCGTGTTGACGACGACATGGCAGCATTCAATTATCAAAGAAATATGTACGAGATAGTAGCCTCATGGTTTCACATTTTCTCCCGTACAAAAAGGTTCCATGGTCAAAACTCATCGAAAGAAAAAAAATTTCTAAAATCATAAATTAATATGATATTGTAAATTACGACCTAAATCTAATATGGGTTGTCTACTAAGGATGGAGAGTGGTCCTGCGAATAGAGATAGGGTTGCAAATGAACCAATGGACCTGATGAACAACTTGATCTCAGAACAATTAATATTCGATCGATCGTGTTAATTGAAATTAGTAAGTAAACAAATTTGAAAGTTTTTCAAAAACTCAAGCTTAAATGAATCAAAATTGAGTAGAGTACAACTTGTTTGTTAATGTGTATAAACAAACTCGTTTGTGATGATTAGCAAGTAACATGTTAAATACTCAATAATTATATGATATATTATTTAAATAAAATTTAATTAATTAAAACTTTACTAATATATTTAATAGTAACATATTATAACCAAATAGCAATATGCACATAAATTTAATGTTTTTTTAAAATTTTTTTTTTATTTCAATGAATATGTTTGTCAGTACTATTTTGTTATTTAATTGCAAAAAAAACTTACGACTTATATATTATTTTAATTAATCTTGTTAGATGCTAATTTGAAATCTATTTNACATATTTTCATGACAGTGCTATATATATATATACATAAATACACTCAAATAATTACAATTATATAAAAAATATCACCATTACTATTTTTCTTAAATTAAAAAAAAATCATTCATGAAAATTTATTGTTATAAATATTATATTTGATGTGTTAAATATGTACATACATAAGAAATATATGGCTTTTATGTATATTTTCCTATTTATTTTTATCACCTAAGTCTCTTTTATAAAATATTCTATTTATTTTTAAGATTCATGTAAAAATTATTTTTTTTATCATCTCAAGAAGAAAATAAACTCGTCATAACAAAAATAAGTCTTTATCCCAATAATATTATTTGCCATCAGAGCCATATTTCTCAAACAGTTAATGTTCGGCTCAGTAAATAGCTCAGAAATGATTTGTTCATCGAGTCTTTATAGAGACGAATATTTATAAGAGATTTACAAACATATCACTTAATTTGTTGTATTTCCATAAAGTTGAGGGAAATTTACATATTTAGCACGCAGTTTTATGTATTTATATATCTCGCACCTCAACTTTTATTTACTTAGACATCGCTTTTGTTATTGAAATCCGTGCATGCAAAGGTGGATTTCATTTTTAAAAATTGTTACTAGTGCTATTTTTGATGTGATATTAAAGATTTGAATGATATGTGTGTAAATATGGAAGTTTAGGTGTGAGATATGTAAGTACCTCTAAATTGTGTGCTAAACCATTTAAACAACTTTTTCATAAATGTAAATTCGAAAGTTTAGGTGTTACATATGTGTAAACCGAAATACAATCACGACCCCAAGCAAGGCTTCTACATAGGTACTCTCGAGTTAAACCCACTTGCCAAAATAGTCAATCCGAACCCACCTGCTGAAGTGATCGAACTAACCCGAGTCAAACCATCTACCGCAGAAGACTATTATTACATTAGAGCACAAACATTCATCCTTATTTATGGTGTCGCCTAACACCTATGTCGCAATATTTTCATCAAGAAATTGTGAACAAGCTTAGTACCGTATATGATAGTAATGTTATAATGCAACTTTTCTCGTGTATATAGATGTGCAACGTACGATCTCGAGACCTCAAACTAAAAAACCCTTCTTTCAAACCATTTCCTCATTCTACAAAGATTCAGGAAAAGGAAAAAAAGAATGCAACAACACATTCATACTTTGGTTCCACACATTCCTTCTAAAAAAAATGATCTTTTTTAGATTGTACGAACTCACGAATAATATGAGACTCTACGTCCTAAAAAAGAATTCAACAATATGTAAATATACAAAAATTGAGTGGCATGTGCTTAAATTTCCCCCATTTCTACTCTTCTTTGAGAGTTTGTTTAATTATTAGGGCATTTACATACATACCGCCCAATTCACACGTATTTATATATTTAACACATAAAGGTTATTTTTTATGTTTATAGCACCCAAAATTTTTATATCAAATAAAAAATATCATTATTTAAACTCAAAAAAATAAAATAAAATACATTTTTTCATGCCTAGGTTAGATAGCATGTATGTAAAAATTGAAGTTTGGGTGTTAAATATGTAAATACATAAGAATTAAGTGGTATGTAAATAAATCTTCCATAAATTATTGCTCAACAAAGCCTTCCTCCATCAACCTTCTTCCATTAAGTTTCTTGCTTCATGGAGCCGCCATATTATCACTAAACTTCTTTCTTTAGATGTTACAAATTTATAGCTCATTGATCATTATTCCCCATACATTAATAAGTTCGTGTCACAAAAAAAATATTACGTCCGGAATCCGAATGTAGAGCTGCGTTCGAACAACAGACGAGATCCNCCATATTATCACTAAACTTCTTTCTTTAGATGTTACAAATTTATAGCTCATTGATCATTATTCCCCATACATGAATAAGTTCATGTCACCAAAAACATATTGCGTTCGGAGTCCGATGTAGAGTTGCGTCCGAACAACAGACGAGATCCACCGGGAGAAAAAAAACACTTTGGTGTATCGCATTCATTGTCCAGATGCAGCTTGCGTCCGAACTCCGAACGAATTATTATTATTATTATTTTGTTTAGCTTAGATAATGCTACGATTCATTCAAACATATTCTCATCAACAATTTTAATGCAATTATAATCCCAAGTCGTGTTGACGACGACATGGCAGCATTCAATTATCAAAGAAATATGTACGAGATAGTAGCCTCATGGTTTCACATTTTCTCCCGTACAAAAAGGTTCCATGGTCAAAACTCATCGAACGAAAAAAAATTTATAAAATCATAAATTAATATGATATTGTAAATGACGACCTAAATCTAATATGGGTTGTCTACTAAGNCATGGTTTCACATTTTCTCCCGTACAAAAAGGTTCCATGGTCAAAACTCATCGAAAGAAAAAAAATTTCTAATATGATATTGTAAATTACGACCTAAATCTAATATGGGTTGTCTACTACTGATGGAGAGTGATCCTGCGAATAGAGGTAGGGTTGCAAATGAACCAATGGACCTGATGAACAACTTGATCTCGGAACAATTAATATTCGATCGATCGTGTTAATTGAAATTAGTAAATAAACAAATTTGAAAGTTTTTCAAAAACTCAAGCTTAAATGAATCAAAATTGAATAGAGTATAACTTGTTTGTTAATGTTCATAAACAAACTCGTTTGTGATGATTAGCAAGTAACATGTTAAATACTCAATAATTATAGGATATATTATTTAAATAAAATTTAATTAATTAAAACTTTACTAATATATTTAATAGTAATATATTATAACCAAATAGCAATATGCACATAAATTTAATGTTTTTTTTTTATTTTTATTTCAATGAATATGTTTGTCAGTACTATTTTGTTATTTGATTGCAAAAAAAACTTACAACTTATATATTATTTTAATTAATCTTGTTAGTTGCTAATTTGAAATCTATTTAATTGTTNAATAGTACAACTTGTTTGTTAATGTTCATAAACAAACTCGTTTGTGATGATTAGCAAGTAACATGTTAAATAATCAATAATTATAGGATATATTATTTAAATAAAATTTAATTAATTAAAATTTTACTAATATATTTAATAGTAAGATATTATAACCAAATAGCAATATGCACATAAATTTAATATTTTAAGCAAGTCAAGTATAAATATATACGTGAAAGCTCGTCTCAAGCTCAAACTGAATATGAACAAACTTGTGCCTCGACCAAGTCAAGTCCAAACCATGATGCACTCGACTGAACTCTACTCTATTACAACCAAGATAGAGTTCCAGGTTTTAATTCTTAATATTTTAGCCTAATTTTTTTCCAAATGAAATTTTGCTATATAGAAAGACTATATAGTCGTTCATTTTATTTTAAATTTCGGATTTTAAAGTGTAGTTCTTCTTCCTAATAACGTCATTAACTTACAATTACACGCCCGGCTTTTTTATTTTTTCTTAAAAGCCCCAGTAAATTATTTAATTAGCCGTTAGTTATCTTAATTAGAGCCTTTTTAAAATTACAAAACAATAGATTTGCTGTGAGAATATGAGTTCATACTTCATTGTGTATTGTGGGTCCCATTTTTTCTTGTCACGAGAAATTATGACTTCCTGGATTGAGATTTTAGAGGAAAACTGTGAGCACACAGATTGAAGTTTCGACCATTAGATCAAGATTGTCATATCATTTAGATTGCAATTTGTTTGTTATTGTTTGATTAGTTCTCGTTAAATTATTTCCTTTAAAGGGGTCTTGTTAAAACTATATGTACACCTCTCATGTTTTGTGTAAATAACACTCTCGACTTATAATCTATTATCTGATATATTGAATTCTCCTCTTCTGCCCGTGATTTTTCCCATATTGGGTTTTCTATATAAAATTTGTATGTTTTTTATTTTATTTTGTTATTTGTTGTATCAATTTCATATCAAATTATAACAAGTGGTATCAGAGACAAGTTTTGATTTTGATGATGACAATAGTAAAGTACGACATCCCTCTTTTAAATAGCATCACCAAATTTTTTTTTCTTTGGCATGTTAAGATATGAGTTATCTTAGACAATGTATTACTTGGGTTCGAAAAGATGCACTCATCATTGACAATGGAGGAGAAGCAATGTAAAAGATCAAAAGACACTTTCTCAAATTCATTTGCATCTATCAAATCATACTCCAACAGGATTTTGAAGGAGAAGACTGTAGACAAAAAATATGACTAATAAGTTGCACTTGAAGCAGAGTTTGTACTTTCATAAGATGTCATAAGGTTCGTCTATTATAGATAACTTAACTGTCTTTAAGGAAATCGTCTCTGATTTTGAAGCCATGGAAATTAAATATGATGAAATAGATTTAGCATTAATCATGTTGTGCTCACAGCCTTCATCCTATACAACGTTTATATATAAATTCTTGTATGGGCGAGAAACACTCTAGATGAAGTAAATGATGCTCTCGTTTCTTAAGAGAAGATTAAGCAACTTGTCGGTGAACCTGTTCTCAAGGATAAGACCTTTTCGTTTGACGTATAACTCAAGAAAAGAGTTCTGATGCTGATACAAAGATCAAATCAAAATAAGGATAAAATCTGCAATTATTGTAAGAAAATGGCGCACATCAAATTTGAATGTTACAACTTGCTAAAGGGCACAACAAATTCAAATTAGAAAGGCAAACAACCGGATCATTCTGGTGAAGCCACTGTTGTTAAAGAAGCTATTAATGATAATGAACTCTCCCAATTGTTTTCGACGGAGAGCCTTGTGATATTTAGGTTCTTGATTCATTCTTCATGTTTCATGTGTCCCAATAAGGATTAGTTTTCAACCTATGAAACATTGTCAAAGGGTATCATGTTAAAGGGTAATAAAGCTCTTTATAAGAATTATGATTTTTAATAGAGTTGTCAGAACACTTGGAGATGTGAGACATGTCTCATATCTGAAGAGGATTATAATTTCCTTAAGTACTCTTGATGCTAAATGGTACAAGTACTTTAGTGAAGGTGGAGTTTTGAAGGTCGGTAAAGGCTTTCTTATTATGATGAAGGGACAAAAGAATGTTGTTGGACTATATATATGAAGCAACAATTACTACATTAATGTCAAAAGATGAAACAACCGGACTATGGCATATGCGCCTTGAGCATATGTGTGAGAAGGGGATGACTGAACTGAGCGAAAAGAGGACTTCTAAATGGTCATAATATTATTGAAGTTCTGTGAGCGTTGTGTATTTAGGAAACAAAAGAGAGTTAAGTTCAATAGTGTCATTCACATAACCAAGAAAATACTAAAGTGCATACATTATAATCTATTGAAACCATCTAAAGTATCATCTGAAGGTGGTATCAAATATATGTTGGCATTCATTGATGATTTCTCCAGAAAAATTTATGTGTTCTTCTTAAAGAAGAAGAGTGATGTTTTTACCATATTTTAGAAATGGAAGTTCAAGAAAAAGAAGTAAATTGGAAAGCATATCAAATGTCTTCTCACTGATTATGGGTTGGATTTTTGTTCAGAAGAATTTTATGTCTTCTGCAAATTAGAAGAAATTATGAGGAGTTCACAGTTCGACGCACGCCTCAGTAAAATGGTGTAGCAAAGCAATTGAACGAAACTATAATAGAGAAGGTTTGTTACATACTCTCTAATGTCGAGCTACCTAAGTCATTTTGAGCTAAAGTTGCTTCTACAACTTGTTATAAATCACTCTCCTTCCATTGCTATTAAAAAAAAAACTCTACAAAAGATTTGATCGGGAAAACCTGCAAATTATTTTAATTTCATATTTTTTGCTGTCACGAATATGCTCATAATAATAATGGTGAATTAGAGCCTAGATCTATAAAGTGTGTATTTCTTGGTTATAAAACTGGAGTTAAAAGTTATAATTTATGTTGTGGGGAAACCAAGAAAGAGACTATTAGTTTAGATGTTATATTTGATGAGTCTGTCAATGTTACATTTAACATCTACTACATAATATAAAAATGATCAGAAATTAATGTCTAGCAGTGGAGTTTCAAATTGATGCAGGTACAACCTCAGGCATAACTTCTAAGTCAAATTCAAATAATCATAATGATGTTGCTTTCCCACCATCACACAATATTCTATTGTCAAGAGTAGAACATGAAGAGAAATTAAGCTGCCTCAAAGGTATAGTTAAGCTGATTTGGCTGCTTATGATCTAAATGTAGTTGAATGTAATGAAGAGCCTTCTAGATATAAAGAAGTTGTGAATTCAGTTGACTCTAATAAGTAGATGATTGCTATGCAAAAGAAGATTGAATCTCTACATAAAAATAGAGCTTGGGATATGGTAAAAATTACCTCAAGACAAGAAAAGTTTTCACTGTAAATGGGTGTCTATAGAAAGAAAGATACACGAGGAGTTGAAGATGTCCAATATAAGACTAGGCTTGTTGCAAAAGAATTTAATCAAGTTTCAAATGTAACTTTATAGACATGTTTTCTCTAGCAGTCAAACATAGCTTAATTAGAGCTTTACTTGGTATTGTGACTAAGAATGCTCTTGAGCTTGAGCAGTAAGATGTAAAAACTACATTTTTGCTTGAAGAAGCATCTATATGCAGTAGTATGCGAGTTTCATGTAAGCAGACAAAGGATCATGCTTGTTTGTTGATAAAATTTATTTACGATTTGAAGAAGGCTCCTAGGCAGTGATATAAAAAAAATTGACTCATTTATGAATGCTCGTGTGTTTAAGATAAATAGTTGTGATGGTTGTGTTTACTTCAAAAAAATAATAATACATAATCATTTATCTATTTGCTCTTACATCATGTTCATAGCTACTAAGGATAAAGAAGATATCAAGACGCTAAAAGCTCAACTTAGGAGTGAATTTGAGATGAAAGATTTGGAAGCTAACATGGAGATTTAGAGAGATAGAAATACGTGTAAATTATTTCTAAGTCAGAAAGGGTACATTGAGAGAATTCTACATAAATTTAATATGCAAAATGTCAAGTTTGTTAGTACTTCATTAGCTATGCATTTTAGACTTTCATCAGTTTTGTGTTCACAAACTGATGATGAGATTGAATATATGTCTCGAGTTCAATATTTTAGAGTAGTTAAATCTATCATGTATGTTATGATGTGTTCTCGTTCAAATTTTTCATATGCGGTCAGTGCAGTTAGTAAATATATGAGTAATTTGAATAAAGAATATTGAAAAATAGTTCAGTGGATCCTCATGTATCAATGTGGAACAAAAGATGTTTGTTTGCAGTTCAAAAGGACTATAGATAGAGTTAATAGCTATGTTGATTCAGATTTTAATAGAAGGAGAACAATAATAGGATAGATGTTGTGCCATTAGCTGGAAGGCTATTTTACAGAAAATAGTGACAACATCTACAACTAAAACTCAGTATAAGACAAATACTGAAACTTGTAAAGAAACGCTTTGGTTAGTCAGGGCGTTATTCATCTCAGCAAAGATAAAATATTTTAGGAGATAATTAAATACATTGATGTTCGTTACCATATCGTTCTTGAAGTTACTGGTCATGGTGATATTATTATGAGCAAGTTCAGTACCTATGCTAACCCTACATAGACTAAGGCACTCCCAATAGCCAAGTTTGAGTATTGCGTAGGCTTGTTTGGTATTCATCATTAGAACTTTATCGAAGAGGTGTAAAAAATTTATACTCTACATTCTTTAAAAATTTGTGTCAAGGTGGAGATTGCTAAATGTGACTCAAATTTTATGGGTCCCGCTTATCAACTTATCATCTCATAAGAAAATTATGACTGTAGATTGAAGCTTTAAGAAAACTGAGAGCACACAGATTGAGGCTTCAGAAGAAAATTATAAGCACGTGAATTAAAGATTTCAACTATTAGATGAAAGCTTATAATAGCCTTTAAATAGCAATCCATATGTTATTGCTTTATGCAATCTCTTTTAATTATTTTTTTAAATGGTCTTGCAAAAACTATATATGCATTTTTTTTCTTTTTTGTGTAAATGACACTCTTTACTTATAATTTCTTATTTGATATAGTAAATTCCACTCTTCTGCTCATAATTTTTCCCATCTTGAGTTTTTCATGTAAAATTTGTATTATTTATTTTGCTTATTTTATTATTTATTACATGGAGTCAACATTAAGTTATAACAAATAGTAGTTGTAAATACAACACAAAAAAAATGTAAAGAATTTTAGTAAGATTTGAGTTTATTTAGAATATAAATTGAAAAAAGAATACAATCAAAATCTTTGAAGCGGTATTTATTGTATTTAGAATGGACAAAGTTGTGAAACGACACTTAATTAGAAGAAATTTAGCCTTAAAATTTATAGAAAATATTCTCCAACCACACAATTCTTATGTATTGACCTATCGAATGCCTGAACATTCATATTTACATGCATATACTTCAATTTTTAACATCACATCATAAATATCATCTTTTCTTTAAATGAAATACATATTTTCATGACAGTGCTTATTAGATAAAAGAATAAGACGGCTGCATAGAGATGATAGTCGGGCGATGATAATCAAATGATAATAGTTGAGCAATAGTGATTATTGATGATAGTTAATAGCATCATTCTTTAGTCAAAAGTCCATTACTCTATAAATATGCAAGCTATACCCAAAAAATAAAGTCCCCTTAAATTATTGTCAAAATGTCCAAACAGTTCATTATACAGTCTTTGTTAATCGATTTAACCATACAATAATTTTTTTGTGCATCTTAATGCCTCAATGATATCAAAAGTAATAAATGTGTGTGTGTGTGTGTGTGTGTGTGTAAATATGTCTATATAGATAGAAAACAGTACATTACAATTATTATATAATATGATAAAAAATCAATTCCTGTGGTATATATGATGCACTGTTTTAGTGATTATTGAGTTCTTTGCAATATGAAGATTCGGATTTATGTCACCAATTTCTTCATAAATCCTCACCTGCATATCGTGGAGTTTGTTTCCATGAGGAATCAAGCATCTGTAACAAGGGTAGGTATGTGCCCACGGTCGACAAAATCAATCTTGTTCAATCTCATGCAGCACAGAACCTGCTCTGGCAGTTCTTCCTGTTTTTGAGCCTACATAAATAAAATTAAAATGTTAGCGGCTGAAACTTGTAATCAGTGTTGAGAGTGAAAGATTCGGTGTGATTTCAATGCTGATTGTGTTTGTCTAATTCTTATTTCTCATTAGGAAATCAATTAAAACCAGCACAGGTTATATTTTAACTTTGTAGCTCAAATGATCGGACTTCGGTACTTTGCTAAAGAGGAGTNTAAAACTAGCACAGGTTATATTTTAACTTTGTAGCTCAAATGATCGGACTTCGGTACTTTGCTAAAGAGGAACGACTGATTGAAGTGAGCGGCGAAGTATAATTTATGGTAGAAATTAGTGGGTTAGCGCATTCAAGCACGGGCCAGAAGTGAAGAAGCAAAGCTTTCAATCACTCTGGCCAATCCTCTATATGCTACTTTGTAAAAAAAATAATAAGTGTCAAAATGGTCATCTGGGCTCATTTTAGTTACAGAGTTTATAAAATATTAATTTAATTCTTAATTGTTTTAATATGTGTTGATATAATCCCATTATTATTTAAGCCCTCGTTAAAACCTTATGAAAACTACATTTATAAATTATGGGACTAAAATGACCTCATTTTAATAGTTAGGGGATGAATTTGCCACTTTACTCCTTTGTGACATCTATGATATACTTTTATTGAGTTGAACACGAACGAACAAATTTGCGTTCATGTTTAACTCGATTATATATTGAGCGCAAAAAAATTATTCATGTTTGACTTGTTTGCTTAGCAAATGAATCGAACATGAGCTTCTTAACGAGCTGAACATGAATTGCTCTCGAAAAACGAGTTTGTTTTGACAGCCCTATCTAATAGTTCCAGAGAGCACCCAGACTGTTAATGGTACAACAAAAGTACACAAAATGTAGTGGAAAATGGTACAGTGAGGTGTACCAATTCTATGGCGTTGTCCAATATTTTGTTTGTTCATTCCTTTTCAGTAAATCTTCATTAGTGTTATTGTTCTCCCACTAAAATGTGTTATTTCATTTGACATTACTAAGATGATATTTCAAGGGAAAGGGACATACTGGACACTTGAGACTGGAATATGACATTGTGGACTTTAGTACTTAGATAGGGAGAGGATGGACACGGCCTTGACATCCATGATAGAGACTGTTGAAGTAAAGAGATCTAGGAGACGTGTAGAAGATGTGTTGTTGTTATATCACAGACGCATGAGACACTCCAGTTTTATTTTATTGAGCCATTTTATCAGTTGTTATATGAAAATATAAATAAACAAAAAATTATCTATGATGCTTGTGAATTTGACAAACTTATTAGGAGCTCCTATATCAGTTTTGATAATAGGAGTTCTTGTGGTTTTGGTTTTATACATTCTAATGTTTGGGGATCTTATTCTACCATTATTTTGTGATTTTTATTGATTATTTTTCTTGTGTTACTTAGTTGTATCTGATGATATATAAGAGTGATGTGTTTGCTTGCTCTAAAGTATTTGGATGTGTATGTTTTATGAANCCTGACTCTTGAGACACCTACATCATCTACCTCGGACTCAGAAATCACAAGTGATATAATTCATATCCCTTATGCTTCTAACCTCATAACTTTAAAAAGGACCTCTTGCAGAAATGTGACATCCTCCTAATTGTTTTGGGTAGTAATATGACACTGCTCAATTTGTTTCATACTCTAACATATCACCTATAAATGGAGCATTGATTGCAACTTTGGACACTGTCCTTATACCGAAGTGTTGACAGGCAGCTAAGGAGGATCCCAAGCGGAAAACAGTCATGCATGAAGAGCTTAAGGCTCTCGATAAAAACAAATCATGGGAGACAGTGTCACTGCCAGCGGAGAAAAGAGTAATTGAGTGTAAATGGATATTCATAGTGAAATAAAATCCAAAAGGGAAGGTGGAGCATTACAAATCACAAATGATGGTGAAAGAGTACAATCATATATTTGGCATTGGCTATGAGGAAACATTTGCACCAGTAATGAATATGAACCTAGTAAGAACACTGGTTTCTCTAGTAGTAAATGGCGAGTGAAGGCTATACCAACTCGATGTAATGAATGTGTTTCTTCATGGTGAGTTACTGGAGATGGTGTATATGGAGAAACATTAGTATTCAGTACATGTCAGACATTGGGCAAGGTGTGCAAACTCAAAAAGTCACTTTATGGCTTGAAGTAGTCTCTTGAAGCCTGATTTGACAAGTTTAAAAAGAGCATGGTGGGCATGGGATATCAGCAGATCAATTTTGATCATACTGTGTTCTTTCGACAATATGGGGGTCAAAACATTATGTTTGTTATGCATGTTAATGGCATAATTGTCATTAGTGATGACGATACAGAGATTTTTCAGCTAAAAGTAAGATTGGACAAAGTATTTGAGGTGAAAGACAGCCCGTGGACCAGAGATGATGGTCTTGTCTCAAAAGAAGTATTTACTGGATCTCACAGAAACAGGCATGTCGGGATGCAAGCCTGCAGTCTCTCTAATTAATCAGAAGTCCAAGCTCAGTGCAGAGGCATGAAAGTCAATTGATCGTGAGAGGTACTCGAGATTGGTGGGTCATCTGACCTATTTGAGTCACACTCGTCCCGACATCTCATTTGCAGTGAGTGTGGTGAGCCGCTACATGCATGATCCAATAAAGGGTGACACAGTGTATCAGATTCTAAGGTACCTGAAGCATGCATCAGAGAAGTGGTTGATCTTCATGAAGATATGCATGTAGGCATTGAGGGCTATTGTGACTCAGACTGGGTAAGTTGTGCTGATGACAACAGGTCCATACCAGGATGCTGCATGTTCGTAGGGGGCAACTTGTTCTCTTGAAAGAGCAAGGAACAATAATTAGTAGCGAGGTCAACAGCAAAGGCAGATGCAGAGTACAAGACCACGGCCTAAGATTTTGTCGTGATGATGTGGATGAGAGCCTTCTTGGTAGAGCTCAAGGTGGATCCAGAAAGT
>JXCR01148143.1:46937-62725 GCA_002079205.1 Phalaenopsis hybrid cultivar | reverse complement strand
ATATATATATATTTATATATGGGTTGTCTCCCACAAAGCTTTTATTTTAACGTCTTCAGCCCGACATACCATTTGATTAGTTGAGTTGACTTAACATTAAAATTTTTTTAGATTATGGTATGTGTCCTTCATAATAATGTTTCAATCGGTGCCCATTAATTTTAAATATCTTTCCAGTGTTAGGATCTTTAATACAACAGTTCTATAATGATAGACTTTAATCACTTTAAACTGTCATAACCATCTGAATTTCCGTTTTCCTGGAAATAATCTCAGTCTTGTATTATATAGTAAAACTTTTTATCCAGGTTTAAATTTCTTTGAATAATCTTCCGATTATGCCATATTTTCATTTTCTTCTTATAGAGTTTTGCATCATCATATGCTTCATTTCTAATTTCTTCAAGTTCATTGAGTTGCAATAATCTTTTCTCACCAGCATCCTTTATATTAAAATTGAATTCCTTAATAGCCTAAAATATTTTATGCTCCAATTCTACTGGTAAATAGCATGCTTTTTCAAAAATAAGTCTATATAGGGACATTCCTATAGGAATCTTATAAACAGTTTTGTATGCCCATAATGCAGTATTAATCTAGTAGACCAATCCAATTTATAAGGATTTACAGCTTTTTCTAAAATTCGTTTAATTTCACGATTTGATATCTCTGCTAAACCGCTAGTCTGAGGATGATAAACAGTAGAGAATTTATGCATAATATCATATTTCTTAATTAATTTTTAAATTCTTTAATTTCTAAAATGAGATCCTCCATCAGTAATAATTACTCTCGACATTCCATATCTTATAAAAATATTTTTAATTAAAAATCTAGAAACACTCCGAGCATCATATCTTGGTACAACAATAAGTTCAATCCATTTGGACTTATAATCAACAACAAGTAATATATATAAATTCTCAAATGAAGGTAAAAATGGTCCCATAAAATCTAATCCCCACACATAAAAAATTTCAACTTTTAATATGTAATTTAGAGACATTTCATTTATTCTAGAAATATTTTCTACTCATTGACATCGATCACATATTTTAATATATTCATTAGAATCTCTAAAAATATTAGTCCAATAAAATCCAGCTTGCAAAATATTATATGCAGTTTTGTTCATTCCAAAATGTCCTCTAAATTCAGAATCATGACATCTTTCAATTATCTGTTAAGTTTCCTCATAAGACACAGATCTTCTAATAATTAGATATTTACATTGTTTATATAAATATGAGTCATCCAAAAAACAGAATGTTGAATGATATATAAATTTTTTTAATTGTGGATTTTTGATATCATGTGATAAAATATCACTTACAATATAATTTACTATATCGGTATACCACGGTACATTCATTTCATCAATACTATATAATTGTTTATTAGAGAAATTTTTTAAAATTTCATTTGCAAAATTAGTTAATATTTTTCTTTCTGATCTGGACAAATGATCGGCTATTTGATTATCATTTCCCTTTCTATCAACTACGGAAAAATCAAACTCTTGCAATAGAAATATCCATCTAATTAATCTTAGTTTAGCATCCTTCTTTTGCATCAAATATTTTATAGCAGAATAATCTGTATGTACTATACATTTAGTTCTAATTAAGCAAAATCTAAATTTATCAAAGGCATAAACAATAGCGAGTAACTCTCTTTCAGTAGTAGTGCAGTTAATTTGAGCATCATTTAGAGTTTTACTAACATAATATATTACTTTAAAAAATTTGTTGTGCATTTATTCTAACACAGCCCTAATAGCATAATCGCTAGCATTGAACATTATTTCAAATTGTTTCTTCCAATCAGGTTGAACTATTATAGGTGCTGTGATTAATTTCTCTTTCAATAATTCAAATGCTTTTAGGCATTCCCCGTTAAAATCAAATTTCGTTTCTTTTTCTAAAAGTTGACATAATGACTTAGTTATTTTAAAAAAAAAATTTATGTAACACCTGTAGAAACCAACATATCTTAAAAAGCTTCTTACCCCTTTAACATTAGTCAGAGGTGGTAATTTTTCAATAACTTGAATTTTTGCAGGATCCACTTACATTTCATTTTCAAAAATTTTATGCCCAAGTAGGTTCATTTTCAAAAATTCTGCAACTATAAATTGACATTTTTTCCAATTTAGTACTAGGTTTATTTTTTGACATACTTCTAGAATCTTTTCTAAATTATTTAACATAATTCAAACGAAGTTCCATATATCGAAAAATCATCCATAAACACTTTCATTCCATATTCAATAAAATTGTTAAAAATTGACATCATATATCTTTGAAATGTTGCAGGTGCATTCCATAGTCTAAAAGACATTCTACGAAAAACAAATGTTTCATAGGAGCTTGTAAATGTTCTTCTCTTGATCTTCTGAAGCAATGAGAATTTGATAATAACCGGTATATCCATATAAAAAATAATTAGAAATGGTAAAGGAAATTGATCTTTTCTGATGGCCATGTTTAATTTTCTATAGTCAATACAAATTTGCCAACTAGTAACTTGTTTTATCGGTATTAATTCATTTTTCTCATTTTCTTCAACGGTCACTCATTTCTTTGGAACACAGTGAATTGGACTTACCTAAGCATTGTCTGAAATAAGACATATAATTCTAACATCTAGCCATTTTAAAATTTCTTTTTTAATAACTTCTTTTATTATTGGGTTTAATCTCCTCTGAGGATCAGCTTTAGGTTTATATTGTTCATCTAATAGAATTTTGTGCATACAAATAGAAGGATTAATTTCTTTAATATCTGCTAAAGTTCATCCAAAAACTTTTTTATATCTTTTCAACATCTTTATTAATTTTTTTTTCTTGAATTTCAATTAATTCTGAAGATACATTAACAGACAATGTAGATGACTCTGCTAAAAACACATATTTTAAATGAATATGTAATATTTTCAGTTCAAGTTTAGGTGGTTTAATACTTGAAGGAATAAAATTTTTATTATCGTTTTCCAACAAATTTAAAGTTTCAAATTTGCCCTGAATATAACTCAAATCTTCTTCTTTTATTTCGTCATTGTTTTCAAAAAATTCTTCTTACCTTAATTTATCTTCAAATTCTTCCTTAATTACTTTCATCCTAAAACATTCATTATCTTTTTCTATTGTTGGATATTTCATAGCTTTTGCAATATTAAATGTTATTTCTTAATCATTAACTCTCATTATTAATTTCCTTTTTGCACATCTATCACAACTCTCCTTGTTGCAAGAAATGGTTTCCCTAAAATAATAGAAATTTATTTATCTTCTTCCATATCTAATACTATAAAGTCTATAGGGAAAATAAATTTATCAACTTTTACTAATACATCCTCTATAACTTTTTTTGGATAAGTTATTGATCGATCAGCTAACTAAAGAGTTACAATAGTAGGATAAATTTCTCCTAAATCTAAATGTTTAAAGATCGATAAAGGCATAAGATTGATACTCGCTCCTAAATCACATAAAGCTTTTGCAAAAAACTTTTCACCAATAGTACAAGATATAGTAAAACTACCAGGATCTTTTAATTTTTCAGGAAGCTTTTTCTGAATAATAGTACTACACTCTTAACTGAGTGCAACAGTTTTATGATCTGTAAACTTTCTTTCCTTGTTTAGTATATCCTTCATAAATTTCACATAACTTGACATTTGTTTCAAAGCTTCAACAAAAGGAATGTTTACCGTTAACTTCTTAAGGATTTTCAAAAATTTTGTAAATTGTTTATATTTGTTCTTCTGCTTTAGTCTTTGAGGAAACGGAGGTAATGACTTTTCTAAAGGACCTTGTGTTTGTTCATTTTCATTTTGGTCACTTTCCATTTCTTCATTCTCTTCATCAACTTCAGTTTCTCTTTGGATCCTTGCTTCAACTTTTTTTCCACTTCGTAATTGAATTGCTTTAATTTGCTTCTTATTTTGATCTTTTGGATTAACTTCCACCGTACTCGGAAGAATTCTAGAAGGTCTGTTACTGAGTGCAGTAACAATATGTCCTAATTGATGTTCAATATTTTTAATAGCAGCTCCTTGATTCTGTATTTGATTTCCTTTGTTTAACATTACTTCTTCCATCGTCAACTTCTTTTCCTTAACTTGTGGGTTAGGAATAGAGTTAAATTCTGGAGAATAATAAGGTCGATAACCAGGATATCCTTGGTTGTTCAAATTTCCGGAGTGATTCACCGAATTGTTATAATTATTCGAACTAAAATTAGGTTGATTTTCCATCCAAGATTATAAAAGTTAGAATAGAGATTGTTATTTCGATTATTTATAGCATTTAAAGTTTCATAAGATAATTGCGTATCAATTATCTGTTATAGTGAATTTTCCTCTAATACTGGGGGTATTTGAGAATAATTCACTCCTATTTGATTAATCTTTTTTGAAATAGCATCAATTTGAGATGCTAAAATAGACATTGTATCAGAATCATGAATACTAGCTACTCTCTTAGGATTTATCATTTCAGAGGGTCAATGAAAATTATCAGTAGTCATTTCTTCAATTAAAGAATATGTTTCATCAGAAGGTTTTGACATTAGTGATCCACCCGCAACAGCATCTATAATAGATCTAAGTGATACTACTAATCCATTATAAAATATTTGAATTATTAACCAATCTGGTAGAGCATGATGTGGACATTTTCTAAGAATATCTTTATATTTTTCCCAAACTTCATATATCAATTCCCCTTCATACTGACAAAAATATATAATATCATTTCTAAGCTTAGCAGTTTTTTAGGGTGAAAAATATTTAGCTAAAAATTTTTGTGATAGTTCTCTCCAAGTTCTGATAGATCCAAAGTGCTAATGAAATTAACTAAGCCTTGGCTTTATCCCTTTATGAAAAAGGAAAAAGGAAAAAGTCTAAGTCTAACAACATCATTAGACACTCCATTATATTTAAAAGTAGCACAAATTCAAGAAAAGTAGCAAGATGTAAGATTGGATCTTCAGTAGGTGTACCTCCAAACTGATTATTTTGTACCATTTGGATAATAGCAGGTTTAAGCTCAAATAAATTAACAACAACATCGAAATTTTGAATAATCAAGTGAAGTCCATCTGCTGTTAGATTAACATAATCTTTTAAAGATCTTTGTCAATTTTCGTTTATTTGATTATTTAAGTTATTCACCATTTTGTTTAAATTTTTAATTTCTTTTTGTTGTTTTCGAATTTTTGTAATAGTACGCTCTAATTCTGAATCGTAAGGTACTAAACCTTCAGATCCGAGATTTCGCATAAACAAATATCATAAGCAAATGAAAATTTCTTAAAAATAACTCTTAAAAAATATATATATTTCCTTTTTAGATTTTTGATTTTTAAATTTTTTTTATAGTTATATTATCTCTAAATTTCCTAATTTACCAAATCTATTTAGTTTACCGTTACCATCCCCACAAACGGCGCAAAAAACTTAATCTCGAGAATATAGTTGTGTAAAAATTATATAGTTAACTTCGCTATGCAACGACGCCAAAAGCTTGATGCAATATTTTATGAATAAGAAATTTGAACAATTAATGTTGGGATTTTACGCAAGTATACGTATGATTATCAAGTAATAAAAAACTTTCTATTTAAGGTCCAAATATTGATCCCACGGGGAAGATTTAAATTTGAAATGATAAATTTACTAGGGAATTCACAGAAAGTCAAAACGAAATTACTGTCACTAATTTCGAATGTTGAGATATTATCAGAACTAAATTATTTAACTAATAACAAAACTGAAATACAAAGTTTTAACAGTAACTACTAAACTATTAAATTATGTTTATGTGATGAAGATTTCTTATGTGAAAAAACATCTTTCTCACTACAATGAAGTTTTGGTAAAATGAGATGAGATAAATGATTCTAATATGTATTGTGCCAAATAGGAGCAGTTTTAATTCTCTACCTTGATACAGTGTTATAGAAAATCATTGGCTAATCCCAGGTTTAGTCTCTAAATCCGTGGCTAGGCTAGGAAGATACTGACACCAACTCAAGTGCTCCCACTTCCCTTCACCTGAAGGCTAACTCTCGCTTTAGTTTTTAAACACCAAGACCGAATTGTGGATTTTAGTTTGTCACTCTAAAGATTCTTCAATTCTACACCCAATAAAGTATATTTTTCTATTTATTTGAACTTAATTCCATGAACGAAATTCTCCTTCATGGAATCAAATGTGATCCTCACTCTGTTGTAGAACTCATACTCCATTTATTGGATCATATGTTTTACAACTCATTTTAACAATTCAATTGGTAGATTGAAAAGTAAATTAAGTTCGAAATTGAAAAATTATCACAATTTATTTTATATTTTAATATTGACAACCATATTATCTCTTCATTTCACCATATCTCAGAGCAAGGAGAAAGATAAAGTAAACTACTCAAACTTCATGAGAAATATACAACAAAATACAAATTTCATATATAAAAGTAAATTCATACAATACTAATAAACAATTAACACTTATCTGAAATTATTTCTCAAAGCAAATCCCTTGTAGCTTCTTCTAGGAAATGTTTGAAGAAAAAACTCTCACTTTTCTCCTTCTCCAACACTCTTAGAGAAGAGTTCACATTTAATCTCACCACAAAAATTCTAAACTCTTAAAGAAAATTCACTAATAGACTCATAAATGGTGGTAAAATGAAAATGGAAAAGTGTATGGAGGCGAGGTGTGGCGAAAATGAGCAAGGATGGACGAAGAGGAATGAAGAGGGGGCGAATAATGAACAAGAGAGTTTTTCTGATGAATTTCGACCCCAAATAGAGCCTAAAGTCAGTTGTCCAATAGGTGCATTCAAAAACTCTTCAAAAAGCGTTTTGATTCATTGAATCTTCTAGAAACAGGGTCTGAACCGCCATAAGCGCCGTCGACGCCCATTCTAACGCTTTGGCATCAGTGTTCATTTAATTAATTGCCGCTCTCTGGCGCCGTCAGCGCTGAACAAATTTTTAATTTTTTCTTTTTTGCTCCAAATTTCATCAATTTTGCTTCTTTTTTGCTTCAAGTCCTAAAATTCAACAACCTGCAAGAAAACATAAAAATACCTTCCATTAAAGTGCAATATCACCAAAAATGAGTATAAAATATGAGTCTAAAAATGCATATATTTTTGGTGTATCACCTACCTATAGACACTGCAGTGACTGCAGCAAAAAAACAAGCACAGTACAGAATGAAAACTTTATGTTCTACTTTATTGGATCTTTCTCGCACATCGTTTGATGTTTTCAAATTAAAGTTGAACGTAGTTTGAATCATGTTTCAACTTGAGGGGGAGTGTTAGGAGTTATACTATGAACTAATTTATTCTTGTGAGAAATTATGAAGAATAAATTATTTCCTTGTATTAATGAGTTATTTAATTTCTTATTTTAAATTTGTTTTCTTAGATTAAAAGCTAGTTCCTTTTCTATTTTAGGTTTTCTTATTTTATGTTATTTTCTTTATCTTCAAATAATTAATATAATTTGATTATTGGAGCTATTTAGTAATATATCTTTCCTTTTTTTGTTATTTTTTTATTATTTTTATTATAGGATTCTTGTAAGGGTTATTTATACCCCTATTCTTATTAATGAAATAATTTTGTATTCGGCATTATTCTAAATTTCAACACTTAGGGTAAACTCTTGTGATTCTTATATCATCCTAACCCATTGTATTCTATTGTATGGGATTTGCAAAACTTGATTGACCTAATCTAAGAGAAACTCAATAATTTCTAACTCAAGCATACATATATCTTATTGAATAACATTTACCTTGAATTAACATTATGAGCTAACAACATAAATAGCTTTTATATTTAGATTTATTGCCTTCTTACAAGAAATTATGGATCAAACATGCTCAATCTATGTTCACACAAAAAAAAAAAAACCAGTTTCCTTGAGTTAATGTTTTACATTGATAGTTTAAGAGGCATAAGAGGAGAAAATTGACATAAGGATGCGAAACTTCAAGTCGTCTAACTTTCTACTAAGTTTGAATATTTCATCATTATCTAATTTCCTTTTGATCACCAATCTTTGATACCTTTCCAATGCTTCATATGATTCCCCCAAATGACAATAAAAAGTAAGCATTTTGTAGCACGAGAGCTCTATCGCTTTCATAAGATCCCACAAAATCACAAATAACCAGATCCTGCGATCCTCACAAGACTCATGAACTGGAAATTGTGGTTCCCGTGATCTAGGGCTCCTAATTTTTGATTTCAACATTTTTTTTCTGATTTCCTTCATATTTTCTTATTTTTATTTGGAGTTTCTTTCTACTTGGAGACTATTTATATGTTAGTTTTTTTTATTTTGAGAGACTTGTGGCTATTGTTTTTTTTTTGAGATTATATATCTGTTTTCCACTCTAAGGAGCATTATATCATTTTCCTTAGGTGGTTTGTCTTTATCATGTGTAGGAATATGTGAAGATTCTCCTTGACCTCTGTACTACACTGTTTCGTCATCTGTCCCACAGTGTTTAGCTGGGTCAACTGTTGAACGTTGTTTATCTCCATCCAAATGTGTCAATTACCCATATTGTCATTCTCTTACCATCACTACCACTCCTTCAAACCTGCTTTTCAAACACCTTTTAGGAGCCCGAGAGCAGTGTCATCCAATATTAGAACTCGATAAACCAAAAAATTTTAGTGATTTATTGTTCCTATACCTACGAAAAATTTTCAGGAGCTTGAGAACAGTGTCATTTTTTCTTAATTACGTATAATAATCATTCCTACCACAATTTCTAGTATTAATTCTAAAAGTTTATAAACTAAACTTTCTACTGTTGGGGGATATTCACTTCTCTGAAATCGCTAAAAACACTAATTTGAGAGATCTAAAGGAAATAATTGAATGTAAGTTCACAAACAAGAAATCTTGGAAAATAGAACACATATTTAACATGGAAAAACTCGAGAACTGAAAAAAACCACGCAGCAACATTGCACCAAAAAAATTCACTATGAAATGAAGAGAAATATACACATTACATCGCACTCAAGTCCTCTCTACAATCTCAAAACTTAGAAATGCTTCTTTGTTGATCGCACAAGAGGTTCACAGAAATCCACTCATAACTTGCAGACACCGGTTTGCGTTGTTCGCTTGTCCTTCCCATAGTGAAGAAACCTGAAATTTAAAGTTTTGAACTGCAAAATCGGTTAAAAACACTGGTGCGCCACTTTTGAGCGATGGGTTTCTCGGCGCTCTGATGCAGGTACGATTTGGACACCACTCTGTTGCTCTTGGGCGCTGGTTTTTCACTCGTTTGAGTCTTGGATTCATTTTTTTTAGCACTAGATCGCTCATCACGAGCGACAAATTTTTTGACGCAATGTTTTCGGAATGTTTGAAATGAGCCTCTTGGCTCCGGGTTTTCGCTTGCTTGCATTAGATTTCTTTTTGGGAAACATTGACGGGGCTCTCGGGCTCTTGGTTTGGCGCTAGGATTTTGAATACTAACACTGGATTTCCAATCCCTGGATGCTTCTACTTGCCAAATAAAACTCCATTATATAACTATCCTCTATTTGAAGACTGATTGCAATCACCTCTCTTATCTTCGTAGTCGTGTACTGTAATGTGGCTCAACCCTCTTGTCTCAACCTACTTGAGCTCCAACTAAAGCCAAGCATAGTTTTAATTTTTCAAAAGTAACCACCTTAGTCAACATATTTGTAGGATTCTGAGCTGTAGGTATCTTCTTCAAGAATAAATATTCTTGTTCTAGAAGAGAACGAATAAAGTGATACCTTAACTGAATGTGTTTCATTCTGGCATGAAAAGTGATATTCTTAGCTACATGAATAACACTCATAATATCACTATGAAGTTTTCCAATCCTTTGCTCCTTGTCCAGGTCTGCCATAAAGCTTTGCAGATTGCAGTCTAATCATCTCCTTGCTGGCAATTTATACGACTTTTGTAATTGAAAGTGCAACAATTTCTGTAGTTTGGAAACCCAACCCAGTGTTATGTTCCCTAAAGTGAAGATATACCATGTTATGCTTCTATCGTCAATATCCCCTGTCAGGTCTGAATCTACATATTTTTGTAGATTAATCTCTGTACGTTTGAAACAAGGTGACTTGTTAATTGTTCTTCTCAAGTATTTGAGAATCCATTTCACCACTTCCCAATAATACTTTCTTGGATTATTTATATACCTGCTGATCACTCTCACTGCATGTGCAATACCTGGTCTCGTACATATCATCTCATACATTAAACTTCTAATAGATGAAGAATAGCGATTTCTTTTCATCTATTTTTGCTCTGCTTCAGATTTAGGCGATAGTTCCTGAGATAATTGAAGTGATTGCTTAAGGGGGTGCAAACTAATATTACCTCATATTGAACATATGTAGAACCTTCTCAACAAATTATGCCCGAGATAACATTATTGTACCTGCACTCTTGTCTCTATTAATTCTCATACTGAGGATTTTCTTGGTTGGACCTAAATCTTTCATTTAGAACTTCATTGATTAATGCTCCTTCAATTTTTCCTCATTTTTCTTGTCGTTTTCCTATCCGGTAGCCGTTGGAGGCTCCGATCTTGTGCTAAAAGTGTTGAATATGGTTAGCGAGTCCCGTAAGGTATTCTGATACGAATTTAATGAAGAAAAGTGGAGTTTGAGAAGATAAAAAGAAGTGAGAAGAAGATTTGACTGCTTTGGAGAAGGATTGGTCGCCGAGAAAGCCGTTTAAGGTATGCTTTGACAAATAAATGATCTTTAAAGCTAAATCACTTAATAAACTAATATATTATGAATTCTTGAGTGACTTAAGATTTCAGGTTGGTTACCTGAAGTGGCTGGTTAGAGATAAGCGTGTAGAGAGTCGTCATAGGATGACTTTGTAAATTTTAGGTTATTAAGCTCAATATAAAAGTCACCGTAACTTCCCACAAATTACTAACAATCGAGAACCTAGCCCGACAAGTGGGGTGGGTAATTACATTTATAAATTTCAGTAATTTTCTTTATTTCAGAATGTATGTTGATTTTTATGTATGCTTTTGTTCAGTTGATTTGTATTGCAACAAATTCTTCATATTGTTAG
Source organism: Phalaenopsis hybrid cultivar (assembly GCA_002079205.1). Lineage (NCBI taxonomy): Eukaryota > Viridiplantae > Streptophyta > Magnoliopsida > Asparagales > Orchidaceae > Phalaenopsis > Phalaenopsis hybrid cultivar. Next base: position 51,604 of record JXCR01148143.1, on the reverse strand, counting down.
ATAGAAAAGATATGTATAATAAGCATTGTAGGAAATGATGTGCATGCATGAAAGATATGTATGAGATGTATGATATTTAGATAAACATTATTTGTAAGATAGACATGTAGGAACTATATGCATGATATAAGTATGTGTTATGCATGAGATATATATATAAATGATATAAAAGATATGCATGATACATGATAACTTATATAATTCTTATTATCTTATATTCATTTCCAACCTTCACGATACATGATAACTTGCCCCACATTATGAATAACTAAATAATTATCTGTACGACAATAATTCAAATGAGCGCAAAAAAAAAAAAGTACACGTGGATCTCCGTGTATCTGCACCTTCAGTCATACATATACATAAGTTCACCATATGTACTTTTTTTTAATTTAAGTTGACTCTTTTAATAAGCCTAGGGATGATAAGAAATGTTTGTAGTCAAAATCTACTCCCTAAAAAATTAACTAGGGAATGGGAATCAGTATGGTCTTTTCATAATATCATATCGAAATATTTTGTATCGTAACATCTTCCATTCACTCAATTTTGGGAAATAACTTTGAATTATTTATGCACTATATTCTCATCTATAATTTTAAATTTAAATGTATTCTAATTCTATTGTTATTTTCAATTTTTACATAAGATAATTAGGATGGCAGAGGGAGTGGATGTGGTGTTGGGAAGAAAATTAGAGAGTAACAGCTTTTTACTTTCTCCTAAGCTTTATTAATTTATTTAAATAAAAATTTTAAAATTTAAAAACTTCATACAAAAATCAGTACCAATTTGATAGTAATAATAATAATAATAATTGACCGTTTTAAGAAATTATTACTGATTTACTAGTTCACCACTCCGACTGTCGATTCTACTTGGTTTTGTGCTAGAACAGTTTTACTAATGGATCAAATCAGTTGAAAGACTAGTTCATGATTGAACTAGCCGAATTTGCCATTCCAATCTGATTTTTAAATCATTGGTAATTTAAAAGGAACTCTTGGATCTCTTTCAATTTTTTTATGATTTTCATACCTGAAACTTTCTTTCTAGTGTATGTCGGGGAATCTTCATAGTTTTTTATTATTAAACAGCTGCAAAAATTGGAGAGGGAGCTCTTTTGGATCATGCAATTGGTTTAGTTATTGGTGAAACTGCTATTGTGGGAAACAAAGTTTGTTTAATGCAGGCAAGCATGCACCATCCTGTTATGATTCACAGTTTTGTTAGATTTCTTAGCATGTTTTTTATTCTTGGAGGCAGTACTTGACAAGTGTATATTCAAAAAGAAAAACAAAGTACTGCTTAACCATTTCTTTCCTTTTCTTTGTATTGGATAAATAACACTGAATATAACCGTAATTACAAGTTCTTTAGTTGAGCTAATCTTGATGTTGTTTAAGATGATTAATATGATTAAAAATGTTGTTCTATGAATTTATGTGGAGTCTAAAAATAGATCATACATTCGTGAGGTGACTTGGTGGTAAAATGAATAGATACATACCTCATTCTTGAAAAATTAAAATCAGAAGAGTAGGAATTTTATTTTATTGTCTTACGAAAGAAAAAGATAAGAATTTGTATGTGAATTGGAGAAATCGTTATCTAGGAAAGAAATCAATCTTTTATTATAGAATCCAGATTTAACTCCACATACATCAGGAATGGAATGTTGTTATCTAGAAACTGCTGGATTACTGTAGATGAAAAAGCTTTTGACTATGGGTTGTTGAATTGTTGTAGATGAAAATGTTGCTTATAGATTATTGGACTATTGTAGATGAAAAAGTGCAGGTCGTAGATTTAGAATTATTTGAACACTCCCTTCAACTTAGGATTTATATGTTGGACATGCCCAACACTTTGATCTGATTATTAAAACTCATCATGGGTAAAACTCTGGTGATAATATTTCCATTTGGAACATTATTCAGTTGCTTTAGTTCGATTTTATTTTTCGGAAATTAAGTTTTGACCTACTTATCTTGATGTGTTTGATCCTGCTAATGTTTATGTTACTTTGGTTGTTAGAGCATAATTTTAGAATTTTTGTATTTAATAATTTAATTTTAAATTAATTTTTTTAACTTATTTCCTTACAAAATATCAAGTGCACTGCATTGTTCTACGCTTCAACATTACATTGAGACCGTATTTTTTATTTCTCAATTTAACTGAATTTCCCTATAAATGAGTACAAATTATGGATCTTCATTTGGTGTATCTCCAACTGTTATGATTAGTGAATATTTCACTTTTTACTCCATAGAGATAATGCCTCTAAATTTTTTAAACAAAGACAATTGTAGCTAATTCCTAATTATGCATTGGATAGTTCGTATCATGTGACTCTTAATTGCTTAGTAGTATATGCAATCGTCTTTTTGTTCTGCATCTGAACATAACCCAAACAGTTGAAAGAAGCATCAATGTATGTTTGAAATCTTTCTGTTCTTGATGTAATTGTTAATACAGGTGCATATATCCAATGTCTCTAAAATTCTAAGAAATTTAGCTCACATTTATTAGTCCAATTAAATATAATATTCTTTTTTGTCAGCCTGGATAAATATAATACAATCTGTGAAAATTCCTTTACAAATTTTATGTAATAGTAGGTACTGCTGCTGATTTGTCAGAAAAAATATGTAGGACGCTGTCGTTAAAGGTGTAGAGGGTTATTGGACATCTGGGAGAATGCACTACCTATTCCCAATTAGATTACTAACACACTATTTCAGAGGGGAAGAGTATGCAACACTGACAAGATTAAAATATAATTATAAAAAACAAAAAACAACCTCTAAATTGTCATAAACCAAAATAGAAGTTCTCAAATCAGATTGTGAACAATTTATTTATATGCAGGAAACAAAGATACCCAAATAATAACCTAAATAAAGTAGCTAATAATCCTATGGTTGGTCGGCCAGCTCATGGGAATAGCAATTCCTTGATCCGACCAGAGGATTGAACCGGTCTTGGCCGATTCTTGGGCAGGACTGCTCACATCTACCCCAATGATGCGAACGTCCACATCAGTTGGGCCGAACAAATGCTTTTGTCAAAAGGGAATATTCTTTGATTTAGTGCTTGGATTCATCATCATCATCATTGGACTTATCCAACTATTTGGCACCTTTTATAATCATCCTTGGCATAAACTCCTGATGACTGCTTGTTTACACAACCATAGTTTTTCAAGCTAAGTGTACTTTGGATTAAGGTATTCAAATTGTGTGGAAGTTCATTTACCATGGAAAAGCTGACGGTGTATGTGTTATTTTCACCGCTCTTTGCCATTGACTTTACCACACCTCCATTATTATGATCATGGTTATATCGATATTTGATAATTCTTTATTTCGGGCTTTGATGCTATTGTGGATAAAGTTAACAAGTTGTATGATGGGCATATTTTAATTTTTCAAATGATTAGCTAAGCAGGAAACTAACGGTCTATTGAAAACTGAATGTAAATGTTAAGTGTAATACCAATAAATTTTTAAATTGAACTTTACGGTGCTTGAATGGTGAAAAATTGACAGATGGAAAGGATAAATGTCCTTTTAATTAGTACTTTAGGCAAGTGAGAGCCCCTTAGTACACATGCTGATAGGTAGGCTAAAAGAATGAAAAAAATATATATATATGTGCTCCCTCACAAGGCAACAACAAATGCAACATATATTACCTTCCATATGGTAGTTGCACGACTTAATCCGGGAATTTGAAGTTAACCCAGGTGGGAACGAACAGACGGATGGTTAAAAAACATGTCTAAATTGTAGCATTAGTTCACAGTAATATTCAATTGTAAGAAAATTATTAATCCAAAACGCTTTAGTTAAAAATCTCCTAACTAAACACAATCATGTTGTGATATAGTAAACAAGTAGTACAATAAAAAGTTACAAAACATATGACAAACAATCTGCTACTTATCATCAACAGTCCCTCTCTTCTTAGAAACAAACTCCCTCTTATCAGTCATATTAGTCTAGCATATTTTCTTAAAAGTATAGTTAAATAAGATCTATATCTAAAGAATTTAGTTAATAATTATTATAAATAAACTCTTTCTTATCAGTCATATTGGTCTAGCATGTTTTTTTAAAAGTACAATCAAATAAGATGTATATTTAAAGAATTTAGTGAATAATTATTATTTTAGTTTCCATTAAATTCTTATGTAAATGACTAATATGGATGCTCAAATAAATATGCTGATTAATCTTTAAGGTGAACTTTGTATTTTTTATTTTATAAATATTTTATTAAATTATCTTAATCAATTATATTTTCATGGATTTACTTAATTACTACTTCCATTTTCTATTCATTTAATCTATAATTCTTCTATTTTTTTTCTTTTAGGAGTCATCTCAGGAGCACTGTCATTTTTTTTCTTCATTTTGTCCCTATGAAAGCAGAATCTTTTTTATTTTATTTTTCTTTAATGTGCACAAGTACATTAATGTTCCGTACTAGTACCATAAGGGATTAATTCTAATAAACTTAACAATTTATCTTTTATTGTACTTTTAATATATAATTTTTTTTCATTTAATACAGTGCAAAATATAAAAAAATTAAAATAATAAAGCAGCCATATCATTTTCAATGATCTTCTTTTGATTAATATGAGTTTATGAAAT
>JXCR01148143.1:16023-42048 GCA_002079205.1 Phalaenopsis hybrid cultivar | reverse complement strand
ATACCATAACTCAATGTAGATTGTTTGATAGCTTACATATTTAGAAATGATCATTGAAGATATTTCAAACTAGTCAATTATACAATGCAATATCTTATTGTTATACTTTTATAAATACCTCCATCATGGAAGCCTCGTCTAAATTTTACTAATTAAGACATGTCAATATCAATATTCTTTTTTAGTTTACGAGCATTGGTATCTTAGTATCTGTAATAATTGTACAACAACAATAACAACAACAACAAGGCCTCTTCCCACTAAGTGGGGTCGACTTCATGAATTCTTTTTCTCTATTATGACCTTTTGAGTGTCATATTTTCATTTAATTCTAATAGATTAAGATCATTTTTATAAAACATGGCCTAGTCCTTTTAGTTCTATCTCTACCTTTCTTATCAAAAGTTAAATTTAAAACATCTACTCTTCTAACAAGATCATTAGATGACCGACATTTAATGTGACCAAACCATTCAAGACGACTTTCTTTGATTTTTTATGCCACTCCCTTTCATGAATATATTCATTTTGCATTGTGTCTCTAAATGTAGCCACTCATCTACGTAAGCATTCTCATCTCAGCAAAACATAACTTAGTTTTATGCTTCTCTTTTATAGGCCAACATTTTGCACCATAAAGCATTGCAGGTTTCACCATCATCTTCTTAAATTTTCTTTCTAATCTAAGTGGCACTTTTATATCACACACAAGGCCTGATGCATTCCTTCGTTTGAACCATCCAACTTAAATTCTACTAATAACATGGACCCGAGATATCTAAAACGTTCATTCCTTTTAATGATTTGATCATTCATTGTTACAACTACGTCACTGGATCTACTACTACTAATATTACATTCCGTGTATTTAATTTTAGATTTATTCAATTTAATGTCATTAAACCCTAAAGTTGACATCTATAATTCAAGTTTTTCCTGAACTCTTTCTCTAATCTTATTCACCAGAAGGATATCATCAGTAAAAAGCATACAACGTACATCCTTCTATAATGTTTAGTAAGAACACCCAATACTAAAGCCGCATAAAAAAGATGGGCTTAAAATTGATCCCTGTTGTAAACTAATTAAAATAAGAAAATACTTGGTCAACCCTCCTTCTGTTTGAACATAAGTAGCAATTCTAGGTACATATCTTTAATGACTTGAATATGAGTCATGTCAACATCTTTATTTTAAAACTCTCTAAAGTATTTCTCCTGGTATCTTATCATATATTTTTTTCTAAAAATAATAAAAAACATATCTATATCCTTCTTACGCTCTCTGTAATTCTCCATCAAACATCTCAATAAATGTGTAGCTTCTATTGTAGACTTGCTCGACATAAATCCAAATTGATTTTAAGAAACATTTGCAACATGCCTTAACCTATGTTCAATTACTCTCCCACAATTTTTATGCATGACACATNCTGATGGTCGCACGACATCAACGTCGGCCTTGCCGTTGCTCGACACCAACGCCTTGACCTCCTGCTTCTCCTCTGCTCGACGATGTTCCCTCTCGCATGAGACTGTGATGTCTCATGCGATGTTCGATTCTCAGGTAAATTGATCTCACATGTCCCTCCCACAAGTCGGTCCTTTATAGAGCGAAAGTAACGTCTTGGCTTCTGACCTTCTTGTTTCTCCTCCATTCAGTTTCCTGAGACTTCGTTTCAACTTCCAAACTCACTTCATCTCCCTTCTACTCAGCTTTTCGATTCCTCTCGCCTCCCTTCGTTTCCTTCCCTCCAGCTTCGTAACTAAAATGGAACTGCTATAGAAGTGCAGAATTGAATTGTGCCTAGTGTGATAGAAAAGTACCGCGTGGACTTAAAAGGAAAATTTTATAAGATGGTGGTGAGACTTGCAATGATATATGGCCCAAAAAGCTTACCTTTAAAAGAGAAAACATAAAACAAAGTTAAGTGTTGCTTAGATCAGAATGCTTAGGTGGATGAGTGCCTTGACACTTAGAGAAAAAATGTGAAATGAATATACCTGTGAGAGAGTAGCTCCAATGACGTGCAAGATTAGAGAGAGCTGTTTTAGATGATTTGGTCACATTAAACATCGACCATCTGATGATCCAGTTAGGAGAATAAATGTTGTAGATTCAACTTATGTTAAGTAATACTGAGGTAGACCTAAAAACACTTAGGCTTATTGTATGAAAAATGATCTCAATCTGTTAGAATTAGAATTAAATGAAAACATGACACTCAATAGGACTCATTGGAGAAAAACAATTCATATAGTCGATCCCACTTAGTGGAATAAAGGCTTCTTGTTGTTGTTCTTGTTGTTGTTGGATAAGATTAAACATAAAGCCTCATGTGTCATATCGTCTTATCTTTTGATTATATCCTTGAAAATTTTGAAGAATGAGCTTGAACAACCATAGATTTAAACAAACTAATCTTGATTATTTCTAGAAATACAATCGTAATTTTAAACGAGTTGAGCATAAATATTTCTACAAATAATCAAATCGAGCTTGAGCGTCCTCAATTTAGTTGCAGCCATTATTTTTGGAATGCATAAATATCATGGTTAACCCAAAATCATTCATGTGCAAGTTCAGTCATNCAATTAAGTATATATATATATATAGATATAAGAATCTTATTCTAAAATAGCAGACTGAAATATATTCTTGATTTTTTCCCCAATCACCTTTTAATTCTAAGATATTTTTAATTATAATCACTTGTTCCACTCATGAAGTTTATTATCTACATAATGACATTTAATTAAAACAACTTATAAAAATAAAAGTATCAACCTTACCTCTACTTTAACCCGTCACGAGTTCACTTTAATTTCATTATTATATTCCTTCCTATTATGCTTTCCGATTATAAGCAATAAAATTCAAATTAATACTAATACTTAATAATATTAATTTAAGTCATATAAATAAACGCAAACCCTTATTTTTACTCATGCTGGGTCCCCTTTCTGAGACTGTTGTTTCCTTCGAGCAGACCTAAAAATTAAAATTTCTTTCTTTATTAATATATTAATTTTGTTTTTCAGTTATTACAGTGGATTGGCTTGTTTAATAAGAAAGATGATGGTTTTTTTTTCCTTCTGCCTTAATTTGCTTTTCCTTAAGAAATTTCCTTCACGATTACTCAGATTAAGTGGCATGATTGTTGGTGCTGTTTTTACGAAGGGGATTGTATTGTATTTTTTTCTGATATTTTGTCACAGGGTGTTACTTTAGGAGGAACAGGTAAGCAGACCGGCTACAGACATCCTAAAGTTGAGCAAGGCGCTCATATTGGTGCTGGGGCCATAATCCTTGGAAATATAACAGTTGGTGAAGGAGCAATGGTTGCTGCCGGCTCACTTGTTTTAAAGGATGTGCCTCCTTTTAGGTCAGCTACTATTTTACTTACTTTGATCGAGAAACTGCTCAGTTTGTGCTTTTTTTTCTTCTTTATTTTCTTTAAGGTTAATAAAAATGTGATAAATTTATAACTTCTAATCCTGCGTACGTTAAGCTTCTATAATTGTCTACACTTGAATATTTCTCTGTTTCTCATACAGGTTAATGTGTTATTGAATATTGCAGAAGCTTAAGCTTGTGGTGGATTATTTTTTGCTGAAAATAATTGGCATTACCTGGTTTTTTATAGTTTGTCTTAATTTACCACCTTAGATATTCTCCAATAAAAAGTATACAATAAATTTAAAACCTTTCTTTCGTACTTGTAGTTTAGAAATAGTAACTACTCTTGTGGGTTGTTGTCCTATGCTCATGATATAGTCTGCAATTTTCATGGTATTGCTAATGGCCCAAGCATTTTGGGCAAGTTGTGCTACGTTTAGTGCAGTCCAAGGCCATTTTAATGGCTATCATGTAAGAAAATTCTTCCCTTTAAAAGCTTGTGCTTAGGTTAAAACTATGAGGATTTGGTTTACATTTTCTCACGACTTAGTTCGAGGGCTTGGAATTATGATGGCATGAGAAAATTATCAGACAATGAAATTCAATTTCTATCGTTAATTAATAAAAGTAATCATATAAATAACTGAAATTGCCTCTAATAAATGCAATTTAAATTAACTAAAAAAATAAAACAATTCAAAATAAATTTATCTTTTTCATGTTGTCCATGTCTTCCATACACGGTTTATCTTCTACTTATTTTTCTATATTGAAAATTTGAAACTTTTAGTTTGACATATAGTGAGATATCAAAATCCTAGTGAATACTAATATTCCTAAAATTATAGTAATACAGTGAAATAAAAAGACAACATGCTAGTCGTATACCATAACTCAATGTAGATTGTTTGATAGCTTACATATTTAGAAATGATCATTGAAGATATTTCAAACTAGTCAATTATACAATGCAATATCTTATTGTTATACTTTTATAAATACCTCCATCATGGAAGCCTCGTCTAAATTTTACTAATTAAGACATGTCAATATCAATATTCTTTTTTAGTTTACGAGCATTGGTATCTTAGTATCTGTAACAATTGTACAACAACAATAACAACAACAACAAGGCCTCATCCCACTAAGTGGGGTCGACTTCATGAATTCTTTTTCTCTATTATGACCTTTTGAGTGTCATATTTTCATTTAATTCTAATAGATTAAGATCATTTTTATAAAACATGGCCGAGTACTTTTAGTTCTATCTTTACCTTTCTTATCAAAAGTTAAATTTAAAACATCTACTCTCCTAACAAGATCATCAGATGACCGACATTTAATGTGACCAAACTATTCAAGACGACTTTCTTTGATTTTTTCTGCCACTCCCTTTCATGAATATATTCATTTCGCATTGTGTCTCTAAGTGTAGCCACTCATCCACGTAAGCATTCTCATCTCAGCAAAACATAACTTAGTTTTATGCTTCTCTTTTATAGGCCAACATTTTGCACCATAAAGCATTGCAGGTTTCACCATCATCTTATTAAATTTCCTTTCTAATCTAAGTGGCACTTTTCTATCACACACAAGGCCTGATGCGTTCCTTCGTTTGAACCATCCAACTTAAATTCTGCTAATAACATAGACCCGAGATATCTAAAACGTTCATTCCTTTTAATGATTTGATCATTCATTGTTACAACTACGTCACTAGATGTACTACTACTAAGATTACATTCCATGTATTTAATTTTAGATTTATTCAATTTAATGTCATTAAACCCTAAAGTTGACATCTATAATTCAAGTTTTTCCTGAACTCTTTCTCTAATCTTATTCACCAGAAGAATATCATCAGTAAAAAGCATACAACGTGCATCCTTCCATAATGTTTAGTAAGAACACCCAATACTAAAGCCACAAAAAAAAGATGGGCTTAAAATTGATCCCTGTTGTAAACTAATTAAAATAAGAAAATACTTGGTCAATCCTCCTTCTGTTTGAACATAAGTAGCAATTCTAGGTACATATCTTTAATGACTTGAATATAAGTCATATCAACATCTTTATTTTAAAACTCTCTAAAGTATTTCTCCTGGTATCTTATCATATATTTTTTTCTAAAAATAATAAAAAACATATCTATATCCTTCTTACGCTCTCTGTAATTCTCCATCAAACATCTCAATAAATGTGTAGCTTCTATTGTAGACTTGCTCGACATAAATCCAAATTGATTTTAAGAAACACTAGCAACACGCCTTAACCTATGTTCAATTACTCTCCCACAATTTTTATGCATGACACAATAACTTAATTCTTCTATAATTTACACACACTTGTGCATTCCCTATATTCTTAAACATAAGGAGTAATATAGTCTCTCCACTCAATGTCTTTTTAGTTTTTAAAAGTGTTAAAAGTTTAATAAGCTGAGAAATTGCTAAATCTCCTAAATATTTCCCCATTTCAATTGAGATATTATCAAATCCTATTGATTTTCCACTCTACATTTTTTTTAAAAGTTTCCCCAACTTCCATTTTACTAATAAGACATTAAAATAAANAACTTAATTCTTCTATAATTTACACACACTTGTGCATTCCCTATATTCTTAAACATAAGGAGTAATATAGTCCCTCCACTCAATGTCTTTTTAGTTTTTAAAAGTGTTAAAAGTTTAATAAGCTGAGAAATTTCTAAATCTCCTAAATATTTCCCCATTTCAATTGAGATATTATCAAATCCTATTGATTTTCCACCCTGCATTTTTTTTTGAAGTTTCCCCAACTTCTATTTTACTAATAAGACATTAAAATAAAACTATTATTATTATTATTATTATTATTATTATCTATATTAAGATCACTAATAAGACATTAAAATAAAACTATTATTATTATTATTATTATTATTATCTATATTAAAATCACTAAAATCAATCATATTTTTAATATTTTCATTAAAAGTTTATCAAAATATTTCACTCACCTATATAAACTTTTTATCATTTCCTATATAAGTTAACTACAGTTTAGTTTTGTCTATTCCTGTTGGATCAATATTTAGGACTCCACTAGAACCCTATATTATTTGAAATGATACATATACTTGCGTAGTACTCTTAGTGTGTAAATCATTTTATCAACTTAATATAATATTTCATCTTGCACACTAGCTGCTAAATATAAATTGAGTCGAGCTTTCGGCCATATTTCCGAACTAAAATATTTGCGTAATTGTGGGTCGGGTTAGTGCTTATAGGGGTTAGTTAGCCCTTTGGAGGAATCAATGTTTGGAATTTAGAAGCCTGTTGAGATGAGGTGCTAGAGGATCACCTCGGCTAAGTGTTAAGACTCGTGAAAGTTGAGATGAGCGGGACATCGATCCCTATACCCCAGAGGGAACTCTTCTCGATCCAGACTATCAGGAGCATCAACAAGGTTTGGTTGGGCATATCTCCCATGAGCATCGAAGTGTTACCAGTCGATCTAGCGTATCGAGGTCGGTATCTTCACTTGCCAGAGGAAAGGTTCCATCGGGGGAAAGGAGCCTGGTGAGAATATGCTTGAACGGGGCATTTTTCATCGATTTTTTGAGTTGGTTGTGCATGCATCGACTTTCGAGCCTCATGTAGGAGTTGAAGGATCTCATTCTATGACTCCATCCTAGACACTTGATCCTTCAAAGTGAGACCAAAGGTACCTTCAGTAGCAGGATAACGTCTTCCAGGGTGAGAAGAGGCAGTGGCATGACGTCCTTGATTTTGTAACTGTCCCCTAGAATTGTGGGTGTCGAAACGGGATGCTTCATTGTTGTGAGTATTGCATCGATTGGCCATTCAACAAGCTTTGTAAGTTCTTCAGTTGTGGGATTGTAGTTCCCACGGGTGACACCGAACTGATTTTTGCTGGAGATTTCAAGGTAGTAGAGTAATAACTTATCATCTTATTATAGTACTTATCCAACATGCACTCAGATGATAAAATTAGTAGGTAGAGACATCAAATATTTTTAGGTAGAAAACTATAAAGGTAAAAACTATGCGGTCAGAACAATCCACTATGAATTAATGAGTACATGTTTCTGTCGTTTCCCTACAAACGAAAAATGCCTACACAGTTTCTCGAAGTATAATGTTCGTCACCTAATGGTCGGGATTGATTACAGTTAAGAGTAGTTATTTAATTTTAGTACACCGTTGAGGTGCGTCGCTGCATAGTATTCAAGATAATGTGCTGCTTCGTCGGGTGTTTCATTGATCTGCAACGTACATCGTGTTTCCGCAGTGTATGTTGTGATTCCCTTGGGGTGGCTGACGGAGGTCCACGCGACCGAAGATGCTCGACGAGGGTCTGCGAGCAGTGGTCAACGGTGGTCGGTGGCTGCAAGAGTAGGGGGCATTTGCTGGGCCTTCATTGTAGAATGTTGAACTTTAGTTCCTCACCATCCTGCTCCAAGCATAAGTCTTAGTTCCCTCTTCATGCGGGGGTAGGGCTATTTATAAAGTATGAGAGAAGCCTCCCAACAATAAAGAAGGAATCTGAATTATTCCATCAGAGAACCTAGAGAGATTCTCTTAATCAGACGGTGTTCTTTACATATTTGAGTGTCATAACTATGTCAGAATTGAATGATCTTGAACTCGTTAGATTTGCCTCGCCGAGATGCTTGATTTGACTTTAAGATTGTCTGATTTGAAATTTTTTTTGCCATCCAATTAGACATAAAAAAAACTTCAAAAAATGGCTTCACAACTTGTCCAAGCTTGATTTGGCTTGAATTGGGCAATTTTGGTGTCATTAGATCCGTCACATCAAGCCGAATAGTTTGTTTATAAGTTTATTGAAGTTGGAGCTTTAAATGATTTTTAATTTGATTTTGAATTTTCCTTCCTCAAAACTCGCCCCGAGATTCAAGCAAATGATGAAAATTCGGATATGGCATAACAATTGTTATTATTATTATGTGACATCAATTAAACTTCATAATAAATTAATCACATTAGATATCATATATTACATTATTCCAAAATAAAAAGTTTTAGGAAAAATAAAATTTAAAGTGAAACACTATCATTAATAATATCAGTTCTCACTTTATTCCATCCTCCCCTCTCTTGTGCTTTGTTTTTCAAAGTCAATAGCAAACTGACTATCTCTTGTGCTCTGTTTTTCAAAATCAATAGCAAATTGACTAATGTTGGTAAAATCGAACATGTATTAGTAAATTTATTTTTTTTCTTTTTTAATGGGCTATTTCACTTTTAGAGAATAAATCTGACAGAAATCAAAACAATTGTTATTATTATTATGTGACATCAATTAAACTTCATAATAAATTAATCACACGAGATTTCATATATTAATTATTCCAAAATAAAAAATTTTAGGCAAAATAAAATTTAAAGTGCCTATCGTTACTCTTGATTCGTCTGCACTGTTCTCCCTCTTTCCGCTGATGGTTGCACGACATCAACGTCGGCCTTGCCGTTGCTCGACACCAACGCCTTGACCTCCTGCTTCTCCTTTGCTCGATGATGTTCCCTCCCGCATGAGACTGTGATGTCTCATGCGATGTTCGACTCTCAGGTAAATTGATCTCACATGTCCCTCCCACAAGTCTGTCCTTTATAGAGTGAAAGTAACGTCTTGACTTCTGACCTTCTTGTTTCTCCTCCATTCAGTTTCCTGAAACTTCGTTTCAACATCCAAACTCACTTCATCTCCCTTCTACTCAGCTTTTCGATTCCTCTCGCCTCCCTTCGTTTCCTTCCCTCCAGCTTCGTAACTGAAATGGAACTGCTATAGAAGTGCAGAAATGCATTGTGCCTAGTGTGATAGAAAAGTACCGTGTGGACTTAAAAGGAAAATTTTATAAGATGGTGGTGAGACTTGCAATGATCTATGGCCCAAAAAGTTCACCTTTAAAAGAGAAAACATAAAACAAACTTAAGTGTTGCTTAGATCAGAATGCTTAGGTGGATGAGTGCCTTGACACTTAGAGAAAAAATGTGAAATGAATATATTTGTGAGAGAGTAGCTCCAATGACGTGCAAGATTAGAGAGAGCCNTAGGAGCATACATATTCTTTACCTTTTGGTCCAGACATAAAGAACATTGACTAATCCTACGCTTGTTTACTGCGGTTAGGCTGGGAGGATACCAACTCTCACTTCGGAGCTCCCTCGTTCCCGNAGGAGCATACATATTCTTTACCTTTTGGTCCAGACATAAAGAACATTGACTAATCCTACGCTTGTTTACTGATTCTGCGGTTAGGCTGGGAGGATACCAACTCTCACTTCGGAGCTCCCACGTTCCCGTCGTCTGAGGGCTAACATCTAAACTTCAGCACCCAAACGATAGGACTGAATTGAGGATTTTAGTCTGTCACTTTAAAATTTCCAATTCTACGTCCGATAATTTTATTTCCCAATTTATTTGCACCCAAGATTCAAGGGCTTTGACCTCTCTGAATCTTGGATGTAATTTTCATTTTAGTTATAAAACTCAACATATTTTAACAGATTAATTATCCAGATTGAAAANTCGCCTGAGGGCTAACATCTAAACTTCAGCACCCAAACGATAGGACTGAATTGAGGATTTTAGTCTGTCACTTTAAAATTTCCAATTCTACGTCCGATAATTTTATTTCCCAATTTATTTGCACCCAACATCCAAGTGCTTTGACCTCTCTGAATCTTGGATGTAATCTTCATTTTAGTTGTAAAACTCAACATATTTTAACAGATCAATTATCCAGATTGAAAATAAATTAAGATCGATGTGAAAAAATCATCAGAATTTCTTTAACATTTTCATGGCTCAACCAATTCAAGTCACCATTTCACAAATCTCAAGACAATGAGAAAGAAAGAGAAAACTACTCAGATCTCATGGGAAAAACACAACAAAACTCGGAATTCATATATAAAAGCAAAGTCATACAAACTACAACAAGTAAATAAACTTATCTCTAATTTCTCCCCAAGCAAAATCGTTGAAGTTTCTCTGAATCTCTCCATTTCTTTACAGCACATAGAATTCCTCTTCGAAGCGGCAATGATAAAGAAATCTCTCACTTTCCCTCCACTCTTACAATCTCTCAAAGAATTCCTCACAATTTAGACTCTCTACACTTTCCTAACACTTAACACTTGAGCCTCCTCTTTTTGATTTTCGGCCAAAGTCTTCTCTTTAAAGATGTGGATGAATTTTCCTAAGAGTTACCTAAGCACCCCTCCAAAATTCGTCCTCATCCAATGCATTGTTGGACATAACCGCCGAGCTCGCCGTCGGGGGCCTCGAGGGCGCCGTTGGCAGGCCTTCTAAGTGAATTAAATCTGGAGTCTCGGGAAAAGTCCGCCATCGTCGCCGTTGGGCTCACTGTCAGCACCCTAATTCAAATCTTCACATTTTGGTCTTTTACGCTCCAAATTCGCTTCTTTTTGCATATTTTTGCTCCAATGACCCTAATTCATCATTTCTGCAACAAAACATCAAAAATATATTTTTTTAAAGTGCAATATCATCAAAAACAGTATAAAATAGGTATGTAAATCTCAACATATTTTCCTTTGGTCACTTGTGCGAGCCTGTATTGATATGCATGGTAGTATATTAAGTCGGTCTTCTACAGGGGCTATGTCATATATATGTTTACACATAGGTACAATAAATAGGGTGAATAACGTAATGATTATTACTAACAATTTTCTGCAGGCGCTGCTTAGCTTCCCCACCAGACATAGCCCAAACACGTTGTATGCTTGTTTAGTTTACCCACTGACATTATTTTCATGCGGGCCGAGTCCTTTTTTATTTTTTCCTATACAATTTTTAAAGTCCTAGGAATAGTCTGTAATAAAAATGAGGAATGGGCATGAGTTCCGAGGTGCCAAACTGGGGGAACCCCTTGACGGGAATCAGAAGCTGTTTGCTCGTATCAGTACCTTAATTCTAAATTTCATTTATGTATAGATTTATGACCGGACATTAATATGTGGAGTCCGACTGCTTTTTAATTTTCTGAGACATGTCACCGATCCAACGACACTAGCCTTGTTATTATTTTACTTAAACTTGTTTTACTGCTTTTCCTGCATGATTGTATGCTTGAGTGGTTTTTCCTGTTTCTTTCTGGTTTATCTAAAATGCTACAAAAATTGCAATTCAGGTTGGTTCCGTCGCCAGGGGAGGTGACTCTATTGCAAGATACCTGCATCTTTGGCTCTGATATCAACTGAGGTCGTTGGAGAACATGAATGGGTGAAAAAATTATTCGAAGGGCTCGTGTTCTACCAAGATGAATTTAGAAGGGATTCACACCTACTATTTTGTCATAAAATGCAACCTATTTTCAATACTTATGGAGTTATTCCGACAGACATCAAACCTTACTCCATAGCTGCTATATTGAAGTACATGGTTTATTGTGATCGAATGAGGATCCCATGGTCATTGGAGCTCTACGCTTATGTGTTTTCATTTAGGATCGGCCCAACGNTCCGTCGCCAGGGGAGGTGACTCTATTGCAAGATACCTGCATCTTTGGCTCTGATATCAACTGAGGTCGTTGAAGAACATGAATGGGTGACAAAATTATTCGAAGGGCTCGTGTTCTACCAAGATGAACTTAGAAGGGATTCACACCTACTATTTTGTCACAAAATGCAACCTATTTTCAATACTTATGGAGTTATTCCGACAGACATCAAACCTTACTCCATAGCTGCTATATTGAAGTACATGGTTTATTGTGATCGAATGAGAATCCCATGGTCGTTGGAGCTCTATGCTTATGTGTTTTCATTTAGGATCGGCAATTATAATTAATTTAGTTCATTCAACACTTTCTAATTGCTGAGCTTAGAGAATAAAATAAAGAATTGGAAGTTGCGCTTTAACCTTGGGTCCTCCACTAATGGATGGGGAATTCAGCCTGTCACAACAATAAGAAGAAGATTGTGCCTTATCGGACCCGAAGCTAGCATATCAGAGGAATTTGAATGGACATCGCTCTTAATTCANCCTCCACTAATGGATGGGGAATTCAGCCTGTCACAACAATAAGAAGAAGATTGTGCCTTATCGGACCCGAAGGTAGCATATCAGAGGAATTTGAATGGACACCGCTCTTAATTCGCCAATAAANAAAAAAACTGAATAATTTTAAAGAAGAATCGAGTTAGCGAATATTTCGTTCACAAAATACGAACACATAACATATTTGTCGTGACCTCAATAAGAAAGAATTAGCTTTTACATCCAAATATTATAAATCATCTAAAGAAATATTACAACACGCATAAAAAAAATTGCCAATTAAAATCTTCCACATATAAAAAAGTTCCAACTTATTAGGGAAAAACTCATAAATTTTATTATCTCAACCTTAAATCTCTCTCTCTATCTTTCTAAGTGGTTTATTTTAAATAAATCATGAGAGATGTCATCATCAACTTTAAAAAAAAAAAAATTTTTCAAGAGAAAAATATAAATTTGAGGCAAAAACTAACAAAAGAAACCATTTGTCTAGTTTTTCCAATGGATCATATTTCTCTTCAACTACAATCTTTCAGGCTCAATTTAGCTAAACCTTCAAATCGACGAGCTCGTCTCCCACACAAAGTAACATTGGTCTACATTTCTAAAAAAGAAGAAACTTCATTGAAAATTAATGGCGTCAACATCACTACAACAACAAGGCTCGCATCGTTCTTCACCGCGTCGGATCGACAAGAATTGATGATGAATTAGAGGCAGTATTTGAAAGTATAGATCGAGTTTATGCTGACAACGATCTTTTCTTTGAAGTTTGGATCCGTGGAGAGAAAAAACTACAAGGGATTTTTCGACGAGGTGCGAGATGACAACTTAAGTGCAAGGAAATTAACTTGGCGGAATGGGCAGAGGTAAGTGCAGTTACAAAGCAAGGATTTATTATGAGAGAGCCGGTAAAACATACGAATAAGCAATTTTATCCAAATTTGCCTGTAATAATTGAAGAAGACGAGACAGTGAAAAAAAATAAAAAAGGCGGGAAGGAAGAATTTTATAGTTCGGATTATGTTGAGGGAAAAATGAATAAACAAGAAGATAAAGTGGCGAATAAAGGTAATAGTTGGGCGGTAAATGTGGGAGTTTTGGTAGCGTGCATAGGAGTCGGGCTATTTGTTTTGAGGAAATCCTTGAAGAAATTATTAGGATTGAAGTTGTTTTGAGAAAAAAAATTAGAGGAGAAATCAGATGTGGAATAGATGCTCCGCGTCGCCGAAAACGAGCTCCTAATTGGCCTCTGCATCGGCTTCCACACCATCTCCTCCTCCTCTCTTGATCAAGATCTCGCTCGCCGCTTCGATGCCCTCAAATCTTCTAGCCGGACTCCTCAGCCCTCGAAAAAATTTTCTTGAATTGTTGATATCAAGCACTGAATTAATCTCAAAATGTAGCTCTATGTTATAATTCGGAGGTTAAGTTAATGCTGCTAACTTGACTCCTTTATTTCACTTTTTTCTCCGGTTATTATTCTTTTATTGCACTATTTGCATTTAATTTAGCAAGCTTTTCAAATTTTTGGTTGTCTTTTCGATTGAATTTTAAAGTTTAACTTCCCTTAAATAACTCATTTGAAATCCTCCTTTTGATGCACCATTTGCGTTTCATTTGAAATCCTCCTTTTGAACTTTATTACAGNGCAAGGAAATTAAGATGGCGGAATGGGCAGAGGTAAGTGCAGTTACAAAGCAAGGATTTATTATGAGAGAGCTGGTAAAACATACGAAAAAGCATTTTTATCCAANTATATATATATATATTTAAATAAATCAACTTGGTTTAAAGAAAACAAGTTGACTCTAAACCCTAAATCCTAAAACCTATGCTCGCATCACTGTGATATAATATTTTTAAACTTAAAAAAACATTATTGTAATATTTCAAAAAATTAAATTTAATTTTCCTATAAATTTCACTTTCCTTATGATTTAGTGAGTTAAATTTGATGCTTGTTTATTTAATTTGAATTAACAAGTTTTTGGTTTGATTAAAAATTTATTTAATCTTGAAAATTAGTTTATTTTAATTTAATGAAAAATGGACCCAAGACCCATTAAGATTTGGTGTCGTAGGGCCTTTAGGGAATTCTCGAAATCANTGAAAATTAGTTTATTTTAATTTAATGAAAAATGGACCCAAGACCCATTAAGATTTGGTGTCGTAGGGCCTTGAGGGGATTCTTGAAATCATTTAGTGGGCCTTACAATTCATTATGATTTTTATGCATTTCATTTTACTCAGTTGAATTTAAAGTGGATTCTCGAAATTAGCTAAGACCTTAGATTATGTAAATATTTAATTTTTAACTTAATTTATAATTTAAGCTATTTAAAATTAATAACTTTTTATTAAAAGTATTGTATTTGAATATTCCAACTCACCAGAATTGCATCGGCCTGAAAATTTAATTATCAAGACTTCATCTGATTCTTCGTCACAAATGATAGTGCATGTAATCAGATGGAATAAATCGATGAATTAAAAATTAAAAATAAAAAAACTGAATAAGTTTAAAGAAGAATCGAGTTAGCGAATATTTCGTTCACAAAATACGAACGCATAATATTTTTGTCGTGACCTCGATAAGAAAGAATTAGTTTTTACATCCAAATCTTATAAATTATCTAAAAAAATATTACAATACGCATAAAAAATTTTGCCAATTAAAAACTTCCACATATAAAACAGTTCCAACTTATTAGGGAAAAACTCATAAATTTTGTTATCTCAACCTTAAATCTCTCTCTCTATCTCTCTAAGTAGTTTTCTTTAAATAAATCATGAGAGATGTCATCATCAACTTCAAAAATAAAAAAAATTTTCAAGAGAAAAATATAAATTTGAGGCAAAAAATAACAAAAGAAACCATTTGTCTAGTTTTTCCAATGGATCACATTTCTCTTCAACTACAATCTTTCAGGCTCAATTTAGCTAAACCTTCAAATCGACGAGCTCGTCTCCCACACAAAGTAACGTTGGTCTACATTTCTAGAAAAGATAAAACTTCATTGAAAATTAATGGCGTCAACATCCCTACCAACAAAAAGGCTAGCATCGTGCTTCACCGCGTCCGATCAACAAGAATTGGTGATGAATTAGAGGCAGTATTTGAAAGTACAGATTGAGTTTGTGCTGACAACGATCTTCGTTTTGAGGTTTGGATCAGTGGAGAAAAAAAACTACAAGAGATTTTTCGACGAGGTGCGAGATGACAACTTAAGTGCAAGGAAATTAAGATGGCGGAATGGGCAGAGATAAGTGCAGTTACAAAGCAAAGATTTATTATGAGAGAGCCGGTAAAACATACGAAGAAGCGATTTTATCCAAAGTTGCCTGTAATAATTGAAGAAGACGAGACAGTGAAAAAAAATAAAGAAGGCGAGAAGGAAGAATTTTATAGTTCGGATTATGTTGAGGGAAAAATGAATAAACAAGAAGATAAAGTGGCGAATAAAGGTAATAGTTGGGTGGTAAATGTGGGAGTTTTGGTAGCGTGCATAGGAGTCGGGCTTTTTGTTTTGAGAAAATCCTTGAAGAAATTATTAGGATTGAATTTGATTTGAGAAAAAAATTAGAAGAGGCATCAGATGTGGAGGAGATGCTCCGCGCCGCCGAAGACGAGCTCCTAATCGGCCTCCGCATTGGCTCCCACACCATCTTCTCCTCCTCTCTTGATCAAGATCTCGCTCGCCGCTTCGATGCCCTCAAATCTCCTAGCCGGACTCCTCAGCGAGTCCCTCGAAAAAATTTTCTTGAATTGTTGATATAAAGCACTGAATTAATTTCGAAAGTAGCTCTATGTTATAATTCAGAGGTTGAGTTAATGCTGCTAACTTGACTCCTTTATTTCACTTTCTTAAGAGATGTCGCATCCTTTGTATATCCAAATGTGTAAGCATTTCTAATATTAATTAATATTTAATATTTATTTTTTCTCCGGTTATTATTCTTTTATTGCACTATTTGCATTTCATTTGTCATCCCATTTAATTTAGCAAGCTTTTTCAAATTTTTGGTTGTCTTTTCGATTGAATTTTAAAGTTTAACTTCCCTTAAATAACTCATTTGAAATCCTCCTTTTGATGCACCATTTGCGTTTCATTTGAAATCCTCCTTTTGATGCACTATTTGCGTTTCATTTGAAATCCTCCTTTAGAACTTAATTACATCTCATCCACTTAAAATAAAGTTTAACTTCCCCACGTAAAATTAGCCAAGACCTGAGATTATCTAATTGTTTATTTTTTAACTTAATTTATAATTTAAGCTATCTAAAATTAATAACTTATTATTATAAATATTGTATTTGAATATTCCAACTCACCAGAATTATCATCGGCCTCAAAATTTAATTTTGTGTGCTTCATCCGATTCCTAATCACAAATGATGGTGCATGCAACCAAATATAATAAATCGATGAATTACAAAATTTTAAGAGAAATAAACTGATGATTTTTAAAGAAGAATTGAGCAAGCGAATGTTTCGTTCACAAAATACAGACACATAATATTTTCATGGTAACGTTATCAAGAAAGAATCATGTTATTACGTATAAATCTTATAGATCATCCAAAAGAAATGTTACAATGCGCATAAAAATAAAATTTTGGCTAAAATAGTTTCTAACTTGAGACCAATATGACTGTAAAATTCTTCTTTTCCAATGAAAATTATTCATAATTAGAATTCTTTCGAAGGTTGATTGATCAAGTTTCAGAAAAATTAAGAAAAAAAAAACTACTTATCCAATCTTTCTATTAAATAATTCTCATTCCTTTTCAACACGGCTAAATTGATGTAAATAAAAAAAATTAAAGATTTGGTATGAGATGCGTACATATAGTTTAGTAAGTTTAAAAAAAAAATGGTTGATTCATCGAGTTGAAATTCTTAGTTGAATGGGTGAAAGTTGCTCTAAAAAATAGCCCGCATAAAGTGGAATGCTGGACTCATTTTTCTAGCTGTGTCATAATGTATATTAGTTCGCTAGGATGCCAACGCCAATTAAAAACTTTCACATATAAAGAAAGTTTAACCTTATTAGAGATAAACTCATAAATTCTATTATCTCAGTTTTAAATCTCTCTCTCTATCTCTCTAAGCAGTTTTCTTTAAATAAATCTTGAGAGATGTCATCAACTTTAAAAGAAGATATTTCAAGTCAAAAAATACAAATTTGTGGCAAAAAAAAAAAAACAAAAGAAATCATTTGTCGAGTTTTTTCAGTGGATCACATTTCTCTTCAACTACAATCTTTCAATCTCAATTTAGCCAAACCTCCCAATTGACGAGCTCTTTGTTAGAAAATCATGCTTGAATTTTATGGCACAAACTCTAAAGATACATAATAGCTATGATATTTAAACTCTTGGTTTTTACATATCTATATTAAACTAACACGTACCTGTATTCATGATGATAAAATTTTATCTTGAAGAAATTTAATTTTGAAGAGAAGGAGTTTCTCTCTCTAATCACTTGAAACTTTCTGTACTTTCTATGGAGGGAAATATACANGATACATAATAGCCATGATATTTAAACTCTTGGTTTTTACATATCTATATTAAACTAACACGTACCTGTATTTATGATGATAAAATTTTATCTTGAAGAAATTTAATTTTGAAGAGATGAATTTTCTCTCTCTAATCACTTGAAACTTTCTGTACTTTCTATGGAGGGAAATATACGGGGTGTGTTAGGAAGAGAGATAATTCATTCTCTAAATCATTCTCTATTTAACCACCATCTATCAAGGGGATTACAAACAAATATGATTTATGATAATTTAAGAAATTAATTAATTTTTTAATATTAAAATCAATGACATAAGTTTGTAACCCTTATTCATTTAAGGGATTACATGAGTTATAAAATTAATATAATAAATTATCATTAGTTATGACGTAAGTTATGAGTTAAGATAATTAATAACTTAAGTTATCATGAGTTAAAAAAGATAAATATCATAAGTTATGACTTAGTTATGAGTTAAGAAAATCAATAACTTAAGTTATCAAAATAAATTTCATGAGTTGTCATAANGTTAAGATAATTAATAACTTAAGTTATCATGAGTTAAAAAAGATAAATATCATAAGTTATCATAAGTTATGACTTAGTTATGAGTTAAGAAAATTAATAACTTAAGTTATCAAAATAAATTTCATGAGTTGTCATATGTTATGACATACGTTATGACATAAGTTATGAGTTAAGAAAATAAATAAAAATTAATAACTTAAGTTATAAAAAAAAATATCATGAGTTGTCATAAGCTATGACATAAGTTATAAGTTAAGAAAATAAATAACTTAAGTTATCAAAATAAATATCAAAAGTTTTCATAATTTATGACATAAGTTATAAGTTAAGAAAATAAATAAATTAAGTAATCAAAATAAATCTCATAAGTTATTAAAATAAATGTGTGTTATTAATAAAAATATAACACTCGTCTCCCACACAAATTAACGTTGGTTTACATTCTTATAAAATATGAAACTTCACTGAAAATTAATGGCGTCAACATCCCTCCAAAAAAGCAGGCTCACATTGTTCTTCGCTATGTCCTATCAATAGGAATTGGCGACGAATTAGACGCTGTATTTGAAAGTAAACATCGAGTTTGTGCNCACTGAAAATTAATGGCGTCAACATCCCTCCAAAAAAGCAGGCTCACATTGTTCTTCGCTATGTCCTATCAACAGGAATTGGCGACGAATTAGACGCTGTATTTGAAAGTAAACATCGAGTTTGTGGTGACAACGATCTTCGTTTTGAGGTTTGGATCCGTGGAGAGAAAAGCTACAAGGGATTTTTCGACGAGGTGCGAGATGACAACTTAGGTGCAAGGAAATTGATATGGCGGAATGGGCAGAGGTAAGTGCAGTTACAAAACAAGAAATTATTATGAGAGAGCCGGTAAAACCAAGGAAGAAGCGATTTTATCTAAGGTTGCTTGTAATAATTGAAGAAGATGAGGCGAAAGAAAAAAATAAAGAAGACGAGAAGGAATAATTTTATGGTTCGGATTATATTAAGGAAAAAATGAATGAACAACGAGATAGTGCGGCGAAGAAAGGTGATAGTTGGGTGGTAAATGGGGAAGCTTTGGTGGCGTGCATAGGAGTTGGGCTATTTGTTTTGAGGAATTATTTGAAGAAATTAGTAGAATTGAAGTTGTTTTGAGAAAAAAAATATAAGAGGCATCNGATTGAAATATAAACAGAGCAATCAACAATTTTTTCTTGGAATTATAATATTTGAAAATAGTACAATATATGGAATATGTAAGAACAT
This sequence comes from Phalaenopsis hybrid cultivar, assembly GCA_002079205.1. Lineage (NCBI taxonomy): Eukaryota > Viridiplantae > Streptophyta > Magnoliopsida > Asparagales > Orchidaceae > Phalaenopsis > Phalaenopsis hybrid cultivar. The sequence continues at coordinate 22,273 of JXCR01148143.1, read as the reverse complement.
ATTTATACATAATTTTAAGTGTATTGCATCTTATGTTCAAGAAAATTTCATCTCACATCTCTTCATATGATAGAGAAAAAAGTAAGAAAAATAAATTTATTGTTTAAGTAAATTTTTATTTTAATTAGAGTTACATTGTTTATTTTGCATTGATAATGCTTCAATATAGTCTAGTAATATTCAAAAAAAAATAAAAATTGAAACCTTGATCCATCTAATTAAAATATTTAGTTAAATGGGCGAAAGTTGCTCCAAAAAATAATCCACATAAAGTGCAATGCTACACCAATTTTTCTAGCTGTGTCATAATGTATGCTAGTTTGCTAGGATGCCAATGTCATTTAAAAGCTTCCACATATAAAAAAAAGTTCCAACTTATTAGGGATAAACTCATAAATTCTGTTATCTCAACCTTAAATCTCTCTCTCTATCTCTATAAGTAGTTTTCTATAAATAAATCATGAGGGATGTGATCATAAACTTAAAAAAGAAGATATTTTAATGGNATAAAAAAAAGTTCCAACTTATTAGGGATAAACTCATAAATTCTGTTATCTCAACCTTAAATCTCTCTCTCTCTATCGCTATAGTAGTTTTCTATAAATAATTCATGAGGGATGTGATCATAAACTCAAAAAAGAAGATATTTTAATGGAAAAAGCAAATTGGGGGCAAAAAATAACAAAAGAAATAAGTTGTCGAGTTTTTNAATGGAAAAAGCAAATTGGGGGCAAAAAATAACAAAAGAAATCAGTTGTCGAGTTTTTCAATTGATCACATTGTCTTCAACTACACTCTTTTAGGCTCAATTTAGCCAAACCTCACAATCACCGAGCTCGTCTCCTACTCAAAGTAACANATTATGATTTTTATGCATTTCATTTTACTCAGTTGAATTTAAAGTGGATTCTCGAAATTAGCTAAGACCTTATATTATGTAATTATTTAATCTTTAACTTAATTTATAATTTAAGCTATTTAAAATTAATAACTTTTTATTATAAGTATTGTATTTGAATATTCCAACTCACCAAATTGCATCGGCCTGAAAATTTAATTATCAAGACTTCATCTGATTCTTAGTCACAAATGATAGTGCATGTAACAAGATGGAATAAATTGATGAATTAAAAAAATAAAAAAAAAAACTGAATAATTTTAAAGAAGAATCGAGTTAGCGAATATTTCGTTCACAAAATACGAACGCATAATATTTTTGTCGTGACCTCGATAAGAAAGAATTAGCTTTTACATCCAAATCTTATAAATCATCTAAAGAAATATTACAACACGCATAAAAAAATTTGCCAATTAAAATCTTCCACATATAAAAAAGTTCCAACTTATTAGGAAAAAACTCATAAATTTTGTTATCTCAACCTTAAATCTCTCCCTCTATCTCTCTAAGTAGTTTATTTTAAATAAATCATGAGAGATGTCATCATCACCTTTAAAAAAAATTTTTTTTTTCAAGAGAAAAGTATAAATTTGAGGAAAAAAAAAACAAAAACAAAAGAAATCATTTGTTGAGTTTTTCCAATGGATTACATTTCTCTTCAACTACAATCTTTCAGGCTCAATTTAGCTAAACCTCCAAATCGACGAGCCCGTCTCCCACACAAAGTAACANAGAAGTAACTTACTTCGTATCTCCATATATGTAAGCATTTCTAAAATCAATTAATATCTATCATTTTTTTTCTTCCAGTTTTTATTCTATTGTTGCATTATTTACTCTTCATCTATCATTCAATTTAATTTAGCATGTCTTTCAAATTATATGTTGTGGTGTGATTGAAATATAGACAAAGTAATCGACTATTTTTTCTTCGAAATCTAAAGTTTGGAAATATTACAATATATGAAATATGTAAGAACATATTAATATTCCTGTTTATACATAATTTTGTGTGCATTGCATCTTATGTTCAACTAATTCTCATCCACTTTTCTTCCTATGAATAAGAAAAAAAGATAAAAATAAATTTACAATATAACTAATTTTTTTAAAAAATATTTTATATTTGAATTAGAGTTAATCTCTTTTAAATGTATTTTTGTGCATTAAATATAAGAAAATTGCTAAAATTCGAAGCATCTTATTTGGGCAAACCAAACTAATTTTCTTAATTATTTTCATAATGTTTTTTTCCCACTCATAACTCCAAGGAAATATTTATGTGCTGCATATTGGAAAAGAGAGGGTGAATAATGTAGTTTACTTAATTAAATAATATATATTACAAAGATTTTTAAGGCTATAAGTTGGATAATATTGCTTTAGGTTTTAACAAAATTATCTTGGCTGAATATACATGTTCAAAAAGCCAGCAAAAAAACTAGCACTTCCAAAGAGATCAGCACAAAACCAGCAACATAGAGAGCAGCAGGGCAGTCGGACAGTCTCCAAGGATGAAAATTTCCCTCAGTCGCAACAAATACAATGAAAGTTCACCAACCAGTCCAGCAAGATTAGAAACCTCAAACCCAAGGGGCTCAGCTATCAACAAATACTTCTGAATAGCTTTTGCAGAAAACATTCGTAGATCCATCTCCAAGCAGCAGTAGTCCATCATAAGCAAATATACACAATTGTTAGAGAAAAAAAAGGTCTCAGCATTTTGCATAAATGCAATCCGTAAACAACATTTAAGAAACAGTAAACAAATATGAAAATGTGTAACCTTTATTATGAAATGACACATATTTATAGACATACGAGTATGAGAATTACAATTATAGATTCGCCCCCTAATCATTAGCTTCTAAGGGGACTCATTGGTAAATTAGAGGAAAAATAAAATAAGATTGTCTGATAATATGTCTACAGATCGTTTAGCCTAGTCGTTCGTAAGTAATCGATCGACGATGGTGCCAATACTCGATCGAATGCCTTAAGTTATGTCAAAAATCTGGGTTGTCTTCGAATTATCTCCAAATCTTTAGGTTGCTGGCCGATCGGATGATTCCATGTGNATCGATCGACGATGGTGCCAATACTCGATCGAATGCCTTAAGTTATGTCAAAAATCTGGGTTGTCTTCGAATGATCTCCAAATGTTTAGGTTGCTGGTCGATCGGATGATTCCATGTGGGGTCGATTGGTCGATCCTCCACCAATCGTCCGCTCCTCTTCGATTGTGGCATTTTTGGAGATCGATGTTGTATTATTAGCCGGCCGCTTGATCTTCCAACGATCGTCCTATGTCTTGGCTGTTGGATTTCTTTAAGATACATGCCATCGGATTTTGAGTATATATATTTTGTTCCTCGATTTCCCTACTTCTCGAAAGCTGTGTAGCATGTAAGAACATTTTTATTTATATAAAAATGTAAGTACAAAATTGAATCCAAAATTAATTGTCGAGCGCNATGGTGCCAATACTCGATCGAATGCCTTAAGTTATGTCAAAAATCTGGGTTGTCTTCGAATTATCTCCAAATATTTAGGTTGTTGGCCGATCGGATGATCCCATGTTGGGTCGATTGGTCGATCCTCCACCAATCGTCCGCTCCTCTTTGATTGTGGCATTTTTGGAGATCGATGTTGTATTATTAGCCGGCCGCTTGATCTTCCAACGATCGTCCTATGTCTTGGCTGTTGGATTTCTTTAAGATACATGCCATCGGATTTTGAGTATATATATTTTGTTCCTCGATTTTCCTACTTCTCAAAATCTGTGTACCATGTAAGAACATTTTTATTTATATAGAAATGTAAGTACGAAATTAAATCCAAAATTAATTGTCGAGCGCTTGTTGTTGTTAGAGCTAAATTCATAGACATACCCTACATAACAATTGTGTGACATAAACTTTAAATGTTCTAAGTTTCTAACATGTATAACATAAATTTTAGAAGGGCTAAGCCCTAAATTCATAGATACATGCGAAATAAGTACGTAGTTCGATCCTATACAATTTTGATATGACCACGCGTGGGTAATCTTTTTGCTTAACNTTCATAGACAAACCCTACATAACAATTGTGTGACATAAACTTTAAATGTTCTAAGTTTCTAACATGTATAACGTAAATTTTAGAAGGGCTAAGCCCTAAATTCATAGATACATGCGAAATCAGTACGTAGTTCGATCCTATACAATTTTGATATGACCACGCGTTGGTAATCTTTTTGCTTAAGACTTAACTATAGATAGGAAATTCTACTCCCAATTCTTATGTATTTACATATCTAGCACCTAAACTTTAAGTTTTTGCAAACATACAACCTTATGTGTCCATCAAAAGTTGTACTAAAATGTAAAGTTTAAGTGTTTAGTATTACGTATATAAATCTTTTTTAAACAAATATTNATGCGAAATAAGTACGTAGTTCGATCCTATACAATTTTGATATGACCACGCGTGGGTAATCTTTTTGCTTAAGACTTAACTATAGATAGGAAATTCTACTCCCAATTCTTATGTATTTACATATCTAGCACCTAAACTTTAAGTTTTTGCAAACATACAACCTTACGTGTCCATCAAAAGTTGTACTAAAATGTAAAGTTTAAGTGTTTAGTGTTACGTATATAAATCTTTTTTAAACAAATATGTTGAGATTCTACATTTAAGCATATACAACATCCATCATATTTAAACAATAGGGTTTAGGGTTTACCTTAAAAACAAGAGAAAATAAAAAACTTTAAAGTCATCAAAGAGGAAGAAAGGAAGAAAAGAAGTCTTTAAATACCAACACTTCTGTGAAGCGAATGAAATAAGACAACCACAAAAAAACAGAGAGACAAAACAAATGAACATAAAATGAAAAAGAAAGAAAAACCAAAAATCAAACCACGAAAATACAGGCTGGAAGGATAACTAACCAGAGCTCAGAACTTGTAGGAAAACATTATAATTTCACTTTAGATTTGAATATATAAAAATATATTCAAAACTTGTTGAATTTTAATGAAGGTTATGATTCATCACAGCTCAAAAACCCAATCTCAACAACCAGTAAAAATGAAGGAAGAAATATAAGCTTATGAACAACTAATTAACCATAAAAAACAACGATTAGCTCAAACAACAAACCAAATGAGAGCAAAAACACCAAAATTCACTATGAAAAATTCAGTATGACATGATGAAAGTATATCAAAGGCCATTCGATCCTAGAAAACATTGCATTAGTCAAAATATCCACAGAATATATATCACTAAAAAAGAACAACATCTTACTCAAGCCAAAATAAGACCATACCATGATCTATTAATAAATAAATTTGGCTAGAAAGCATAAGTGATCGGAGAATATTTATGGATAAAAGATCATGTCTAAGTGTATATGAAACACAATTAAATGAGAATGATCATTGTATTAATGATATACTTTATCAAAATGATAGGACTAACAAAAAATGTCTATGCCGAGCCCTATTTTGTCCATGAATCACACCCAATGAATAGAGCGTAAGATAGAAAGAGAGAGATATGCACGGTAATGAACAATAATCTGATTTGTTGATTAGTTTTTTCTCAAAAAATGATTCCCCTATTTATAGAGGAGGGGTTGCAATATATAAAATTAAATGTTTGCCCCTGTTTTAATGGGGATTTTACAAATTATTTTATATATTTTACATGTAGGAGCCTACAATTCAACCATCATTTGACTCAATCAACCAGAATCAACGGTCCTTGGTTTGGTAAGACATGCTCATCCTACTATGCTCAATCGTGGTTTTCGGGTGGCCTTTGATGGACTTCAGGTCAGCAATACTTGGCTTGATTGGTTTGGCTTTACCGGTCAACTATTCCGGTATATTGGTCGATTATTGATCCTTTGATATGGAGCTATTGTTTGTAGAATAATATTGGGCTATCAGATAAATATTGAATAATCGTAAGTCAATAGATAGCTAATTCCTTGATGAGAGAGTTCGTCGAGATGTTCGTGGATTATGTTATCATCAATTCTTGGCCCATGTTAAGGAATCTCAGGGGCACCCAAGAAATGGTTGACGATACTTAATCCTTCCCTTGAGCTGGGTTGCAGCGATAAGCAGATCAATGCCTCTGCTCGACTTGAGTGGCCTTAGTACTAAGTTCAGGTAGCCTACATCCAGTCGACCTCCAACTCCAGTTCAAAGGGTTGTATCTGGTCAAGTAGGTCCTTTGGTCCCTCGCTAATGGGCCCTCATTAACTACACTTTTTTGTCTTCTAGTTCATTGGATCTTCTCGAGATTCATAATAGCACATTCCTCTAAGAAATGGAACGCAATTAAATTGACAGA
>JXCR01148142.1:35686-75246 GCA_002079205.1 Phalaenopsis hybrid cultivar | reverse complement strand
CCTTGGATATTAGAGTTTAACTCCAAATGACTATACTTATGTTTATAAATATTATGGTAAATTTAGGTAAAAGTTTTTAATAACGATGGTCAAGTCTAAAGTTAAAAAATATTTGGTATGAAAGGATAAGACTATGTTTTTCTATTTGAAGTAAAGGAACTTGTATTTTTGAAGTATTAAGAATCTTAGAGATTCATGTAAGAAGAAAAGAATGAGACTTTATGAAAAATCATGAAAACTAATATGAATCTATAAAGTGAAGAAAGGTAAAAAGTTTTAACTTTAAGAAGTGGATAGTGAAGTTCTAAATTATTAAAGACTATCTAGATATAGTAATCCTCACTTGAAAAAGAAAAGAAAAGAAGGGATTGAAAAGATCCTGAATATAAAAAAAAAAGAGAAGAGAAAAGAAAAAAAAGGAAAAAAAAAGAAAAAAAAATGTGAGGAGAAGCTTGAGGAGATGCCTAATCAAAAATTGGCTTCACTTAAATAAACTCAAGGAAAAGGCTTTATTACATTTTCTAAAATTATATTTGAGTATTAGCACCCTATCACCGTTCAAAACGCACCGTCCGCGGTCGCCACCAATTCTTGTTCATTCTCTCATGTCATCGTGTCTATTGTCGATAAGGACGTTGGAGTCACCACTCTGTTTATCTATCTTATTTCCCTTTTTTCCAATTAACCTTAATCTTTTGGATCAAGTAAGAGATCCTCAAGTATTAAATGAATTAGGAAAAATGGAAAGGGCAAATGATAGAAAACAAGAGAAATGTTGGGTGGTAAACTTATAGAGAAGACTCTAGAATGTCAAAATCTCATATAAGGATAACCACATAAATGGTATGATAACCGGAGATTTAGGTTGATCACCTATTCTGAATTCTTAACTTTCCTATAGGAGTAAGCTCCTATAGTTAATTACATCTTAGCCTAAGCTCCTATAGTTATATTCATCTTAGGAAATTCTAGATTTACCTAAGAAAACTCCTGATTCTCGTTAACACTCCTTCTAAAATGTTAGGATTAAATAAGGAAACATCAAATGTTTTATTCCTAGGGTAATAGATTCCTAAGAATTTGATTCTACCCTAAAGATTTTTTTTTGTTCATGTCATTATTGACCTAATTTTTTGTTGAGGTTTAGTTTTTCCTCTTTAGTAGCCTAAGGTCTAGCCATAGGATTTTCCTATTGACTATTCTTAGAAAACTAGACATGAAACCCTCACCATTAGAAATTCTAAACTCTTCTCTACTCAACTCGAAGTTCCACATGTTGGTCTCAACCTCTAAATACTTAGTAGGTGGGGACACTATGGGGGAAACTCAGGATGAGTCACCCTTAGGATTGTTGGACCTTAGGGTTGACCTTGGGTGTTGGTATGAAGCTAAGGCATTCACTACACTCATCTACACTCACAATCACTCACAACCCTGACTCAAATTTCTAGCCTATGATCCCTGATCTTTTGGGATACTCATGTAGATGGTCCCCTAAACCTACTAACCCTAGGGCTATGGTTTGGCAAGACCACTATGTAGATGAACCAAAATGAGATTTCCTTTGGTCCATGATTTATTGGTGATGATTGGTACCTCAACTCCGCCAAAATACCCATCTTGGTCTTTTACCCCTAAAACGCCCCCTAATTACCAAAATGCCCCTCTTGGGCTCAAAATTCAAAAAATTCCAAAAATTCCCAAAAAATCCCAATAAATCGCATCTATTCCCAATTTCATTTCTCTCAACTAACATATGACCCAATTTGGCCAATTTGACCATCTTTAACCAAAATCCCCAAATTGCCCTCTAAAGACCCAAATTTCCCCAAATCAAACTCAAATGTCCACCAATTTGATCTCAATTGACCCCAATTCAAATCCTAAACTCAAATTAAATTTTGATATGACCAAAATAAATCAAATTAAAGTTCAAATGGTCCATAATTTGAGCCCAATTTTGATTTGGGTCAAAACCTCAAATTTGACCATATGACTTGATCTCACCAAATTGAACCCATAGCCTAGTCAATTGGCCTCAATTAATGTTGCAAAATCTNTGACCAAACTAAACCAAATCCAAGCCTAATTGGCCCATGATTTGAGCCTAATTTTGAGTTAGGTTAAGGCCCTAATTTTGACCATATGACCTAATCTCACCAAATTGAACACATAGCATAGTCAATTGGCCTCAATTAATGTTANGATTTTGGCCTAAATCCAAAATTCCCAAATTTAGCCCCAATTTGGCTAAGTCCCCAAATTTCACCCAATTGAATGCCTTAACCTCCAAATTGGCATCCAATCAATGTTGAAAACTCTTCATGAGGCCCAATTGATTGCCTTAACCTCCAAATTGGCATCCAATTCATGTTGAAAACTCTTCATGAGGTTTGTATTGACCATTTACAATAATCAATTTGGACTTAGCCCAAGACTAACCCATGCTAGACCCAAGTNCTCAAAACCACACCCATCCTTCACCAAAGTTGTTCCTTATGATCATATACACAAAATGCAACAATCAATTGGGCCAATTAACTTGGCTAGCCTAACCCAAACCCAAGTTTTGGTCATTTTCACCCACTTGGTNAAAATTCCTTCAAATTGACCACCCAATTGGACTCAAAACCACTTCCATCCTTCACCAAAGTTGTTCCTTATGGTCATATACATCAAATGCAACAATTAATTGGGCCAATTAACATGGCTAGCCTAACTAAACCCAAGTTTTGGTCATTTGCACCCACTTGGACCCATGCACTAAATGTGACCTAACCACCTTAAAGCCACCAAACTAACTCCACCACAGCCATTGGTCATGTACTAAATTGACCTAACCACCCTAAGGCCACCAAATTAACTCCACCACAGCCATTAGTTGGACTTAGTGAACAGTCCAAACACCATGAAACCACATAAACCAATNAAACACCATGAAATCACCTAAATCAAGCCATGGACCAAAGGTACCCCAAATTAAGGGATCTTATTTCCAAAATTGTACATGCTGCCAAAGGTCCCCCAAATTAAGGGATCTTATTTCCAAAAGTGCACATGCTTAAGATATCTTTGCCAAATCCAAATTTGCATTAAACTGTTGTGATGGATTCCTCTGGGTTCCCTGAGCTCCTAGCCACCTCCCCCTAGCANCATTAAATTGCTGTGATGGATTCCTCTGGGTTCCCTGACTTCCCTGAGCCAAGAAGTGACCAATTCCTGGCCAGCCAGCCACTTTGGTGGCTAGAAAATGGCCAAAACCATGGACAAGACTACGGATTCTCACCCAATTCAAACCCAAAAGCCAAATCAGCCCAGCTGCTCATTTGAGCTTCTCTGCCCTCCACAAAAGCAACCAAATGCACCCCTTTATTGGCCCTGGCAGCCAGCCTAGGCCATTTTATTTAAACTCCCCCTCGATGGCAAAAGGGTGAGAGCTTGAAATTCTTAAGGGAGACTCAGTAAAACTTCTTCCAGAGCTTCCTGGAGACCTCTTAAGCTTAACCAAACCTTCATTAGCCACTCAAATCCATTGCTTCAGTTCAATTTTGGAGCTCAATTTCAAGGTCAAAACAGGACATCCTCCAAACCTCCATCAAATTCAAATTACTTGCACCCACACCATCCCAACATCAAGAGAAGAAGTTCCCACACAAAAGCCCCATCCGCCAACCACCCTAAGGTGGACTTCGACCAAACCCCCAAATCGGCCTTGATCGAATTTGGGTCTAGCCATTTCACCACAACCAGAGGCTCCATCCCTAGGCTTCTGGTACCAACATAAAGCTTCTACAAGCATCCAATCGAGGCTACCCCTCTTGGACCAAGGTATTCAAAGTTAAACCTAAATCGAGACTCTTTTAATTATTCATGCATATACTGTAACATTAAGGGTTTATCAACCATATGGATGTGTTCTACTAGTCAATACGAGCATTTTAAAAAGAAATTCACTCAATTTTATTGAGAATTGAGTGAGATATTAGCATTTAAAAATGGACGGTTTCTGGGTCCTGTTCATTTGGGACGATGACCTGTGACCGTCAGATCGAGCGTGTATTGATCGGATGGCCCTAATCGCGTCGGACAGACTGCAGTTCGAGATGGGCAGGAATGAGCTAGCTGGCAGCTCCAATCACAGAGCGACACGTGGCCTGTTAAACCCGTACGAGGTTGACATGGATAAGAAAGAAAATAGGGGCATTTTCTTATTTATTTAATCCTTAAAACTTGAAAAATACATAACTTTGTGTAGAAAAATCACAAAATTAAAATAAAAATACCCACTTGCTCAGTGAACAGAGAAAAATAATGTGGAATAAATTTCAAGTCCATTTTATGCATAAAATATTTTTAATTAATTAAATAATTTGTGGAATAATTTTCAAGTCCATTTGATGCATAAAATATTTTTAATTAATTAAATACTATTCACAGAGGACAACAATGTGGAATAAATTTTAAAATAATTTGATGCATAAAATATTTTTAATTAATTAAATACTATTTGGTGTGGAATAATTTTCATGTCCATTTGATGCATAAAATATTTTTAATTAATTAAACACTATTTGGAATCATTAGATTCTCCATGCATATTGACACATCACCTTGGCTTGAAATTTTGACATGTTGTAGTCTCTGTCAAGATAAACATCCTCTGATTTTTCTAAAGTCAGATGAGGTTTCTATACAGAGATCCATATTTTTCAAGTTATTACACATTATTCCTTCAAAATAATCATGGAAATTAGAATATTGGTTATAAAATCCTATGAAAATTTTGGAAGGTCCACCATGACTAGAAAAACCATCAATAATTTCATGGGTCAAGTCATTTAAAATGCACTTAAATTTTGCAAATACTAAATCACTAAAATAATTAAATTTAGAAAATATAAACAATTAAATGACTTGATTTTTGCTCTCCACTGTGATTTATAATCCAGAGAACTCATAATAAAAGTTTCAAAATATTTTGAGTTCATTTAATAACTTAAATTGNAAAAAATTGACTAAATGAGGATTAGAGAAATAAATATAATTATATCAAACATCCTTGAAACACCACTAAGCCTAATTAGGTTTAAAATTTGGCTAAGTGTTCAAATTACACTAACTTGCCCCTTTAAGGGTCTTCACCCACATAATTCTTAAATTGAATGACAAATGATAATTTCCCCTTTTATTAGGGATAATTGAGACATCAATGTTCACTGAGTAATAAGGCTATTTACAGGATGAACCATTAAGCAACATAATGAGTTTAAATGGACTCGAGGCCTTTCACTAGTTCGGGAGAGAGAGGCATGGACCTGCTTTCCCCTCTTAACTTGTTGGAAACCTTAGAGGCCTATTAAAACTTAATATGCTTCGCTCAATGAAATCATCCTTAAATAAACTCTTAGGGACTCACCAAAATACGATATAGAGTTAGGAAAANTAAATATTTAAAATAATTAAAAATTCATAAAAATCACAAAAATAATAAAACTCATAGAAATGTTCTAATTTGTTTCCTAATCACTTAGGAATAATTAGAATATTTTTCATAAAATAAAGATATTTATTTTCAAAGCTTAAAAATAATTTTTAAAAGGCTAAAATAAGTTTTTCATTAAAATAATTTCAATAAATCAAAGAAAAATATGATAAATATAAAATTTGCTCCTTTGAGTTCTCTAAGGGGAGATTTTTCAAAAATATAAAACTTAATTTTCACTACTTAAAATATTTTATTTTTATTAAGGAGCCCATAATTTAAAATAATTCTAATAAATCACAGAGAATTCAAAAAATTATGAAATTTTATCCAAAGACTTCTCTGGTCTAGGAATACCTCCAGTAAAAATTTCAAGGGATTATAATTTACCTTGGTCAAGTTAGGAATTTTCTTTGAGAAATCCTATTTTTGCATTAAATAATTATATAAATTTAATTAAATTTTGAAAAATCNTTAAATAATTAAAAATTCATAAAAATCACAAAATTAATAAATCTCATGGAAATATTCTAAGTTGCTTTCTAAACACTTAAGAACAATTCAAATATTTTTCTTGATCTTATAAATAAAGATATTGAATTTCAAAGCTTAAGAATAATTTTTTAAAAAGGCTAAAAATGAGTTTTCAATAAAAATAATTCCAGTAAATCAAGAAAAAATCAAAAAAATATAAAATTTGCTCCTCTAAGTTGTTTGACCTTAAAGAGATGTTTCAAAAATAGAAAACTTAATTTTGACCTCCCAAAATGTTTTATTTTTATTAAATAACTTAGAATTTAAAATAATTCTAATAAATCACAGAGAATTCAAAAAATTATGAAATTTGATCCAAAGGTTTCACTGGTCTAGGTCAACCTCCAGTAAAAATTTCAAGGGATTATAATTTACCTTGGTCAAGTTAGGAATTTTCTTTGAGAAATCCTATTTTTGCATTAAATAATTATATAAATTTAATTAAATTTTGAAAAATCACATTTCCTCCTTTGATGTCTCAATTGACCCATGAATGAGGTAGGATAAAAATTTCAAAGTCATTTGAATTTAATTTGACAAATTATGAAGTGTTAAAGACTTAGGGGCAAATGTGTAATTTTTGAAATTTAGCCTTAATTAACATTTACGCTTAGTTCAAGGAGGGAAATGGGTACCCTCTAATATTAATCAATTCACTTGGTGTTTTAAACATAAAGGGGTTAATTTGTAGAAACCAATTGCACTTTCTTAATTAAGATTAATAAATTTCTAATTTATTAAAATTTGGAAGTTTATTAAAATTAAATGATCCTAGACTTAGGCGTATAAATTTTTAAGTCAATAATTAATCAATTTAACACCTCTATCTTGATTTTCAAATAAAATCCAAATCATGAATCATGATCACTTAGAGCTTAACACTTTCTTAAATTTNTGGGTTTGATAAGTTCATTTGGACTAAGTGAATCCAATAGAAAATAGTGATGCCGGAACGAGGGAACCTTAGTCCTAACTGGTGTCGCTCTAATCAAATTTAATATGCTCTCATAAAATTTAAATAACTTCAACCACAACGGTGACGCTCTAATCAACTTTAATATGCCCTCATAAAATATAAAGAACTTCAACCATAGGAACCACCTGATTTGATATTATAACTTGACACACTAGATAACTCAAACTCGTCGCAGCAGGAGCTTGGAGCTAACTTGGTGGGCAGCACGGCCATCTTCAACAACAAAACCTATCTTCCCCAGCTAAACAATCTTCCTTCCTTAGACCTAAACAACAAAGTCATAGGACTTCGAGGTTGCTTTCTTATGCAACGTAAATCCTCACCTTATCTTTAGGCCTTTGCATAGCCTTGCTATACAATATAAGCCTTAACTCGTCTTAGGATTCCGAGGTTGTCATTTGTCATGACCTAAATCCTCACATCTTCCAGGTTATTTGTGTGATCATTTCACACAAATGTAAGCCCTAATAAAATTGGCAGGATGAAACACCTAAATACTTCTCCTCAAAGTTGAAGCCAAACATTAGGATAGCTTGGGAAGTCACCGAGGTTTGCCTCTGGATCCATGACATCCCCTAGTTCTTCTTTCTTTGGATTCTACAATAAAATGTTCCAATGTTGAACCAATCCCCTTGCACACTTCTAAGTCTGATTTTGTTGAAGAGTCCTACCCTTTGAAATTCTTTAAAGATAATATTTCCTGATTTTTATTGAGAGTCTTCTTAAGTGATCTTGGTCATTTAGGATGTAATTAACTATAGGGGCTTGCCCTTATAGGAATACAAAGGACTTGAAGAACTTTTTTATATTTGGCAAATAGGGCTTGCCCTTATAAGAATACAAAGGACTTGAAGAACTTTTTTATATTTGGCAAATAGGGCTTGCCCTTATAGGAATACAAAGGTCATTTAGGATGTAATTAACTTAACATAAACCCTATTTAATCTTTTATATTAAATAGGGGAACTTGTCGACAAATACAAAGGTTTTACAGACCAAAAGGACGTCATACTCCTTAGTTTATTTTGATCGAGGCTCATCCTCAATTCTTGTGTTTATCCTTTGGGATAGATACAAGATTTGAGGTACAATGCTCTTTCATTTTAAACTATGAAAATATGAGGTCAATTTGATTTCATACTTCAACGTCCTTCCGAAGCGGGCGACGGGATTTTGATTCCAACGACCAACAGCTTCTTACGTGCAACCTCACAAACCATCCCTGAAATAACACCGACAGGCACTTAATATATTTTTGTAGTGATTCTCTTAGAAATAGGAAGTAAGGTAGTGAGATGTGATGAGTTAAAGGATGAATTAACCTCTTGTATCATGTGTGCTTGTGTTTTGCGTTGCAAGAATACAAAGGACTTGAAGAACTTTTTTATATTCCTTACTTATTATGCTAGTTAGACTTTTGTTTAGTAATTTCATTTTGGAATGTTTAATTTAAATCTAATTTATGCTACATGTTTCTTATCCTGATTAATAGTTGCATATGTTCTTGATAGATATTTGTGGTAAATAAAATTTTTAAACTATTTTTCATTCTACTTATATTTTATGTACTTAATGCTACACATGTTTAAAATCATGTTTGGGGAGAAAAAATCATTTTAAAACTTAACTTTACTTGTCCTCAGTAGTCTGTGTTTAGTTTGATATCAGTTCTTAAATGGCATGTCGTATGTGGTGCTATCTTTAGGATACTAAACTTTTGATTTTTAGAAATTACAACGAGGAACTTAAGAGAAAAGTTTCTAAATAGGATGAAACTAAAGTTAAGATATTTAGTAGAAAATATTAGAGAAATTATTTTACTATTTATAGTAGGAAAAATTGAATTTTTGAAAAATTAAAGATTTTTATAATAATACTTTTTAAGGAATTTAGATTCTGTGAAAATTCTTTCTTTAGAAACTAATATTAGATTTTAAGTTAAGGTAAGAGAATAAGTTTCTAATTTTAGAAAAGGGATAGAGAAATTCAAAATCATTAAAGGCCTATCTAGATATAGTAGTCATCACCTATAAAAAAAAGTAGAAATTAAAAAGAGCCTAAAAGAAAAAAAAAAGAAAAAGAAAAATAAAAGTATGAAAAAGGGAGGAGAAGCTTGAGGAATAGAACCTAGCTAAAAAATGATTTCACTCGAATCTTTCTAAGGAAGAAAACGTAAGATCATTGTTATGCTTAGTGTCAAAAAGTATTAGTATAAATTATTTTCAATATAGAATTCCTAAATTCTGAAATTAATATTTTTTTTAAAAATCCAAAGTTTGGGGAAATTTCAATTATATCTGAATTAAATAGAAAATTACTATTCCTAAATTTAATAATAAATGTTCTGATACCTTAGATATCGTCTGTTTTACTATAAATTCTTCTAAGCTAGACTATAACATTTCAACAATAACATTTTAGTTATCTAAATTGTAAACCCACTACCACTGTTTAACAATTTATTTTTTAAAGTTATAGTGTTTCTTGAGGACAAGTAACATTTAAATTTAGGGGAATTGATCCACCAGAAATATACTTATTTTTAATATACATTTAATGTTAATTTTATCTACATTTTTTATGATACTGCACTTTAAAGAAAAATATTTTACATGTTTTTGATTATAGGTACAAGAAATAGATTTTTGGAGAAAATTGAGTAAAAACGCTGCAATTTTGAATCCAAACGAGCACGGAAGAAAATTTCAACCTGGAACATTTTGATATGTCTTTCTATGTTTAATTCCCTTACATTTATCACATGTTTTTGAATGAATTTACAATTTAAAGAAAGGTTATTGTCATGCTTGTTTTGTAGGTATAATAATTTGGAGCAAAAGAGAACTAAAACAGGGCAAAATGGAGTTAAAACAAAGCAAAATGGTGGAGCTAACTGCAAAGTGGAACCTAGGTGCTAGTGACGATTAGAAAACGATGCCTAGGCACCAGAAACCATCTAGGGGCAGTTTTGTACCATTTTTGGTGGTTCTGGGATGTTCTGGAAGCTTTCAGGCAACTTGCACGCCCCAAGATGTTATTAAATGAATCTAGACACTTGAAAATGTTTTGTAATGAAGAGATGTGTCTCTTGGAGTGAAAGGGTGTGTCTCTTGGAGTGAAGGGGTGTGTCTTTCAGAAAAAAAAAAGTTTTTGGATTCTATTTAAATAAAGGGGCTGACGCCTCTAATGAGAGGTAATTAGAGTTCAGGAGGAGTTTTAAAAGGATTTTACAGAGAGTCTGGTATGAGTTTATGGAGATGTAGGTATCTACATTTTTTAGAGAGATTGGTGAGGGATTTTGAGAGGTATGAGTAAGGAAGTATTAGCGGCACATAGATCGGCGAGAGACTTTGTTGGAGAGACTTTTCATCTTTCATTCAAAAGGAAAAAAGTTAAGTATCGTGTTATTTATTATCTTGTATTTTTTTGCAAACACTTTATAGTGATTTTTCTTTGATTAAATGAAGTTTTCTATTTTGATTTATCTATGCTTTCTAAGTAGTTCTTTTACTCTTTTCTTTAAATATGAAGTAGTGGCATGTGTAACAAAATGTTTTTTTAAGATATAATTGTTTTTAATTTATTGTGATGAGTAATATCTCCTTCACTTCATTGACATAGCTTAAGTGGCTGTATGTTAATTTAAAATTTATTGAAATTGAAACTAAGAATCGGGAGAGCGGTGATCTTACAACTTGAGTGCAATCACATTGTCCAGTTGACTATGATCAAGTAGTTTGGGTGGCAATGCAACTGTTAAGTAAATATAATTTAAACATCTATTTCTACTAGGAGTTTATAGCTGATAGGTAGTTGCTCAAAACTAAAAGAATACTAAGTGCATCTATACAGTTTGATGAGTGGTCATACGTTTCTTGTTGGCACAAAATTCTATAAAAACTTTTTACTACTTATGCCATTATTTTCTTTTATTTTTCCTATGCTATGATTTTGATAAATGTTTTGGAATGCATGTTGGGATTTTTTTTATTATTAATGTGATGGTATTTTCTTGAACTTCATTTGCATATCAATTTTGTCCTGTTGTAATGTTAAAACCTGTTGTAATGTTAAAATCCATTGTAATTGCATTAATTCCTGGGAGGGTAGAGTAATTCTTAACTAATTAGAGCCACATTTCACTTTGGAAAGAGTCATGGAAATCATCCAATGGGGTGTGCAAATAAATTGAGAGATAATATTTGATCCGCATAGAATTGATGTTTATAGGGTGGCAGGCAAGATTCTTTTTATCAATTTAGTCTAGAGTTGGAACAAAGGGTCACTAGTAGGTCCTATAGAGAGGGCACAATGAGTAATCTAGAGGTGAGAAGTTAGAATCTACCTACCACTACTATACTTGCCTACACCAAATTTAGATTAGCCAATGCTCTTTCTGCTCGGAAGGGGTAAAGAATAAGTATGCTCCAATGTCACTATTACATTAAATTATATGCATTTCATTACTTCACATTTTCTATGTCGTCGCACTTGAGAATGGTAGTTTTTACATCTTACAATTCATCAAACCAATTTATCTAGATAAGTTATCTTTAGAATTATTCTTCGCATTTAGGAATAGTTGTTATCCTTACATTTTATATTTGCATTTAGGAGTAGTTTCTAGATAAAATGTCATCTTAATTGCTTCCAAACTAAGATCTAATAGTAATATATTAGGGTTTCTATTAAGGCCTTTCTTACCTTGCTTTTCTGTGAGATCGATACTAGGGTCTTTAAAAAAAATTCTATATTACTTGAAATGATATATATACTTGTATAGTACCACTATTGTGTAAATTATTAATAAAAAATTATAAATTTTATAACCTATCAATTTTGCACACTAGCCGGTAAATATAAATTAGGACAATTTTTTTACCATCTTTTGGAACTTAATTTACTATGTAATTGCAGGCACTTGTCCCCTCTCTCATGGGTTAATTGAGAAATAAAACTGAGCACAATTTAAACCTCGAGTTAATATATTCAACAATAAAATAAATTCAAATGAACTTGAGATAGTTGAAAGGATTCTTAAGAGTTGCTTAGGGCTATGCCCCGAACAATTTTATAATATTTTGGATGTTTTGAAGAACAATTGAACTTATTATGCTTTGTTCAAGAAAATCATCCTTAAAACTTTTAGGGATCCGCCAAGTTATGACTTATGGTCACTTTTGAACTTAGACCATTAAGGCTTCAAAACTACTTATTCATGTAGCACTTCTCTTACTCTGCAATATTGACATAATTATGAATGCTAACATTTCAGTGGGAGCAGTACAAAGATGACAGGTATGTGTTTATAGTTTATTTATTTTATTTCTGCAATTTATTACCTCTTTAATTTATTATGCTTGCTTGGTTGAAACACTTTTCAAAAGCCAAAAAAACACTTTTCAAAATTATGATAACACTTTTCAAAACTAAACTTAAACACTTTCTAAAACAATAAACAACATAATATATAATTTTGAATTTACAAGAGTCCCTCGGATAAGGTAACCTATGGTTGCAAACAAAATCTTCCTAGTTTAAATGAGTTTAACACATTGTTTAAACTAAGTAAACTCAAAAGAAAATATTGGTACCAAAATGAGGGAATGGTGGTATCCTACTAGTGTCGCTTTAATAAACTTTAGTGCCCCATAACACTTAAACCACAATAATACCTATCAAATAAACTGTAAAACCATGAACCTTGAATCTAGAGCTGTCACTTCGACGAGGAGCTTGGAGCTAACATTGTGGGTAGTATGACAAGAATGCATAGAAGAACAACTTTGAGAGAGCAGAAGATCTACATCAGCACATCATTCCTTAGAATAAAATACAAGTCATAGGATTTTGAGGTAGCATGTTTATTACAGCATAAATCCTTAACTCATCTTTAGGCCTTTGCACAACTTTGTTGTGCAATTGAAGCCCTAACTAGTTTTAGGCTTTAAGTTTATCATTTGTTATGACATAAACCCTCCCATACTCCAGGCTATTTTTATGATGGTGTCATGCAAATGTAAGCCCTAGATAATAAAATTGGCAAAATGAAAGATTGAATAATATTTTCTCAGAATTGAAGCCAAATAATAGGATAGTTTGAGAAGTCACCGAGGTTTACCTTGGATCAATGGCATCTCCCACCTTTAATTCCTTTGGATTTCTGACTATAAGTGTTCTTATTTCATCCATTCCCATTTAAACTTCTAAATTGAGAGTTTTCTTAAGTAACTTCGATTAGTTAAGATGTAATTAACTATAGGGGCTTGCCTCTATAGGGAACTTTGGAACCCAGCTTAATATAAACCATATTTAATCTTCTATATTAATTAGGGGAACTTATTGGCCAACATAAAAGGTTTCGCAAACCAGAATGGATATCATAAATTCTATAGTTTATTTAATTGAGTTTGAGTTGGAGGAAGATTATTGATCCCGAAACTACTTATATGCAACAATATAACAGTGTCTCTGATTATTTTTTCATGTATATTTCCTTACTTTACAACAGAGTCAAAACTTCATTTTAAAGAAAATAAGAATTTTACTTTTCAATTTATATATATATATATATTGGGATACTACGCAGTTATATGTATCGTTAACAAGTAATATAGGACTTTTTGATTAAGACCTAAATATCGAATTCGCAGGGAAATTATGCAATATGCTTTATTGAACAACAAACTTTCTATTTTAAATAGAGAATTACTTAATCTACAGATGTATTCACAATAATTAAAATTCAAAACTTTTTGGTATTTTTGATATTTTGACAAAACAATAACAATTTAAAAAGATAACTTGATTTTATTTAAAAGAAAAACACTAAATTTGAAAATATCTTTCTCCTTATCATGAATGAATAATAAGCATAGGAATTCTATTGTGGAAGTATGCCAATTATGTTGTGTCAAATAGGAGCAATTATATTCATTACCCTTACTACAGATGCTATAAGGAACATTTGCTAATTTAAAGTTTGAATAGTTCAGAAGACCGGCTAGGCATGGAAGATACCAACTCTCACTCTACAGTTCCCTCGATTCCCTCCACCTGGGGACTAACATCTCGTATCACAACCTAAAACAATATACCAAGTTGGGGGTTTTAACCTGTCACTTTAAAGTTCTCTAACTCTACGCCCTTTAATGATTATTTCCCTATTTATTTTCACTAAATCATATGAATTACATTCTCACTCATACAACCTCATGTGATTATTTCTAATTGTTGACTGAGGCAATAACAACCTAGTTTTTACATGTTCTCACAAAAAAATTTAACATTTGGACAGGCCAAGAAGTAAATGAAGTGCATGGAATTGAATCGTTCACAACTTTTTCCAACATTAAAGATCAATACTCTCCACAACTTCCATCCAAAACTTAATTACCACAACTTCTTCCAACATTAAAGATTAATACTCTCCACAACTTCCATCCAACACTTTAATTACTTATCATTTATAGAAGAAAGATAATTAAAACTGCTCAGAATCCTTGGAGAAAACAAAACCACACGTTAGTTTAAAAGTTGAAATCATTATCAAACCAACAAGAAGTCTCGATTAAAAACAAAAGATAAAAACTTATCTTACATCCTCCACCAAACTCTTGAAGTTCCTTGGAATCTCTTCTCTTTTACAACACTCTAAAAAAAAACTAAAAACAAAAAGGATAAAGTAAATTTTTGTGGTGCTTGAATCTCTCCACAAGATTCTCCACGATCTTCGCAAGACTCCAACACGCTCTACCTGTTCAAGCACCCTCTCCATCTTCAAGCACCCACTTCAAATGTAAGAACTTCCTTCTTTTATAAATCTACATAAAGTGCCTTGGAAACTCTTTGAAATGTGTCCAAATTTGATGTATTCTCCAAGGGATGCTTCCTTTCACAAGTCTTTTAATAATATTTTTGTTCCTGGTGGTCATAACCATCGTCTTTAGCCAATACGTGCCTCAAATACCTCTTTTATTTGGCCAAATGAATAAAACCGCCAAAAAAACTACCTCTGGCGCTTAAGCATAGGGCCTCTAGAGCTTAGGCGCGGCCTTCCTGTTTCACCGGCGCATAAGCGCCGGATTTGGCGTTTAGGTGCAAAACACTTTAGAACAATTTTCACATTTTTTTCTCCAAATTTGATCACTTTCACTCCTTTTAGCATTTTTTACCTTTTTTACTTTTGAAAAAAATACACACAAATATCTTCCATTAAAGCGCAATATCTCAAAAATAGGTATAAAAATGTGTCTAAAACATAATATAATTTAGGTGTATCAGTTTGCTTTTTCACTTCTTTGAGCATTTTTTCCATTTTTACTTGTATCTGTAAGAAAAACACAAAAATTCCTTCCATTAAAGTGCAATATCTCAAAAATAGGTATAAAAATGTGTCTAAAAATACTATATATTTTACGTGTATCTAAATCCCCCAAACTTAAAATGTTAATTGTCCTCAAATGACACTTCAATCTTTAAAAACTTAATTAGTATGATATGTATATGAGTTTCTTTAAGTGTCACTAAAATTTAGATTTAGAAATTCAGTAGTCCAATTTAGAAAAAGGAATTAGTAAATGAAACCAACTTAAAGTTTTAAAAAATTTTAATGTTAAGAAATATGAAAATATGAGTTCCTATCTAATTTAGAAATATTGTAGATTTTCTGAATTTAGAATTTAGTTATTTTATTATCTCTATTTAAAAAGTTTTATTACTATAGTATATTCTTAAGCTTAAGATTTTCTCAAGTCTTATACTTCAAAACTTCATATGTGGAATAAATTTTTGATTAGGCACCAATCCGCAAGCTTCTCCTCCATTATTCTTTTCTTTCTTTTTCTTTCTTTTCTTTTTCTTTTTCTTTTCTTTTTCTTTTCTTTTTATTTTTCTTTTTCAGGCAAATATTACTATATCTGGATAGGCCTTTAATAAATTTGAATTCCACTTCTCCTTTCCTAAAGTAAAGTCTTGATATAAGTCTTTTACTTAAAAATATAATAATAGTTTTGAGAATTATTTTAATAAAAGAAATTTAAGTATTAAATATAAAAGTCTAAATTTCTAAATTTTTGAAAAATACAATTTTTCTTACTAAATTAAACATTTTCTACACTAAAAGCTTTTAACTTAAAGTTTTTCTTCATTACTAAAAATTTGAACTAAATTTCCTTCTTCGTTTTTAAAATCAAATTGTACTTCCCTAATATAACTTCATATACATGATAATTTTTCTTTTCAAATCAAATTCACTTGTACCACATTTGAGAACAAATAAAATTAAAGTTTTGAAAATATTTTTCATCCCCCCCAAACTTAAACTTTTAATAAGATTAAATAGTTTAGTAGCGGGAATGAAACTTTGAAATAACATGCTTACAAGAATTTTTGCATCCTAAGTATACAAGTATAAAACTAAAAACAGGAGTAAAATTAATTTTTAATCAAATTTTTTTATCATTTTCATTTTAATTTAACATGTAAAGATTCAATAGACTTCTAAGTAGTGGGTATAAACATAAAAACAAACTAACATACTAACTTTGATATCACAGTCTCAACAAAAAAACAAATACACTAACATGATAAAAGAAAAATATAAGGTAGCCATTTTCTTAAATTCAAGTTTAAGATTTAAAAGTTAGGATGATTTTCAAATTTTTTAAAGACATAGAATCAAGTTCAATCCTAAACTAACTAACACAGCACTCAACACAACTGTAACAATTACTAGTCTATAAATTAAAACAAAATACTTACAAAACACAACATCACAATACAATTAAACAAAATAAAATTCTCACACATCACAAGGTCCAAACCAATACACAATCATATATGTCTCAAGTTAAAAACATAAAAAACACATCACATTATTTGTCTCAAGTCCAAACATAAAAATAACAACACATCACAAGTCTCAAGTCCAAAGCACATAGTCTAACACATATTACAAACATAAAAATAAATCAGTCCTCCACTCATCATTCTCATTATCTCTGCTATTCCAGACAGCTGCAAGTTCATAGTCAGGGTATCTAGGATATGAAGGAAATTTCACTCCTTGGTTACCCTTAATGAGGACTTCCAAACATGAGTGAAATTTCTCTTCATAATCACTTTTCCTTGTATTATACCTATCAGTATGTTCTGCAAAATTCTCTAAATTTTATACCTTATCCGCGGTATGTTGATATTTTCCATCGTCATCTATAATAATTGATCTTAGGTCTCAGTAGACTCACCTCTAGAATTAGAAGCACGTGATGTAGATGATCTAGATGCAGAAGCAGCAGAGGTAGAAGCAGCAGACTTTGCCATTCCATAGCTCCTCAAAAATCCTCCTCTCAAGCTAAAAAAAGAATGTTTAGAATAAGTCTTCACATTCACCTTTGTAATAGGCTTTAGAGGCAACAATACTTCCTCCCAATTATCATATTTAACTCCATCCAGCTCACATAAAGAAAAGATCAAGGAAGCAAATCCCAGACCCGCGGTAGTAACAGCAGTGGCAGAACTGATGCTAGTTTGATATATTAAAGCTCCTATGTTGATGAGTTTTCCTTCCTTACAATAATTTAACATCATTTTTTCTCTGATAACTTCACTGAGATAATTTTTAGGTAATAGACAAGCAGAAATAAAATAGTGTCATCCCTTCGAAGGTGCACATAACTTTGACGTGGGAAAATTGACTCTCCTCTCATTAGTGATTTTTTCGAGTGCTTTTCTAACAATCAACTATAATTTGCATAAAAACATAAAGTATCCAGTGGCAAATGTTAGAACAAATTGATTGCCTCCAGTGAAAATGGTACAAACTTTCTTCGAACCATTACTCTATCATCTTCCCATAAAATTTGTTTCCTATTGCACATGGAATTATAAAACTACCAGGATTTTTAAGCTTTTCAAGAAGCTTCTTTTGAATTATAGCACTACACTCCTCACTAAGTGCAACAATTTCATTACCTTCAAACTTCCTTTTTCTTTTAAGAATATCCTTCGTAAACTTTACATAGCTTAGCATTTGTTCTAAGGCTTCAGTAAATGGAATATTAATGGTAAGCTTCTAAAAAATCTCAAGAAATTTTAAAAATTGCTTATCCAACTTCTGTTAATGAAGTCTCTAAGGAAATAGAGGTAGTGGTTTTTCTAAGTTAACATTAAGTGGAGAAATAAGTCTTTCAGAATCTTTTAGAGCATCCTCTTTTGATTCTTTAATTTTTTGTCTCTTTACTTCAGTTTCTTTCTAAATCCAACCTTCGAACTCTCTTCCACTTCTAAGTTGAGCGGCTTTTACTTGCTCTCTAGTCTGGTCTTTTGGATTTATTTCAGTATTACTAGGAAGTGTTCTTTGAGATCTATTACGTAATGAATTTGTGATTTGTCCAAGTTGGCTCCCAATATTTCTAATTGTAGCTCCTTAACTTTGTAACTGATTTCCCATTTAAGACACCACTTCTTCTATAGATAACTTCTCCTAAAATTGTGTATTACTATTGAAAATTGTAGGATAAGTAAATCTATAATTATTATTTTCTTGGTTGTTCCAGTTTCTCAATGGGTTTCCTTGGGTTCTCCCTTTGTTGATTATTACCACCCGTAGTGTTATTCCAGTTAAAGTTGGGATGGTTCTTCCAATCTGGGTTAAACTAATTTGAATATGGGTTATTCTGCTTGTTATTTATGGCATTCAAAGTTTCTAATGATGCTTGAGAATCTATCATTTGGCCTAATGAATTCTCTTCAATCATGGAAATTGGTTGAGAAAAATTCATTCCAAATTGGTTTAACTTCCTTAGAAGTGCAGCAACTTGATTTATTAACATAGTAAATGCATCAGATTTATGAATATTGGCTACTTTCTTTAGATTCACCCTTTCCGAAGGCCATTGAAAATTATTGGTAGTCATTTCTTCAATTAAATCATATGAGTCATGAAATGGTTTTGACATCAATGAACCACCAGCAGCGACATTGATAATAGATCTAAAAGATCCAACTAATCCATTATAAAAAGTTTGAATTATTAACCAATCTAGTATGGTATGGTGTGTACACTTTCTTAAGAGTTCTTTAAATGATTCACATGCTTCATAAATAGATTCCCCTTCAAACTGATTAAAATATGAAATATCATTTCTGAGCTTTACAGTTTTCGATGGTGAAAAATATTTAGCAAGGAATTTTTGTGCTAAATCAGCCCAAGTTTTGATAGATCCAAGTGCTAACGAATTCAACCACATCTTATCTTTATCCCTCAGTGAGAAAGGAAATAACCTATGTCTTATGGAATCACATGATACACCATCATATTTAAATGTAGTGCAAAATTCTTGAAAATAGGCAAGATGTAAATTTGGATCTTCAATTGGTGATCCCCCAAACTGATTATTTAATACCATTTGGATAATAGCTTAAGCTCAAATGAATTAGCCACTATAGTAGGTTTTTGAATACTACAATGAAGTTCATCTACCATAGGGTTGGCATAATCACGTAAAGGTCTAAGCTCTTGATGAATTTCAGCATCTTGATTGTTTTCGTCTGCCATTTCTATAATTATTTTACATTTTTCAAGATATTTAATTTTTTTTGTTTTTCTAATTTTCATAATAGTTCTTTTTAATTCAAAATTGTAGGGCACTAGTCTTTCAGAAACTGAACTACACATACACAAACATGAAATAAAATGAAATAAAACACAAACAATAAAATATAATAATAGTTAAAGTTTAAATCAGACTTTCTGAAAATTGAATTTTGCTTTTAAATCAATAAATATCCTCGACAACGGTGCCAAAAAATTGATCCCAAAAGAGCTTATATGCAACATTATAACAATGTCTCTGATTATATTTTCACATATATTTCCTTACTTTGCAACAGAGTCAAAACTTGATCCTAAAGAAAATAAGATTTTAACTTTTCAATTTATATATATATATAGGGATACTACGCAAGTATACATATCATTATCAAGTAATATAGGACTTTTTGATTAAGACCTCAATATCAAATCCATAGAGAAATTATGTAATAGGCTTTATTGAACAACAAACTTTCTATTCTAAAAAGATAATTACTTAAACTAGAGATGTATTTGCAGTAATTAAAATTCAAATTTTTTGGTATTTTTGATATTTTGACAAAATAATAACAATTTAAAAAGATAACTTGAGTTTATATAAAAGAAAAGCACTGAATTTGAAAAAATCTTTTTCCTTATCATGAATCAGTAAAAAAGCATAGGAATTCTGTTGTGAAGGTATGCAAATTGTGTTGTGCCAAATAGGAGCAATTATATTCTTTACCCTTACTAGAGATGCTATAAAGAACATTGGCTAATTTAAAGTTTGAATAGTTATGAAGACTGGCTAGGAAGGGAAGATAGCAACTCTCACTCTAGAGTTCCCTCGATTCCCTCTACCTGGGGGCTAACATCTCGTATCATAACCTAAAATAATAAATTTAACCTGTCACTTTAAAGTCCTCTAACTCTACACCCTTCAATGAATATTTCCCTATTTATTGCACTCAATCATATGAACAACCTGTCACTTTAAAGTCCTCTAACTCTACACCCTTCAATGATTATTTCCTTATTTATTTGAACTAAATCATATGAATTACATTCTCACTCATACAACCTCCTGTGATTCTTCCCAACTGCTCACTAAGACAATACCAGCCTGGTTCTTACATGTTCTCACAAAAAATTTTAACATTTGGATAGGTCAAATCAAGAAGTAAATAAAGTGCATGGAATTAAGTCATCACAATTTCATACAACATTAAAGATTAATACTCTCCACAACTTTCATCAAACACTTTAATTACTTATCATTTCAAGAAGAAAGAAAAATACAACTACTCAGAATCCATGGAGAAAACAAAATCACACTTTAGTTTAAAAGTAGAAATTATTATTCAAATAACAAAATCCCGATTAAAATCTAAAAATAAAAGATAAAAACTTATCTCAAATCCTCTACCAAACTCTTGAAGTTCCTTTGAATATCTTCTCTTTTACAACACTCTCAAAATAAACTAAAAATAAAAATGATAAAGTAAATTTTGTAGTGTTTGAATCTCTCCACAAGATTCTTCATGATCTTCTCGGGACTCGAGAACCCTCTCTCTCTTCAAGCACTCTCTCCCTCTTCAAGCACCCTCTCCCTCTTCAATCACCCACTTCAAATGTAAAAACTTTCTTCTTTTATAAATCTATAAGAGGTGCCTTGGGAACTCTTCAAAATGTGTCCAAATTCAATGTATTCTCAAAGGGGTGCCTCCTTTCACAAGTCTTTTAATAGTACTTTTGTTCCTAGTGGTCATAAACACCCTCTTTAGCCAATAGGTGTCTCAAATACCTCTTCAAAATTTGGTCAAATAAATAAAACTACCAAATAACTGCCTCTGGCTCTTAAGCGTGAGGCCTCTGACACATAAACGCGGCCTTCTCTATTTCACGGTCGCGTAAGCGTTGGATTTGGCTCTTAGGCGTCAAAACACTTTAGCACAATTTTCACCTTTTTGCTCCAAATTTGATCCTTTTTCACTCCCTTTATCATTTTTCACCTTTTTACTTATACCTGAAAGAAAAACACACAACTATCTTCAATTAAAGTGTAATATCTCAAAAATAGGTATAAAAATGCATCTTAAAATACTATATATTTTAGGTGTATCATTACGCACAAATATTTGCCAAACAGTCAATTACTTTAGAGGGAAGCTCAATGAAGATATTGAAATGGACACCTGGTTTTGATCGAAGCAAAGAACCTCCCATTGTCCCTATCTGTTTCAAGCTTCCAGGCCTACCCTTTCATTTCATTAATAACAAAGTTTTATTTAATCTTAGATCAGCTTTGGGAAGACCCCTGAAGATGGATGTTCCCACTTTTACTTTTTAAAGGCCTTCACTGGCAAGAATATTGGTGTAGAGGGATATCACATTGCCTATGGTGGAGGAAATCTGGTTGGGAACCACTGAGAATGGAATTTGACAAAAAATTGTATTGGAGCAAAAGCCCTGCTACTATCCTCATTGTAAGATGTTTGGACACACGCAAGATAGATGTTACAGGCTACACGCTCCTAATAAATCCAAGCCCACAGGTTCTTTTAAGGAACTACCCGCATCTTTAATGTGTATGGTTACTGAACCTACTAGTGTAGCTCTGAACTATATTAGAGAGGAGGCTCTTGAGAGGGGCATTAAATATCACAATATTTGGTGGCACAACCTGTACACGATAAAGGTGTCTCTGCAATCAGAGAAAAGGAGCTATTGGTGAAAACTACTGAACATACCCAATTGGCCCAGCCTATGGTCAACACACAACCTGAGAGAAGATCATCAGAGAAAGTATCTACTGCCCCATCCCCATCTCAACTACTAGTGGTAAAATAATCATTAGGGGCTCCTGCTGTCAGAACCAAGGAAAGTATAGTGGAAACTACTGAACCCACTCAAATGGCCCTGTCTTCACATCAGCTATTTGCCAATACCACTCTAGAGATTAGAACTTTGGTGGCAGGTCCCACTGCAACATCTGAACAAATTGAATTGTTTGCTAGCATGATAACTGATATGAACAAAGATTTGGAAATGGACTGACAAATAAAAAAAGTAAGAAAAAAAAAGAAGGTAAATGGGGAACTACAAACTCTCCAAATAGATTCATCTCTAGTGAGTACTAAATCCCCTTTGAGGGTTTCTCCATCGAGGACCAGACAAGGGAGAGTGAGGTCCAGATCCCAACCCTCTCCACATGGTTAACTTCATCTGTTGGAATATCCGGAGAATAGTCAGTCTCCACTCCATTAAAAGACTTCTTCATCTTAATAGAAAACACAAACTTTGGTGTATCTCAATTTTGGAACCTATGGTTCATAAAACCCCCAAAAAACTTAATAATAAATTCATTGGTTTCACTCATTTTTCAAACAATAACAATAAAATTAGGATATTGTGCAGGAAAGAGATAACTTGGGATGTATTGATTGATAATCCTCAATTTGTACATTTATCATTTCTTATGAATGACCACATTGGTTTTGCAACATTTTTCTATGCAGGCTGCAACAAGTCAGCCAGATTGGAGCTTTGAAATCAAATGTATAAGTGAAAACATGGCTGATAGCTGGTTGGTAGGTAGTGATTTCAACTCCATAGCTAACTAAGCTTAGAAAAGTGGTGGTAGACCACCCAATTTATCAAAAATCAACCAATTCTGTGATAATATCCAACTAGCTAGACTCTTTGATTTGGGCTTCATTGGCAACAACTTCACCTGAAAGAGGGGCAAGATCTAGGAATTATTGGAATATTTTTGAAGAATGAACTATGGATCTAAAAATTCCTTCATACTTCTATGACACATCTGAGCATGCTAGGATCTGATCATAGACCTCTTCTCATTAACATTGTTGCCCCACCTCCTCTACCCCATGAAACCCCCCCTTTCAGATATATCAACATGTGGTCTTCTCATCCATCATTTCTGGAATGTGTGGTTGATCACTGGTGTGGGGTGATCCAGACGGACCCTTGAGTCAAATTTTGGTTTCTCCATATTAAGGTTAACAAAGCTTTTAGATCTTGAGTTTGGAGACCTTTGGGGATGTTCACCTAACTGTGGCAGCTGTTGAAAAGAGGTGAATAACCTTGAGGTGGCTATTCTAGAAAATGAGGAGCTTGAAACTACCTTAATTAAGGCATAGGAAAGACTTCTAACTGCTATTGGCTGGCATGAGAGCTTCCACAGTCAAAAAGCTATTATTAATATGTTTAAAGATGGTGATAGGAACACTAAGTTCTTCCATGCTTATATTAAATACAAAAGGAAATGCAACACCATCCATGGCATACATAAATAAAGTGGTCAGCGGATTCATGATAACCATGCTATTGATGTAGATGTTGTTCAATTTTTTACAAAATTATTGTCACAAACTTTAGTAAATAAACCACAAATTGACCGTAATTTGCTCAGCAATGAGCATCATTTGACCAACAGCCCCTGCATGAATGATATACCAACTGAGCAGGAAATTTGGAATGCAATTCAATCTATTAACAGCTCTAAAACTACTGGCCCTGAAGGTTTTACTGCATACTTCTACAAAAAAGCTTGGGAATCATTAAAATAGATTTGATTAAGGCCATACAAAGTTTTTTTCAAGGTGCTAACCTTTTGCAGTGTTTTATTGCTTCCTGCATGGTTTTGATCCCTAAACAAGTTGATAGTAGAAATTGGAATCAGCTTAGGCCTAGTAGCCTTATTTTTGTTATCTAAAAAATCATTAGCAAGGTACTAGTGGCTAGACTTCAACCGCACCTTGATAAGATTATTGGCCCAAACCAAGCTGCTTTTATCAAGGGATGATCCCATGCAGATAGTGTTCTACTGGCACAAAAACTTATATTGGACTTGGACAAAACCTACAGAGGTGGAAACCTCATATACAAATTGGACATTAGAAAAGATTATGACACCATTTCCTTGGACTTCATTCTGGAGGTGCTTACTGCGAAGGATTTCTCTATGGAGTTCTGTGAAATGATATCCAGGCCGCTAAAGAATAATAAT
The DNA here is from genome assembly GCA_002079205.1 of Phalaenopsis hybrid cultivar. Lineage (NCBI taxonomy): Eukaryota > Viridiplantae > Streptophyta > Magnoliopsida > Asparagales > Orchidaceae > Phalaenopsis > Phalaenopsis hybrid cultivar. Next base: position 50,648 of record JXCR01148142.1, on the reverse strand, counting down.
CATTCAATCCTAATTAATGGGCAAGCTTGGGGCAACTTCAATGCTTCTCCCCTTTCTTCTACTATTTTCATCTTAGCTATGGACTATTTCTCTAGAATGTTGGATCAAGAGATAAATACTAGCACATACTCCAGGTATCACCATAAATCAAATTTGGCCATATCTCACTTGACTTATGCGGATGACATTATGGTCTTCTCTAATACCAATAAAATTGCTGTAAAGAAGGTGTATAAATGCATCCAGAGGTTTCAACAACATTCTAGAATGAATTTCAATCCTACTAATGCACCATTCTGTTCAGCAACAATACCACCACAAGCATCAAGAATTGGATCACTTCCTTTACTGGATTCACTGAAACTTCCCTCCCCCTCAAATATTTGGGTGTCCCTACCATTAATGGAATAGCAAAACTTACCAAATTTGATGAGATGTTGGGAAAAATTTCTAGCCAACTCTCCTGTTGGACTCATTCTTACTTGTTTAATGGGGGGAGAATTACTTTACTTAACAGTATACTCACCACTTTTCTTTCATACATCCTGCAGATGACCATTATGAAAAAGAGCACCAAGATTCAAATGGAAAGGATCTTTAATAGATTTCTATGGTCAAGCCAGAGACATCAACTCCATTGGGCTAGTTGGCAGAAGGTGGCAAAACCCATTATGGCAAGAGGACTAGGTTTCAAGGGCCTTCAACAGCTTCAACAAGTAAACATGTGAAAAATATAGATCAACTTCAAATAGCAAAATTCTTTTTGGGCTAAATACATGCTTTGGAAATACTATAGAGGCTCTCATCCAAATTTGGTGACTTTGAAACTTGTGGATTCCATACTGTGAAAACAAATGTTGAACACCAAACAATTGGCTGAAAACCTTTACCTTTAGGATCTTGGGAGAGATGTTCATTTATGGTTGGATAATTGGTGCCCACAGGAGATGTTGAAAGCTAATACATGCATGACGAATCCTCAGCTCAAGGTTGTTGAATGTTGGGAGGGAGGTAAGTGGTAATTGCCCATTCTGACAGACTTGCTACAAGAGAATTCAGTTGTAAGTATATTTAAAGTCCACTTTGATAGAGAAAAGGAAGGATAGAATTGTGTGGTAGTCTTCCCTTCAACAAAGCATTACCAAACTCATATATTCTAAAATTTATAGCTGGAATCCTATTTCTTAGGGTGAATTAATCTAGAACAGAAGTCTAACACCGTCTATGTCTTTTCTCTGTTGGAGGATTTTCCATAAGTTACTTCCCTCAGATGACATTCTCAAGTTTAAGGGAATGTGAGGCCCCTCAAAATGTTGGTTTTGCCATGCTGAGAAGGAATCCATTCCTCATTTATTTTTTGCATGTTCTTTCTCTCAAAAAGTCTAGAAGGACATACTTAAGAGGTTAACTCTGAACACTATCAATCAGCATTGGCTTCATCTTAGTACCTGCTGGAGCAGCTGGACAAATACCAAGGATGGTCCTATGCTTTTTATAATTGCTTGGTTTCTATGGATGTATAGGAATTAAGAAAAGTTTTAGGATACTTCACCTTCCACCAGCATGGTGACCAGGAATTGCTATGCCTTTCTACTTAAGCTTATCAAACACAAAAACTTCCCAAAAATCTGCTCAACATACTTGCCTGAACAGACTATAGTACCTAAGATCTTAAAGGTACTGTGAAAGCCCCTTCATCACCCTTTCATCAAGGTGAACACTGATGGAGCTTTCTCTGATCTAGGGGTTGATGTTGGGGGGGTGTTCATGAATCAATCAAGAAATTATTTATGGTCTTTTCATGCTCCTGTCATTGTTGGGGATCTTCTAGAAACTGAATTAATGGCTGTCTTCTGGGCATTGATACTAGCATCCAAGACCAATTGGAAGCATATTTTGGTGGAGGTGGGCTTTGCTTATTTACTTCAGCTGTTGGAAGGGAAAGTTCCCAATTCTTGGCATCATTCAGAATGGCTACAAAAAATCAACTTAATCAGATCCTCCTTCAATCTTTAATTCTCCTTTATCTTCATGGAAGGTAATGGGCCTGCATATTGGCTTGCTAGGCTCGAGTTAACCAGTTTTGATGCTATTGCTCGCACTTCTACACCCCCACCTCTTATTTTTTTGCTTTAGGGGGACCTTTTGGATGTCCCCCATCTTAGAATTGTAAAAGAGTTTTCAGGTTAATGAAATCCTTTGTTTAATACACACACACACACACACACACACACACACACACAACAAATTAAGTTAAAGGTAATTAAAAAAAACAACAACCTTCCCATGTTGATGACCGACAAAAAAATATAAGCATAATTAGCCCACGTTATATCCACTAGATTTTTTAATTTTATTTTAAGTGAGGATTTTATAGCACTAATGAGTTGAATCTTATGTTTACATTTGTGCAAAAAAAGGCCCAAAACCTTAATAAATATGCCTAAAAAACTGACCTTGAGGATTCAGTGTGTTAGAGTTGATTCAATGCATAAGAAAGAAACATTGTGGTATAAAGTTAGTAGGCACCTAGGCACTAGCTCTAGAAACCCAATCATATAACATCATGTACTAATCCTATACTTAGAAGCCCAAACATCATCGACAAGCATCCAAAGGAAAGTTTAGTGTAGATGATCCAACCTAAAGAATCAAACCAAGAAACAAGTTCTAAAGCACTAATTCTAGGTGTCATAATGCCAATTTGATGTCCATGTGACAATCCCAGACCCCTAGGCACTCAATTTAGAATATTAAATTGAAATTATAACCCTTATGCCTTAGGACCATAAGTCTTAAAAACACTTAGCTAATTTTTGATAAATATTACATTATTCTTTCCTTAATTATAAGAAATAGTAATCAACTTATTTTAGAGATGATTGAGAATAATAAAGACATCTGAGAGTGGACCTATTCAAGGATTATAGTGACTTCTTTTAGGGTTTTCTTTGGAGAAATTAAGGGAAAGCTAGTGGATATCTTTGGTGATTGAGTCAGGGAGCGAGGAGGGATCGAACAGGAAAATTTTTTACTAATATGAAATTTAATATTCCTCTTTATGCTTTTAGCTTGTTGTAATAATATTTGAGAAAATTTTATTATTTATTAATTTCTTGTTAGATGCTAACCAATACCAACTTTTTAGGGGTTGTATGTAGCATGTATTATGTTTTTTAGTTAATTTCAATGTTATATTAAGCTGTTTTGATTTTATTATCTTCATAGTAAAAGTTTTATCATTATAAACAATGAACTATTATTTATCTAAATTCTTGTTAACAAAATTTGAGATATATCTAAAATTAAAATATGGATGATGGACTCATTGTATGTCTAAGTATAATAGTAAATGGATCATAGGTTGGAAATAATTGCATTAAATTTATGTGATCTTATTTGAGATTTTTAAAACTTTTATGGTTTCCTCACATTAAATATAACTGAAATATAGATAAGTTGTTCAAGCAAATAGAGAATACTTAGTCACGCAAGAGGGAGGTAGCGACCAACTTGATTAGGCCAAAGTACCTTTTAACCAAAAGCATTGCTTATGTTGATTCTTTTACTAGCTTAACAATGTATGTAAAATCTTACCACAAAAGCTTTTTTGCCCTAAATTATCTTAAATAAACACTTGATTTTATTGTCTTTGAATTTTTTGATACTTATAGTCAGATTTGATTATTCTATTAGTATGATTCTACCATTTATATAATATTCCACTAGCTAGCTTCAATACTTTCCAAATCAATCATTGTGGGATGATAATCTAAGTCGCAATTTATTACTTATGCTACTACATGCACTTGCATGTATGAGGTTTTTGGCATTAGTCGCATTATCAAATTTTTATAAGCATAATTCATTATCATTATAGAAAAATAAGATCAAACCACTTAAAAAAGAAGAGTTGAGTGGACATTAGGTAATGATATACAAAGTAAAGAGAAAGTAAATTAAATTTCGTAAAAGTGGGATTTATAAGCATACACAACCAAGATATTTCATTAAGGAAGATTAAGACTTAGAAGATGGGCTTCACTATATATATTACTTAAAAATGTTATTTGATTTATTAACAACATAAGACAATTAAATGAACTTTAAAGCTTTTATAATACTTTTATTATAAATGTAGGCCAAGTTAGTAAGCAAATAAATTAATAATTCTATTTCATCTAAGTTTCTTTATAATTTAAATCGTATTTATAGCTATAAAAGTTGTTCAATGTATGTTGAAAAGGCTATACTTTCATCTATTAAATGTTATTATGATTACAGTTAGTTGGAAAATTTTTAATAGAAGATTAGAAAAGCTTTGTAGTAAATCATGAGAAGAGATTTGGAAATTGTTGAATTAAGGTTAATGTATGATGAATCAAGAATAAAAATATGTCGAAATAAGATTACAACAATAATCTAAAAGGTTGAAACAAAACTCCTTCAATGTTCAAACAAGTTGTAAACCTTCTTAGAATATGGTACAAAAGTGTTAAAAATTATTTTGTCAAATCAAATCTAGATATTATCCATTAAAAATATTCATTTAAGTTTCATTTTAGTATCATTTTTGGAGCCATTGATATTTCAAGAATAAACCTTCATCATCCCTTACATAACATGAGTGTGAGCTCATTGTCATGACCTTAAGGTTACAGCTTAAGTCTCCCGTCAATCAATGACATTGCTTTTATGGTGTTAGAGAGCTTCATGCTAAAAACATGCCATTTTAATTTAGGAGAAATGTATCTCAACATTTCCTCCATGGTTCCTCAACACTACTCATAATATACCTCAGCAATGTACTCTTACTGCCTTAATTTTGAGGTATCTATGTTAAAATTTCCTCGACGTTGCCTTCCCAACGCATCACTACTAAACTCTATATTTTGAGAGCATTTTGTTAATGGGCATGGTGTCTCACCATCACCTTTATGGTTCTTTGGTGCTAAGCTTTTAATATAAAGAACAATTTTTGGCAGTCATTAGTATGCAGTGCTTGTAGACAATATCATGACACTGAAAAAGATAAAACTAGCTGACAACTATTCTACCTGGCTTGCATGGGATATTGGCTTTTCTTTTTATTTTCTCTTGGAAGCTATTATGTTCAACATGTAATCATTACTCACTCTAACCCATTATTCCTAGTTAGTCGTGGTGCAATGATGGCATTGCATATGTTACAGAATAGTGTCATAATCATATGTGACATGGCACCACCTCCAAATTGAGGATTATATAAGCCCTCCCATTGGATTGATTTTTTCTTCCAACTTTTGGACCTTATTCCTTATCTTGGAATTTTCTCCTTCTCTTAGTTACCTCTTCTTTAGTCGTACTCTCCTTGGAAGTTGAAGTTCATTGACATTTTTATGTTTTACTTTAGGGGATTTGCTTGCAATGAAGCATAATAATATTGTGATAAACCTCAACACTATGATTCTGAGTATCTTAGTTCTTTCCAAACCTTCAAATCTTTTTTTTTTCCATAGAGTTTTTTATTGTCAAGAGATAGTTCTAGGTTTTTATACTTTAAGAAAACCTCTAACGTAGGAACTACCCCTCTCCTATTACATTTTCCTAAGAGGTTGACCCAGCTTGCAATTATTTGTTTTTTAATCTCCAAATTTTTGCCAAAAAAAAGTCTCAAATTATATCTTGTGGCTAGTGTGAACAAATGTAATGATTTATAATGAATTTTCACATTAGGGGTACTACGCAAGTATACAAATTATTTCAAGTAATATAGAATTTTCTTCAAAAAAACAGTATCGATCTCATGAAGAAAGCAGTAACTTTTAAATTCAACTTACAAAATTTCTATTTAAATTACAAATTAAATAGATAAGAGGTCTAAAATGATATGCTTACCAAAAAGTACTATTAGGTAGTTATTAAAAAGTAAGAAATTAAAGTAATAGCTTAATAAAATATAGCAATGATTTTGGATATTATGGAAAACTTTTCCCCTTGCAAAGAGATTTTAATCTATATAGGATTCAAGTGATTTAAGAAAAAAATATTGTATTGTAACAAATATAAGCATACCTTATGCTTTACCCCCTTCCAGTGCTAGCAAAGAACATTGGCTAACTGAAGGCTGATTTCTTGTCATCTCGATTCCGCATCAGAACTATCTAGCCTCTCGCCTCTAGATTCCCTTAAGCATATGCCACAAAGATGGTCAAATCTCAGCGTCAGGGCACTAAACCTTAAGCAAAATTGATAAGAATCTAGTCTTTCACTCTAAAACTAACTAATTTTATGCCCATAAAAAATTATCTACCTATTATTTGCACTCCCCCTTAGGTGATCGCAATAGCTCTGCCTAGAATGAAGTGTGGTATCCACTAGTTGGGTGAAATAATAGCCCTTCAAGGTCATTAAATTTCTCAACTCATTTTAACCTCTCAAGTGACCATTTTGTTAAGTAAATGAAGATTTGGTGAAAATAACATCACAAATTTTAAGAGTAAAAAGAAATATTTAAATCATTCTAATCCTACAAGATTAAGTCCCATACGCAAGGAGAAAGAAAAGACCTACTAAGCATTCATGGAGATTAAACAAAAAAAACATTTGCTTTAGAATCCAAGCCTTGCAACAAAAACTTAAACACAAATACAAAATACCTGATGTCTTATCTCCAAGTAAACTTTTGGACTTTTCATTAAGAAATCTTCAAACTTTTTCACGCTAAAACACACACACACTTACACTTGAATTCAAAATATGAAAACCCAAACTAGCTATTCCCGCCTAATTGAAATTTTGAGGCTCCAAAAGGTCCCTAAATTTGGCCAAATCCTTCTCATTAAATAGAAAATATAAAATTACCAAGGGTTGCTTCAAAACTCCTCCAAAATTTGACCAAATTCAATTGATCTTTTAGAAATATATTTACTAGCGCAATAGTGCCAGCCTGGCACACTATAGCACCCATAACACTCGTATATGGCGTCATGGCGCCAAGGGGTGGTGTTATAGTGCCACATAAAAATCTTCAATTTTTGCTCCATTTTTCCTCATTTTCTCTAAATATCTATTCCATGTAACATGCAAAATATCCTCCTTTACAGTGTAATGCCATAAAAAATGTACATAAAAGGCTTATAAAATATGCACTAAAAACATGTTATTTTTAGATGGATCAATTCCCTCAAACTTAAGAGTTACTTGTCCTCAAATAACTCCTCGTAATATATAAAATTTATAACATATGGTGGTAAATTTAAATTAAAGACTTTGATAATTTCTGCTTTATAACTGCTATAGTGAAACTTTCAGAAAAATTTTTAACAACTCTGGTTAAAAACTAAAATGTAAGAATATTTAGCAGTCAAGCTTAAGAGTTCTGATTTTCTATTTATTTTGAAGATAACTACAATTTATCATACTTAAGATATTTAGAAGAATTACTAAAAAAATAATGTCATGCAAACTTTATTAGTAAAGTTGCTAATACTTCTAAGTCTTTGTTAGAAATGTAACTAAGTTTCTTTCCTTAAGATGATTCAAGCCGAGCCAATTTTTGATTAGGCATCTCCGCAAGCTTCTCCTCACATATTTTATCTTTTTTCTTTTCTTTTTCTTTTTTTTTAGGATCATTTTCAATCATTTCTCTTTTTATTTTCTCTCTTTTTTTATGTGATGTGCGGATTACAATATTTGGATAGCCTTTAAGGATTTTGAACTCTGTTATCCTCCTCTTAAAGTTAAAACCATCTCACATTTCTTAACTTTAACAAATGTGTATTAGCTATGAAGATTTTTCATAAGGTCTCAATTTTTTCTTTTCAAGTATAAATCTAAGATCCTTTATATTTTCAAATATACATTTTTCTATACTTTAAATAGTAAAAGCACACTCCAAACCCTTCATACTAAATATCTTAATTCTAGAATTAACCTTCATTATTAAAAACTTTGACTTAGATTTCTAGAACTGTCATAAAATCAAAAATATAGTTTTCTAAAGTTAACTCTACTTACCACAGTTTAATTTAAAATAAATTTTGAAAAATATAATTCCTTAAGGACAAATAAAGTTTAGTTTAAAAAGATTTTTCTCCTTTCCCCCAAACTTAAAATTTTAAACTGATTTAAAACAAGAATGCTCATAAGGAAAGAGAAAAATTATTAGATTTAAAATAGGGAAATTTGTGAAGGTACAAGTACTAAAGGCAAGTACTGAGTAGTAGTAAACATAAGATTAACATGCATAACTATAAAAACATAAATAAATACTACTTTTTCATTTAAATTTAAGCAAAAAATAAATAGTAAAACTAATAGTTCAATAGAAATAGTTAAATAAAGAAACTAAATACAAGCACACTCCAACACAAATACAACTAATCACTAACACAATCAAGTTAAAATATTCAAACACACCAAAGGAAAGAAAGAAAACAACACACTACACATTAACATCTTCATCATCACCAGCATCATCATCAACACCATCATCATCATCACCATCTCCTAAATATATATCCTCATCTATCTCAAAAGGCCAATATGGTGTGAAAATGGGGTGAGTAGGAAATTTAACAGATGATCACCCCCATGTATCTCATCATAGCCTCATTATAGGCAAAATCACACCCAACTTTGCTCAACATAATATTATTACTATGGTGCATGTGAGATTCAATGCCTTTTACTTGATTCTATGTAGTTATGATATCTCCTTACTGAATCATCATTTGTTTCATAATAGAATTTGGAAAAATAGTATCACAAGCAGATGGTTTGGGAGTAGGAGCAGAAGCAGAAGTAGAAGCTGAAGTAGAAGGTATGTTACTCCAGTCCTATGTCTAGTCCCAAAATGTCTCTCATATTTTTCCAAGTTTGTTCTTCTAATGACTTTATGTGATGGTAAAGTTTCTTCCTAAGTCTCGTAATTCACGCCAGATTCATACCACAAGGTAGCAATAAGAGCAGGTTAGCCCAAACCTCCTGTAGTTTTTCCTCTCATGGAAACAAGCATGTTTATATAATTAAGAGATCCAATGTCAATAGGTTTCTTCATCTAAATATAGTACTTTAAAGAGGCTCTCTCATGGGTTACCTAACTGAAATGGTTGGTAGGCAATAATCTACTGGATATGTAGTGTCATGCCTGAGAATGAACATTAAGTTTTGATAAAGAAAAGTTCATCCATCACGCATTTTTAATCTTCCAGACTACATGTTCAACTAATTAAAAACCCATAATCTCATCCAATTCCTCATTAGTAGGATGGAACTTAGAAAAGAATCAGATTAGAACACTATGCATCATGTATATGTGGTTAATACGAATATAACTGATATCCACATATTGCCCTCGTACACAAACCAAATCATCAGATTCTTCTGTAAGATTTTCATAGAACTCTTGAACAACTAAATTTACAGATACAGTGAAGTAACAAAAGTTTTCTCACTTTTGGTCCGCAATCAAGGACTCAATTGTTCTTTGAGAACATAAATATTTGTGTCCTACAATCACTTTCTTAGATTGCAGATCAGCGTACCTATCTCGTGCCCTTGCACTAACAAAATTATCAGAATCAAAAGTTGCTTTTTCCTTACCTTTCTTATTTTAGGAGCCATGATTAATCTAAAAATTTTTAAAAAAGGTTCCAAAAATCACAAACTCAAATTTGAAAGGCTCCTAAAAGCATAATCTAAACATAAATAATCATTCAACCATGGATTTCACACTATATTCACCAAGTTTTAAAATTCTCGGCCAAATCCACAATATGGATGAAATATATTGTCAAATAAAAATTTTTCAAAGCCAAGGTTATGATCTTACCCAGAGATGAATAAATCTAAAATTTGCAGGCCTAACACTAAGTTAATCACGCATAAAAATGAAACCTTAGGTGAGTGAAATGCAAGAAAATGGAGGAAAGAGACGAACCTAGGTTGAAAATGGCAAAAATCGTGTCCCCAGGCTCTTAAAATATCTCACGGGTTAGTTCAGCACAATAACGTCGGGCAGTGGCACTATAGCGCCCTGCATTGCCTGATGAATAGCACTATAATGCTTAAAGGTGGCGTTATAGTTCCATTCTTACCCATCCAGATTTTAAAAAAATTTTATATTTAAAAAGTAAATAGGAAATTTATGATGCAAAAAGGTTATTCTTTAAGTTTTAAAGACCACTTTTATAGTTATTGAGTTCTTCATCATTCCAAAATTTCAATTTCACAAATTCCAATATGAATGCATAAGGTAAATTTTTCAATACACAAAAGAACTGGTTTTCTTATATTAATTATAGGTTCAATACATACAACACAACCCCATAGACCTCATCAGATGTTCATAGACAAAGACATATTAATTTTCTTATATTAATTTTCTTATATTAATTTTCTTATATTCATAGAACAAAGACATAAAAAACAACACTAAGTCTTAATACAAATATCATAGACACACCACATGAAATCACATAAAACTAAAACAGAAATATTTATATAAAAACATCCTTTAGGAGCACTCTTTATCAGTGGTGATATTCTCCATTCCACTCACCAAACAATTTATAGTTTCCAATGAAGTATGAGAATCAATCGATTTTCTAATGAATTTTCCTCAACCATTTGGGGAGCTGGAAAAAAATTCATTCCAATTTTGTCTATCTTCATGGATAATGCAACAATTTGACATCTAAAAATTGAAATAGCATCGTTATCATGAATACTAACTACTTTCTTAGGACTTACCCTCTTATAAAGCCTTTGAAAATTATTTGTAGCCATTTATTTAATTAAATACTAAGCTTCATCAAAGGTTTTAGACATTAATGATCCTTCAGCAGTAGCATCTCTAAAAGGTCTAAGGGATCCTATTAGCCCATTATAAAAAGTTTGAATGATTAACTAGTCTCGTAAAGCATGATGTGAACACTTTCTAAGGAGTTCCTTAAATCATTCTCAAGCTTCATATATAGACTCTCCTTCATTCTGAGTAATAAAAGTAATATCATTTCAAAGCTTCATAGTTATTGAAAGTTGAAAATACTTAGCTAAAATTATTTGAGCTAAATCTCCCCAAGTTCTAAAAGATCTAGGTGGTAAAAAATTTAGCCACATCTTAGCTTTATCCCTTAATGAAAAAGGAAAAATTCTAAGTATAACAACATCATTTAATATGTCATCATATTTAAATGTAGCACACAGTTATAAAAAGCTAACTAAATGTAAATTGGGATCCTAAGATGGTATTCCTCCAAACTGTAAAATATTCACTAGAAATAGGTTATTCTTATGTGAGTTAGGATCCAAGGGAAAGTGTTAATATCCCTTAGAGTTGTAGCTCTACCTCAGATGGTGCAACAATGCCTTCCTCTTAATCAGTATGGTGCCCTTATAATACTTGTATAGTGCTATAAAACTATTCCCTAAAGGTGACCACCTTATATTTTAATGTTTGTGTGTGATGGACTAATAATTCTAGAAGCACGTACTTAGGACTTTTCTCTCTAAGTGATGGAAAAAGAAAAAATTCTAAGTATAACAACATCATTTAATATGCCATTATAGCAGTTCTAAAAAGCTAGTTAAATGTAAACTGGGATCGTAAGATGGTATTCCTCCAAACTGATTATTTTGTATCATTTGTACAGTTGAAGGTTTAAGTTCAATAGATTTAGCCTCTATAGCAGGAGTTTGAATGCTTAAATGAATTTAATCTACTGTAGGTTTCACATAATCCCTTATAGTTTTTTGTAATTATGATGTTCCTTTTCTGCAGTTTGAATTTTAATTTTGTTTTGCGATAAGTTAGCCATTTCTTAAGAATTATATAGTCTTCCTTATTTTCAATTTTTTTTAATGGTTCATTCTAATTCAGAATCGTAAGGCACTAATGTTTTAGATCCAGAACTACTCTTAAATAATGTAAAAATTGCAGAAAATAAATTAGCACACAAAAAATGAAAATATATATGTTTGAATTTTAAATTTTAAATTTTAATTTTTTTAAAATTTTCCAATTTTTCAAAATTTTGTTTGTCTTTTAAATTACAATTCAAATAAAATTGTAAGTCAAAAAGTCAGGTCACAATCCCCGGCAACGTTGCCAAAAATTTGACCCGGCCTACAATTACGTGTATTTTTAATCTCTAAAGTTTTGCAAGAAAATATGTCTCAAATTATATCTAGCGGCTAGTGTGAACAAATGTAATGATTTATAAAGAATTTTCACACTAGTTGTACTACAAAAGTATACGTTTCATTTCAAATAATATAAGATTTCCTCAAAAATCCCAATATCGATCCCACAAGGAAAGTGGTAACTCTTAAAATCAACTTAAAAATTTATATTTAAATTGCAAATTAAATAGGTAAGAGGTATAAAATGATATGCTTACTAAAAATTACTATTAAAAAGTTAAAAAGACTGTAACAAATAAAGGTAACAGCTTAATAAAATAAAATAACTAGTTTGGATATTATGGAAAACCTTTCCCCTTGCAAAGTGATTTTAATCTATGTAGGATTCAAGTGATATAAGACAAAATTGATGTATTGTGACAAATAGAAGCATACCTTATGCTTTACCCCCACTTGATTCTACCAAAGAACATTAGCTAACTTAAAGACGATTCCTTAACATCTCATTTCTGCATCAGAACTATCTAGCCTCTCACCTCTAGACGCCCTTAAGCCTATGCCACTATGATGGCTGAACCAGCGACAGGGTACTAATCCTTAAGCCAAATTGATAATAATCTAGCCTGTCACTCTATAACTAATAAATTTTATGCTCATCAAAACTTATCTCTTTATTTATTTGCACTCCCCCTTAGGTGATCGCAATGGCTTTGCCTATAATGAAGTATGATATCCCCTAGTTGGGTGAAATCATAACCCTTTTAGGTCATTATGTTTCTTAAACCTCACATGCGACTAGTTTGTAAAGTAAATGAAGATTCAGTGAAAATATTATCACAATTTTTAAGAGTAAAAAGAAATTTTTAAATTATTCTCATCCCACGAGATTATGTCCCATATGAGAGTAAGAAAGGGAACTACTCAAAATTCATGGAGATTAAACCAAAACAAAACATTTGCATTGAAATCCAAGTCTTACAACAAAAACTTAAACACAAATACAAAGTACCTTATATCTTCTCTCGAAGTGAACTTCTGGAGTTTCCTTTGACTAATCTCCAAAATTTTTCACACTAAAACACGCTCATGCTTACACTTAAACACAAAATATGAATACCCAAACTAGCTATTGCCGCCCAATTAAAGTTTTGAGGCTCCAAAAGGTCCCTAAATTCAGCCAACTCCTTCTCATTAAATAGAAAATAGAAAAAAAAAACCAAGATTTGCTTCAAACACCCCTCCAAAATTTGGCTAAGTTCAATGCATCTTCTAGAAAGGTAGTTACTGGAGCAATAACACTAGTTTGGGGCACTATAGCACTCATCTCGCTTGTATATGGAGCCATGGAGCCAAGGGGTGGCGCTATAGGGCCACACAAAAATTTTCATTTTTTGCTCCATTTTCTCTTCATTTTCTTTAAATTTTCATTTCATGTACCTGAAACCAGAAATAAGAAAAATATGTTCCTTTAAAGTGCAAGATGATCAAAATTGTATATAAAAGGCATATAAAATATGCACTAAAAATAGGTTATTTTTATGTGAGTTAGGATCCAAGGGAAAGTGTTAATATCCCTTAGTGTTGTAGCTCTACCTCAGATGGTGCCACAATGCCTTCCTCTTAATCAGTATGGCGCCCTTATAATACTTGTACAACGCCATAAAACTATTCCCTAAAGGTGACCACATTATATTTTAATGTTTGTGTGTGATGGACTAATAATTCTAGAAGCATGTACTTGGGATTTTGTTCCCTAAGTGATGGATATCTCTAGAAAGTTCTATTTGGGCTAGACCATCCACTTTTGGATTTTATCCATTACACCTTTACATATTGCAATAGCCATAGGCCTTATCACTCATATTTTAAACTTTGGTGAGCACGTATGATAGAAGCTTGAGTCTCACTTTTAAAGAGGTTATATTCATAAAATATTATATGAAATTTAGATAATTCATTTTAGGGTAATCATCTAGTACACTTCCCACACTCCATGTCATGCATGTAGGTAGAAGACTTATTTTACTAGAGTGTCAAGTGTCATGGAACTGCATACACAGTGTGTTGGTGTCATTCACTTTATTCAATCTCAAGAGCTTAAGGTCTATTTCAAATCACTTTTTGTTTTCTATTTTTTTTACTATATTTATTTTTTTTTTTTTAAATTTTTTATAAAAAGTGTTTGGTATCGTTATGATTTATTTGTTTTTAAAAAATAAAAATACAAAACATATTTTGTTGGGTATTTTTTATTTTTTTTGAAAGGAAAAAGCTACACTTTATATAAAACGAATGGGTCCATGTACGCTCCAGTATTAAGCTTAGAAACCCATGACATATATGACCTCTTCCTTGCTCTGCCTGACATAAGCATTACCTATGGGTGGTCGGGCGACTACTGATGTCGGGTAACCAGTGGTGCCAGGTGCAGCTGGTGGCGGTGGCACTAGCGACAGATAATGGCAGGGCCTGCGATGGGTAGTGGTGGTAGGCAGTGAGCGGCGATAGAGGGCTAACAATAGGGAACATCGAGCAGTGGTAGTGGTCAGCAACTAATAGTGGGGATTGTGGTTGGCGGGTACATGAGCCTCGCCTGGTCATGCTTTGAAAAATATGTTTCTAAAACAAAAAAAACACAAATTATATGTTTTTAATTTTGAAAATAAGCCTCATGTGTTTTAAAATAAAATTTTAAAAAATGAAAAAATTAATACCGAAAAACTTTTTTAGGTTTGTTTTCTATTTTTTGTATTAAAAAATAAAAAACAGAACATAGAAAGTGATCCCAAACAGGGTCTTTGAGTTTGTGCATCTTTTGTAATGTCTTCTCCACAAC
>JXCR01148142.1:8921-23994 GCA_002079205.1 Phalaenopsis hybrid cultivar | reverse complement strand
CAACTTATTAACATTATCCATGGTTCTTGTGATACCCCATGGAATTTAATCAGCTGGATCTCTGGTATTCATCAATTGCTTAAGTTTTGCTCTATCAAGTTCTCCCATATCCACAAAGAAGGAAATAGACCCTCCAATTGGCTGGCTAGAAGGGGTCTTTCTACTGAAGAACCCTTAGTGAGCAGAAGGATTCCTCCCCCACTGGACTTTCTTTTATCCATTGATCTGTTGCCTCTCCCTTATATCAGATAACACCTGTTGTTGTTTTGAGAGGTTGCCTTCCTTTCTATTGGCCCTCTCTTGTCACCTTTTTCACTCCCTTTGTATTTTGGCTTTATNATATTTCTAAGGAAATGAAATGCTTATAAATTTTACTTTCAAAGTCAAAATTTTTTCTGCTTGGGATTAGATTTTATGGGACCATTTATACTTTCATTTGGAAATATATATATATATATATATATATATATATATATATATATTTCCAAATGAAAGTATAAATGGTCCCATAAAATCTAATCCCAAGCAGAAAAAATTTTGACTTTGAAAGTAAAATTTATAAGCATTTCATTTCCTTAGAAATATTACCTACTCGCCAACATCAATCACATGTTTATATAAATATATATATTAACATATCTAATATAGTAGGCCAATAAAATCTAAATTGTAAATTTTTTTGAACACTTCTAACAATTCCAAAATGACACCCAAATTCAGAATCATGACATTTTTGAATAATTTCTTTCAATTTCTTCATAAGGAACACTTCTTTGCATAAATAATTTTTTACATTATTTGTATAAATATGGGTTATCCCAAAAGTAAAATTTTGCATCATTAATAAATTTCTTCTCTTGTTGCTTTGTCAATCCATATGGTAAAATATCATTAACAATGTTGTTTACAATATATGCATACCACGGTATTTCCCATTTTTAATAGTATAAAGTTGTTAATCAAGAAAAGTTTCATTAATAACTCTTTCAAGATCAAATGTTACTTTCTATTCAATTCTAGATAAATGATCAACTATTTGATTATCAGATCATTTTCTATCTACTACCACAAAATCAAATTCTTGCATCATAAATACCAATCTAATTAATCTTAAATTTGCATCCTTCTTTTGCATCAAAATTTTCTAGCAGAGTGGTTTGTATGCACAGCATATTTAGCTTCAATCAGATATGACCTAAGCTTATCAAAAGCATAAATAATTGTTAATAACTATCTTTCAGTAGTGTTATAACTAATTTGAGCATCATTAAGAGTTTTACTAGAATAGTATCTAATTTTAAAAAAAATTTCATATATCTACCCTAAAACAGCCCTTAAGGCACTTTTGACTAAAATCAAATCTTGTATCTTTTTTCCAAAAGTTGGCATAAAAGCTTTGTAATTTTTGAAAAATATTTAATATACCGTCTGTAAAAACCAGAATGTCCTAAAAAACTTATAACTCCTCTTACAGTAGTACGCGGAAGTAGGTTAGATATAGCTTGAATTTTTGTCGGAACTACTTCCATATCATTTTCTGAAATTTTATGTCCAAGTACAATTCCTCCTGCAACCATGAATTAACATTTTTCCCAGTTTAATACTAAATTCATCTTTTCACATCATTTTAAAACTTTCTCTAAAGTATTTAGACATATTTCAAATGAAGTTCCAAACACAGAAAAATCATCCATAAAGAATTCTATTCCTTTTTTAATTAAATCACTAAAAATTGACATCATACATCCTTGAAATGTCGTAGGTACATTACATAAACTAAAGTGCATTCACCGAAAAAGTAAAAGTACCATAAGGACTAGTAACTGTAGTATTCTCTTGATCTTCTAGAGTAATTGGTATTTGATAATAGCCAGTATATCCATCTAAAAAGCAAAAATATTTTATTCCAGCTAAATCCAACATTTGGCCCAAAAAGGTTAAAGGAAAGTGGCCTTTCCTAGTGGCTGCATTTAATTTTCTATAATCAGTGCAGAATAGCCAACCAGTGACTTGTCTTGTTGGTATTAATTCATTATTCTCATTAGTCATAACAGTCACTCCCCCTTTCTTAGGAACAAAGTGTTTGAAATAGGATATTTTATACCAGCATCTAACCATTTTAAATAAGGTTTAATCTCCTTTGAAGATTAAGGTTTAATCTCCTTTGAAGATTAAAATTCTTAGCAACTTCATTTATCATAAGGTTTAATCTCCTTTGAAGATCAGGTTTTGGTTCATGATGTTCTCCCAATAAAATTTTATGTATAAAAATTGAAGGACTGATTCCTTTAATATCAGCTAATGTATATATATATATATATATATGTATGTATATATATATAGATATATATAGATATATATACAAGGTTATATTTTTTTTATTACACAAGAAAAAATATTCAAGCTTGGGAAAGAGTTCCCAAAACACACACCCTACAAATACACAAAGAAAGTAAAAAGGACCATTCTCCAAAAAAGAAAAATACAACTCACCTACACCAAAACACAACAAAACTCAACACACAAAATACCAGGCAATCAAATCCACAAAAAACAAACTAAAGAAAAACCAAAATAAAAAAGAACATAATTAAGAGAAACCAAATAGCCACCAAACTATTTAGCATTCTTTAAGGCTAAAAGCATCAGATTATAAGGAATAATCGTTGAGAATGTAGCACCCCGAATCTTCAAATCCCATTTAGCTGCCCAATGAGCAGCCTTATTGCCTTCTCGTTTAGTATGAAACCAAAGAATAAATAAGTTCTTGGAAAGAGCAAATATCATTTTCTTCTGAATATTGATACTCTAATGATAATCTTGCTGCAATTGAAAAAACTTCCAAAGAATCAAAGAATCAGTTTAAATAATAATAAATTTCCAACCATAATTGATAGCCATTTGCAGGCCATAGATTAAAGTATCAGCTTCAGCAGCCAAAGGGGAATCAGAAAATGCACCCACCGAGAACCAATTAAGAATAGAACCTAAATGGTCTTGAGAAACTCCTCCTACTCTAGCAGATAAGGGATTCCAACAACCTTCAACTTTAATCTTAATAAATGGCATCCACAATTTATGTCATTTTACATTATCATTAAATTTAATATAAACATAACTGGGACTATCCAGAAGATGTCTCAAATGTTTCATATTTCTAGAAAGTATATGGTTTTTGGGCAATAACTTTAATCCTTTATATAAATAAATAAATACCAAACTAACAGTTCTATGCACCTTAGAAACAATATTATTGAATTTATAATCATTTCTAGCGAACCATTTAAACCAACTTAATGTATAGCAGTAAAAGTACCTTGACCGAGCAGCTTTCAATCATAAAAAATCTCAAAAATATTATTATACTATATTATATTGCTATTAAATCTATTTAACTGGAACTTCTATATAATATCATTCCAAACATCAATAGTAAAATGACATTTAAGAAAAAGATGTTCAATTAATTCCTCATTATCATGACACAAACACAACAAGAAGGCAATCTTAAACCTTTCAGCTTAAGAATAACATCACTAGAAATGATATTATGAAAAAATCTCAAATAAAAAATGAGATGGAAGGTTTAATCCAAATATTCTAATTCCATTTAAGATTTAAACCTTAAAAAAATTGAAAAGAGTTAGCAAAACATTTAGCATAAGAATCACCCAATTTGTCTTTAATTTTAGGCACATTAGGCTTAGTAATATCAGTAGAAATAGAAGAAATAAAATTAAAATCATCATAATTAACCTTTAAAAAGGTTTTCTAAAACACCACTAGTGCTTAGGCGCCAGAAACCCAATAGCTTGGCACCTATGCGCCAGAATTGGCATCTAAGCGCTGATTCACCTGGAAACCCAATTTTTATCCTAGTCGTCATCTTCTTCTTCCTTTATTTCATGAAAAATATTGTAGAGGCTTCTTAAGACTTCTTAAAGCTTCTCAAATCTTTGATTTTGGAGCGCTTTCTTGACTCAAAAACTTTGAATCTCAGCTCCACATGGTAAGAGCTTCACTTTAATGCAATTTTTTTTAATTTTCACCATGGATTCTTCTCACATTGCTCATATGCCAAAATTTTGGATTTTTCTGAAGAAATGAGTGATGAATCCATGGTAGAAAATTTCTTACCATAGAAAATTCTTGTTGGGAGTTTAAGAAAATTATTTGGAATTTTATCTAGAATGTTTTGGATTTTTTTATATATTATGGTTAGTAAAATAAAGCGAGGAAAAGGAAGATTTAAGTTCAATTCTGAGAAATTTTCCAATATAAGGCTCAATATAGATACAAGGATCTTCTTTTTAATATAAAGTTGATTTGTGAAAGGCTTTTCTTAATCTCGGGGGAGCAGTAAAAAGCTTGGTTATAACCTCGCACTGGGAAAGTTTTTGTTATTTCCTTGTTATTGCAGTAATTTCCATTGTACGAGAATTTTATGTGAATTTCCCTAAAGCTTCTGACAATCAAGTGTATATTCAAGGAAGAAAAGTTGAAGTGACTTCGGAGCGCATCAATGCTTTATTCCGGCTACCAAAATATTATTAGTTATGAGTATTCATTGTTAGAATCTTCTCATTCACAATTGGATGATGTGATAGCATTTCTGACTAACAGAAGAGGATTTTGGAAAATAAAGGGCATTCATAAGATAAACTTCTCTACCTCAATGTTGAATGCACCCTTATAAGCTTGGCACTAATTTATTTCTTCATGAATTCTTCCTACTAATCCTCAGAGTGAGGTGACCAAGGAGAGCACATGTTTTAATTTCTTCATATAATAGATAAAGAGTATAAATATTGGTTTTAAAAATTTATCAAGAATATCTCTTCTAGAGGTGAGTCTAATGGAGGATTAGCTTTCCCTGCTTTGATTTTTACTTTGTGTAAGCAATCAAGTGTCAGATATGAGACTTAGGAAGAACAGGTGCAACCTCTTAAGCCAATTAGTAGAAGAAATGTTCAAGTATATGAGATGCTTGCTAGAATGAGGTTTGAGGGAAGAGGCTCAGATATTCCTTCAACCTCTAAATCTAGGCCATCTACTTCCCCTACATCTGATAAATCCAAAGTAACTTTATAAGATTTGTATGGTCAAATGTATGATCAGACGACCCACATGAAGAATTTTGCTTAATATTTTCAAAGGGTAAGCAATTTTGGAAGTAGTGTTTATGCATCGGTGCTGCAAATGATGAGAGATCAAAATTTGTTTAGAGAGGGGACTTCAATTCAATTTCCCCCATTTTCTTAGAATACATGACTCGACCCACAATTACGCAATAATTTAGCTTCCAAATGATGGCAAAAAAAAAACTTGACCCAAATTTATATTTAGTGGCTAGTGTGCAAAATTGAAATATTATAAAATTTAGAAAATAAATTACACACTAGGGGTACTACGCAAGTATACATATTAATTCAACTAACATAGGGTTTTCCTTAATAATCACAATATTCATCCCACAGAGAAGCGAGGTAAGAAAGCACTTAGGAGAAATCCTAGTCTACTACTACAAGTCTTAGGTTAGAAGGTCAATTAAGATGGTTTTTAATCTAACAACTACTCCTAAATGAAAATATTAAATGTAAGGTTAAAAACTATTCCTAAATGCAAATATTAATTCTAAAGCTAAATTATCTCAATAAATTGGTTTGGAAAATTTCAAGATGTAAAAACAAACATTCTCAAGTGCAATGACATAGAAAATATGAAGGAATGAAATACAAAGGATTTAATGTAATAGTGACAAATAGATCATGCCTATTCTTTACCTCTTCTAAGCATAAGGAACATTGGCTAATCTAAACTTGGTGCTGGCATGTATAGTAGAGTTGGGTAGGTTCTAGTCTCTCACTCCTAGAATATCCATTAAGCCCTCTCTATAGGACCTACTAGTGACCCTTAGTTCCAATCTCTAAACCAATTTGATAAAAGAATCTTGTTTGTCACTATAACAAAATCAATTCTATGCCCATCAAATCTTATTTCCCTATGTATTTGCACTCCCCCTCAGACGATTTCCACTGCTCTTTCCAAAGTAAAATATGGCTCTACTCAGTTGAGAATTAAGCTTCCCTCATGATTCTTAATGCAATTACAATGGATTTTAACATTACAACTGGCCAAAATTGCAATGTAAATGAAATTTAAGCAAATACCATCATATTAATAATAAAAACAATTCTAACATGCATTCCAAAAAAATTATCCAATTCATAGCAAAGGAAATGTAAATGAAAATAATGGCATAACTAGTAAATGGATTTTATAGAATCTTGTACCAACAAGGAACATATGTCTACCTACCACTCATCCAGGTGTATATATACACTTAGTATTCTATTAGTTTTGAGCAAGTATATGTCACCTAGAAACTCTTATTAGAAACAGATATTTATATTATAATTCCTTAAAAGCTGAATTGCCACTCAAACTGCTTCTTCATAGCGAACCAGACAATGTGAGTGCACTCAAGTTGTAAGATCATCGCTCTTCCGAGTCTTAGTTTCAACTGCAAAAAAATTTTAACATAACATATTGCCACTTAAGTTAATTCAATGAAGTAAAGGATATATTATGCATCACAAGAGATTGAAATCATTTTATAAGAAAATGAATTTTCCTACACATGCCATTATTTCAAATCAAAAGAAAAGATTAAAGAAAGCTACTCATGAAGCTTGGAGAAAACACAAAAGAAAAGATTAAAGAAAACTACTCATGAAGCTTGGAGAAAACCCAAAAGAAAACTTCAATAATTACTAGATAATGAAGAACACAATAAATTTACAAATAAATAAAAAAAATCCACTAGAAAGTGTTTACAACAATTACAAGATAATGAAGAACATAATACTTAGCTTTTTCCCTTTGAAAGAAAGATGAAAAATCTCTTCAACAAAGTCTACTGCCAATCCATGCTCCACTCATACATTTCCTTTACATTTTCTCTCAAAATCCCTCATCAATCTCTCTAGACATGATGGAAATCTACTTCTCCATCAAATCATTCCAAACTCTCTCTAAATCCTTCTAAAACTCCTCTTATTACTCTCTTAATTACTTCTTATGAGAGGTGTCGACCCCTCTATTTAAAGAGACACAAAATCACCCTTTCTTCTTTAAGAGAAACATCTCTTCATCCAAAAGAAACCCCCATTCACTATAAGAGACACATTTCTTCATCCAAGAGCCTTTCCAAGTGTCTAGATTCATTTAACCACTCCATGTGGCGTGCAAACCATCCAGAAGCTTCCAGAACATTCCAGAACCACAAAAGACTATCCAAAACTGCCCCTGGATTGTTTCTGGAGGCTAGACGCCATTTTTGGCCCCTAGATGTCATTTTCCCATTGTCAATGGTGCGTAGTTGCCAATTTTGGGATCCTAAGCACCACCATGCATGCAGCTCCACCGTTTTGCCTCGTTTTCCTTTGTTTCAACTCTGTTTTGCCCCGTTTTAGCTCTATTTTGCTCAAAATTGTTATAGCTAAGAAATAAGCATAAAAATACCTTTTCTTAAAATTGTAATTTAATTTAAAAATATGTGATAAATGTAAGAGGGATTAACCATAGAAAGAGATATCAAAATGCGTCGGTCAAAATTTTTGTCCTTGCTTGTTTTAACTCCAATTTGCACCATTTTTGCTTCATTTTCTCAAAAAAAATCTATTTTTTTATACCTGGAACCAAAAAAATGTAAAAAAAATTCTCTTAAAGTGCAACATCATTAAAAATGTACATAAAATGTTCATAAAAAGTACACTAAAAATAAGTAATTTACAGGTGGACCAATGCACCTTTCACTTATTCGCAGAATATGGAGGAAGATGAGGAAGAGACTGAGGATAATACATATGGTGATCATGGAGAGGATTAGTATTATTTTTTTGTTCATTATTTGTTGTTTGTTTTTTTTTATTAATTTTTTTAATGTCTTTAACACTTTAATGTGGAAGTAGTTGCTGTAAATTTGTAGTAATATGAACTTACTACTATTTGTGCTTAGATTGCTAATTTCCTATGTTGTTGCACTACTAGATATTTATTGTACTATTGTAGTTGTTCATGTTTAATGTTTAAAAAAAAACTTTTGTACTTAGCATTTTTCTTATATACAAGTTAATTAGACTTTACTCCTATTAGATACATGCTTCATTTACTTACATATTTTCATGTTAAACCCTTTTTTTTATAAACATCATTTAAAAAAAAATTCCTACTTTTATCTTTTCAATTAAAATTTTTTAATCTATTAAGAAAGTTTAAGTTTGGGGGAGGGAGAAAAACTTTTAAAAAACATAATTTTATTTGTCCTTAAGAAACTTTATTCAAAGAAAATATCTTTTTAAGGTAATATGAGGTATGTGGTGTTATTTTTAAAGAAATATATTTTTTTATTCTATAAATGTTGTGGTGTGACTTAAGTAAATTCTTGGTGATAAAGGTTAGCTATAAGAATTAAGATATTTAGTAAAAGAGATTAGGATAATAATTTTACTATCTAAAGTAGGAAAGAAACTATCTTTTGAAATACTAAGGATCTTAGATCTATAGTTTAAAGAATTGAGACTCTATGAAAATTATTTAAAAAAAAAAACTAATGCAAATTATCTAAGTAAGGAAATGTGATTAGTTTTTAGCTTTAAGAGGAGGATAGTGAAGTTCAAAATCATTAAAGACTGGACCTGATATAGTAAATCTCAATAAGAAAAAGAAAATAAATGATTGAAAATGATCCTAAAAGTAAAAAATAAAAGAAAAAAAAAAGGGAAAAAAAGAAAAGAACAGTGTATGTGAAACTGAGGAGAAGCCTGAGAGGATGCCTAATTAAAAATTAGTTTCACTTGAATCATTTTTTAAGAAAGAAACTTGATTACATTTTTTGAGCTTTTTTCTTTTTTGCAATTATAGTTTACCTTTACTAGTAGAGTTCTCTAAAATTCTATTTGTTATTTTCTGAGATTCATATGTTTTTAAAACTACAATTATTTTTTGAAATGAATAGATGAATTAGAATTCCTAGATTTGATTGAAAAATATTCTTACGCCTTATTTCTAACCTAAATTATTAAGATTTTCCTAAGTCATGACTACCACATTTACAGGACAAAACTATAGTGGTCTTTAATGGAACCCGCTACCACATATTAAAACATGTTCACATATTTATCAGAGTAAATAATTTAGGGTCCGTTTGGGGCAGCTTATAAGTGCGGGCGGCATTTTTAAAACGCCGTAGAACTGTTTGGTTCGCGCGTTTCACCAGCTTATCTGAAACTTCGTTTGGGTTTTTATACTAAACGCAAGCCACGAGTCGACCCCTGCGGTCGGCCCGCGGGCCGCGTTTCAGGATAAACAACTTATCCTAAAACGCACAAACTGCCCCAAACGGACCCTTACTTGAGAATAAGTGAAAATTAAGTTTGGGGGATTTTGACATGCATAATATATGTTTCTTTTATTTGTACATTTAATACTTTTTTTAAATGATATTGCACTTTAATGAAATATATTTTTGATGCTTTTTGTTGTAGGTATACTAAATGGAGTAAATGAAGAAAATGGAGTGAAAATGAAGCAAATTGGAGTCAAAAGAAGCAAAATGGCCAAAAATTATCTAGCACCTAGGTGCCAGTAATGGCTATCTAAAAGATCCATTGAATTTGGATGAATTTTAAAAAGGTTCTTGAAGAGACTCTTGGGGATTTTGAGAGATCTATTTAAAGAGACTTATGGAAGTTCAAAAGAGAGACTTTTGGGAGGAAGAAAAGGTAGTCTATTATAGAGAACTAGATTCTTCCTAGAAAAGAGAAATTCTTGAAGGCTTGCTAGATTTGAAGGAGAAGATGAGAAATGAGAGATATATTCTTCACTACAAATTCCAAATAAGTTTAAAGTGAATTGTAAGGAGAGTGAGTGATTCAAAGGAAGTTGAAGGATTGCTTGGGAAAGAGTTTACAATAAGTAGTGTACTTTATTTATTTTACTTTGTCTTATCTTCTAAACTTTTATTTATCTATAAATCTATGTGTTTTTGTTTCTTCCTCATGAGAAATGAGCAGTTTGCTTTTTCTTTCTCCCTACAATGAGGAATAATTATGTGTAGGAATACAGTTTAGTAGAAGTGCTTTTAAAATTCCATAAATTGTGATGATTCAAAGTCTATGCTTCATTTACTTGTCAATTTGGCCAATGGATTTGTTAAAATTTTTTGTAAAATGTAGTGACCCGTTGTTATGGGCTTTGTTCCAACATAGTAAGAGTCACATTTAGTCTTATGGATGACAATGTAGTCCACGATGTTAAGTGCAAATAAATATGAAAATAAGTTTTGATAGGCGTAGAATTAGAGATTTTAGGGTGACAGACTAAAATCTTCAATTTGGTCCTTACGTTTGAAAACTAAATTGATATGCTAGCCCTCAGGGGAGGGGAAGTGAGAACTCTATAGTAGTATCTTATCAGCCTAACCATGGGTTTAGGGGCCAAACTTTGGAATAGGCAATGTTCTTTATGCACTTTACCGAGTGTAAAAAATAGAATTGCTCCTATTTGTCACAATACCTCAGTTATATTTTAAATATATTTTCCTACACTATTTATAAACTCATTGCATGGCAACAAATTTGAACTCTTCATACATTTTTAGCTTACAGTAGACGTAACTTTTCATTTTAAAAACATTTTTAAATACTCTTGCATTTACATTTGAATTTGCTTAGGATACTAGCATTCTTTTATTTCTATAAAATTAGATATTTCTTAAAAACCTGTGATCATTTCATATATAAGTTTTTATTATAGTTAATAATAGGTTTTATTAAAGTCAATTTTATAAGAATTTTGACATTTCCATGTGGGATCAATAATGGGGTTTTAAAGAAAATATTAAATTACTTGAAACGATACGTAAACTTGCGTAGTATCCCTAGTGTGTAAATCATTTTTATCATATTTATATAAAATTTAATTTTACACATTAGCTGCTAATTATAAATTTAGTTAAGTTTTTGGTCATATCTTTGAAATTAATTAATTGTGTAACTGCGGGTTAGGAAAATATGGCAGAAATATGGATTGACACTACTCAAAATGATTATTGACAGCTTGTGGTGATGGAACAAAAGACTTGCTACTGTGGAGCTCATAGAATGTTTGGTCACACAGTTTATAAATGCTTTAGAGCACATCCTGAACTCAAAATTACCCTCCCCCCTCCAAGTTCACTTTGCTACTCCCCCCACACAATCTACCAAAGTTCAGGTTATTAACACTAAAGTTGCTCAACAACGGGCCAATACAGATGATCCCAATCAAACAAATGTAGAACCAGTCCTAGAACATAATGTGGATAGGGGTAACATGGCCTAAAACCACACTCCTATAAATTCTAATAACTTGCATGCCAATGACATTTCCTCTCCTAGTGATGGAAGGCATGGTTCAACTCAGCTACTTCAGGAATTGGAGAATTTAGCTAATGGGGAACCTCAATCCCTTCTTCTCAATCCAAATAACCAATAATTGAAACCTTTGGAGTTTGTTCCTTTACCTGTGGAATATTCAGATACACTTGAATCTACTTCACTAGTTCTTGAACAAGTCTAAGAGGCATTTCAAGATGCGAGATGGGAACTTGATGAGGAGTGGACCGCCCGAAAAACTAAAAGGAAAAGAAAAGTTCCACTTGAGCTAATACATCTAGATAAAGAAAATTTTATTGTCATAGGGGGCTCATCTTATAATCACCATGCTAACTCCCTCACTAAGCTTCCTATAGTTGGGAAAGTTGACCATCATGATTAATATCTTGTGTTGTATTATTAGGGGAGTTGTCAACCCTAGCTCCCTTAATAGGCCCTGTAAATCTTAATAGGGTGTATAAGTTTTGGGTTATCACTCTCTTAGAATTTATGGTTCAGAATCATCTTCAGAAAATTCTTAAAAATTTCTCTGACTATAATTTATTTGCCAATCACATAAAATTTTTTTTGGAAATTTTGTAGAAAAGAAATTCATCACACTAACCTGGTTTTCATTCTTATGCAATTTGAGTTGGAGCAGATTCATGGATATGCCACATCCATCTATGTTAGCTGCATATAGGAAGATTGAACTACTCTTCACAGCATCGGACACAATATGAGTAGTTGTTGGCTTGTAGGTGGGGACTACAATTGAATAGCCAATCCTAGTGAAAAAAATGGGGGCACAAGCATTAATCTCAAAAATATGCTCACTTTCAGTGATAATATTCTAACTGCCATTCTTTTTTTATTTTGGATATGAAGGCTCTCCATTTACTTGGAGAAGAGGAAAACTTTTTGATAAATTGGACAAAATGATAGCTAACCAACATTTTTTTGACCTATTTACCTACTCAGCTATTATAAGTTTACTTATGGCAGGAGCAGACCATTCTACTCTTTTGTTCAATTTCCTTATCCTTGCTCCAGTCAGAAAATCACCTTCTAGGTACCTGAATATTTGGGTTGAACACTCTGATTTCTTGATGTTATTAAACTTGCTTGGGATGCTCCTTTACCCAATTTTTAAGGTAATCCTCTTCAAAAATTATGATTCTTACAAACGAGACTGGCTAAAGTTCTTAATGGTTGGAATTGGAATATATTTGGCAATTTACACTATAAGGTCTCCCTAGCTGAACAGGAGGTCTTTTTATTGTACAACAGATATAGGAGGAAAAAGACCGTGAGGGTGAACTCTTAGAAGCCAATTCCAAACTTTTTACTACACTTAACTTAGAGGAACAATTCCTCCAATAGAAAATTCTTGACAACTAGTCATTGCATGGGGATAGAAATTCTTAAGGCTATCATTTTGCTATTAAATATTGAAAGAGTTATGAGCTACCTCCAAAATTTGCTGACATATGCTTTAGTTCTTTACTACTATATTAATCACTCTCGATTGGTATATAAAAGTGACAGCATCATACATTTAAATCTCACATTAGTTCCAGATGAATTGCAAGTCAAAGAAACACTAGACACTATTTATGACAATAAAACTGTTGGCACAGTTGGATTTACACCTACCTTTTATATTAAAACTTCGGATACTATGAAAACTGATGTAGTTTTGGTTGTCTAGAGCTTCTTCATGGGTATCAATCTACCTAGGTACTTTTCTACCACAATCATTGTGTGCATTCCTAAAGATTAGAAAAATAAATGCTCGAATGATTTCAGTGCTATGAACCTCACTAAAACCCTTTCTAAGATCATTAATAAATTTCTAGTGGCAAGGTTACAACCACATTTGGGGGATCTTATACCTATTAATCAATTTGCCTTTGTTCAAGGTAGGTCTATCAATGATAATGTTTTACTTACACAAGAATTATTGTTGGATGTTGATAAACCTTGTAGGGGTTCTAACACCATCATAAAGCTAGACCTTAAGAAAGCCTATGACGCCATAACTTGGAATTTCATTTTGGAAGTATTGGCTGCCAAAGGTTTCAGCCTAGAATTTTGTAACCTAATCCAAAAATGGCTCATTTTTAATAACTATAGTGTTTTGTTTAATGGTGAATGCTATGCCCTTTTCCAGACTGGTTGAGATATTAAAAAAAGAAACCCCCCTTGATCCCGGTTGAAAATAGTTCTGTAAAATTTATAAAATTGACTCCGCTTTACAATGGTGTCAAAAACTTGATGTGGTATTTTATTAAAAATAATGTTAAGCTCTTAAAATTGGGATTCTACGCAAGTATATGTATTGTTATCAAGTAATATAAGACATTTTGTTTAAGTCTTAAATATTGATCCTACGAGGAAGGTTTAAAATTGAAATGATAAATTAACTAGGAAATTCACAGAAATCAAACAAAACTACTGGCACTAATTTTGAATGTGTAAGATGCTAACAAAACTAAATTATTAACTACTAGCAAAATTTAAATGCAGACTTTAAAATAGTAACTACTAAACTTTGTTTATTCGGTGAAGATTTCTTATATGAAAAAGCATCTTTCCCACTATAATGAGTTTTTTGGTGAAATGAGATAAGATAAATGGTTTAGATTTGTTATGTGCCAAATAGGAGCAATTTTAATTCATTACCCTGATTTAGTGTTATAGAATATCATTGGCTAATCTTAATTTTAGTCCCTAAATTTGTGGCTACGCTAGAAGGATACTGGCTCCCACTCTAGATCTCCCACTTTCCTTCCTCTGAAGGCTAACTCTCAATTTAGTTTTTAAACACTAAGATCGAATTGGAGATTTTTATTCTTTCACCAAAAAAATTTCTCCAATTCTACACCCAACAAAGTATATTTCCCTATTTATTTGCGTTTAATTCCATGAACAAAGCACTCCTTCATGGACTTAAATGTGATTCTCACTCTGTTGTAGAGCTCATACTCCATTTCCCGGATCACATGTTTCACAACATAATTTAAGAATTCAATTGGCCAAATCAAAAAGTAAATTAAGAGTGGAGTTAAAAAACCATCACAATTTATTTTAAATTTTAACATTGGCACATCCAAATTATCTTGTCATTTCACTATATCTCAGAGTAGGGAGAAAGATAAAGGAAACTACTGAGACTTCTTG
Organism: Phalaenopsis hybrid cultivar; assembly: GCA_002079205.1. NCBI lineage: Eukaryota > Viridiplantae > Streptophyta > Magnoliopsida > Asparagales > Orchidaceae > Phalaenopsis > Phalaenopsis hybrid cultivar. The sequence goes on along the minus strand of JXCR01148142.1, from coordinate 9,394 downwards.
AAAAATATATAACAAAACACAAAATTCATATATAAAAGAAAGTTCATACAACAATAATAAACAAACAATACTTATCTGAAACTCTTTCTCAAAACAAATCCCTTGTAGCCTCTCTTAAGAAATTTATGAAGAAGAAATATCCCACTTCTCTCCATCTCCAACACATCTTAGAGAAGAATTCACACTTAAACTCACCACAAAAGCTCAAAACTATAAAAACAATAACTAACTAATGGTGTGGAATGGAGTGGAATGTAGGCGTGTGAAGAGGAAAAACTAAAATGAGTGGAAGAATTTGAAATGGCACGAAGGAGTGGGGTTTGATCAAAATTCGGCGTTGTTGACCTCACTTTTGGTTGAGGTCTAGAAAACTTCTTTAGTAGCCTAGGTCTAGCCATAGGACTTTCCTATTGACTAGTCTTAGAAAATTAGAAGAGGTACCCCACCATTAGAAATCCAAAACTCTTCTTTTT
>JXCR01148139.1:676968-711854 GCA_002079205.1 Phalaenopsis hybrid cultivar | reverse complement strand
TACAAGTGATTTATACTCCATGTTTATGCATGGTATCCCAAATTGATTAGAAATTTAAAATAACTACATTGAACTTGTGAAGTTCATACTTTTAACTTCTGGATTTTAAACTTACAGAAGTTTCATTATTTTCTTAAAATTATTTTTTCATCATTGAAAATATTTTCAACATTTTTTAAAATATAAATTATTTATTAGGAAATTTTTTAGTAAAAATAAGGCTTAACACGGTTTAAAATTGCGAAATCAGAAATTGAGGTATGTTGCCTAAGTGAGGCAAAGTGTAGGTCTCAGGCAGATAGATGTGTAACCTACCAAAATAGAAGAACTAAAATTTTATAAAATTAAAATTACCTATAAGAGGAGAATTAATTAAATATTCCATACAAAATAATCTTCAAAAAATCTCGTAAGCACATTTTTAAAAAGAATAATCTAGAAAAAAAAATGCCTTTCATGCGCCTTGATTTGAGTCTCTCTTGAGATGCACGCCTTTTTTTTAAGTGATGATTTAGTAAAATAGATAATTTTAAAATACTACAAATTAATTTTTGTTTATTGCATTTTTTTAATTTAAATGTAATGATAATTTATTTTAAACTATTGAAATTAACTTATATCAATTGAGAATAATATATTTTAAGCAAATAATATATGTGAAATATTTCTGTGTGCTCTATTAAGCTTTATATATATTTTAAAAATATATCACTATTTGAGATTGAAATATATCAAGCCTCATTTTAAACCACTGAATTACTTATAAATAAATTCAATGATTTTTTTTTAAATACCAAACCTTGTTTTAATTAAGATTTATATAATAGTCTGAAAGTGAACTTTAATTTGAAAATCACTTGTTTTTAATATAAATTATATGCATATGCTTGAAAATGTTTTTCTGGCATCAAAATCAGCAAACTAAATCAATGATTTGGATTCCAAATAATGAGGTTTTGCTAGAAATTTCAATTAGTTTGGATTATAGACTTAAATCATGGTCCAACCAATGGGTTTAGTCATTGGACACATCTTATGGTTATACTAGATTGGAATTAGTGTGTTTGATACTAATCAAACCATAGCCAGATCTTGAATTAATCAAACAATGATGAGATTTCCTACATCAAGATTGACAAGGTAAATTCAGTGGATGCCTTTCATGAAAATGGATGTATTTGGTACCTTCCTCGAGTGATCCAAGGCAATGTCTATGCCGGTTGGATGCATTTGATGCATAAAGGAATATATCTAATTAAAAATATATAGATACGTTGGATAAAAAATCATGCTAATACCACACTTTCATGGAATTTCTTGGTAGAGTTATAATTATTGTAGTAATCCAAATGATCATGATAAATATGTTACAAGTTAGCCTTGGTTTGCACTTGGTGTGTAAATGGTGGAGTGTTTCTAATTGTGGGAGCTTTCTATAGAAGATTGCTCCATCTAATAGGGGACTTGAATATATTATCCAAATGTATATAAGAAGAATGTTTGCTTGTCATAATGAATGATAAACTATTGAGATCGTAAAATGTCAAGCACAATGAAAATAGGGATAAAAATATGTTAGGAGATAAATTTAAAAAATTATTAAGTTCAAGATTCCTATGTAGCATCTTGCTTTTTATATTTGCAAAATTGGCGGACTAAATGTAAGATTAAATATAATGAATATTATTTTATTTTAAGTTGAATTGTTGAAAAAGTAGTTTTAACAAGTTTACTCACATTTATGTTGATGTACCGTATATAAATGAAGATTATGAATACCAAGTGCTAATGAAAATGCAATTATACATTATGAATGATTTCTATTNGTACCGTATATAAATGAAGATTATGAATACCAAGTGCTAATGAAAATGCAATTATACATTATGAATGATTTCNAAGAATTCATCAAACAGTCCTCACTCAAGATGCTTTGTATATCAATGCCTTGTCAAGGTGGAAGATGATTCAGCCATGGTTTGATCTTATGATGGATTGCTTCGATCAAGTGTACAAGTGATTTATACTCCATGTTTATGCATGGTATCCCAAATTGATTAGAAATTTAAAATAACTACATTGAACTTGTGAAGTTCATACTTTTAACTTCTGGATTTTAAACTTACAGAAGTTTCATTATTTTCTTAAAATTATTTTTTCATCATTGAAAATATTTTCAACATTTTTNTCATCAAACAGTCCTCACTCAAGATGCTTTGTATATCAATGCCTTGTCAAGGTGGAAGATGATTCAACCATGGTTTGATCTTATGATGGATTGCTTTGATCAAGTGTACAAGTGATTTATACTTCATGTTTATGCATGGTATCCCAAATTGATTAGAAATTTAAAATAACTACATTGAACTTGTGAAGTTCATACTTTTAACTTCTGGATTTTAAACTTAAAGAAGTTTCATTATTTTCTTAAAATTATTTTTTCATCATTGAAAATATTTTCAACATTTTGTAAAATATAAATTATTTATTAGGAAATTTTTTAGTAAAAATAAGGCTTAACACGGTTTAAAATTGCGAAATCAGAAATTGAGGTATGTTGCCTAAGTGAGGCAAAGTGTAGGTCTCAGGCAGATAGATGTGTAACCTACCAAAATAGAAGAACTAAAATTTTATAAAATTAAAATTACCTATAAGAGGAGAATTAATTAAATATTCCATACAAAATAATCTTCAAAAAATCTCGTAAGCACATTTTTAAAAAGAATAATCTAGAAAAAAAAATGCCTTTCATGCGCCTTGATTTGAGTCTCTCTTGAGATGCACGCCTTTTTTTTAAGTGATGATTTAGTAAAATAGATAATTTTAAAATACTACAAATTAATTTTTGTTTATTGCATNATATTCTATACAAAATAATCTTCAAAAAATCTCGTAAGCACATTTTTAAAAAGAATAATCTAGAAAAAAAAAATGCCTTTCATGCGCCTTGATTTAAGTCTCTCTTGAGATGCACGCCTTTTTTTTAAGTGATGATTTAATAAAATAGATAATTTTAAAATACTACAATTTAATTTTTATTTATTGCCTTTTTTTAATTTAATTGTAATGATAATTTATTTTAAACTATTGAAATTAACTTCTATCAATTGAGAATAATATATTTTAAGCAAATAATAAATGTGAAATATTTCTGTGTGCTCTATTAAGTTTTATATATATTTTAAAAATATATCACTATTTGAGATTGAAATATATCAAGCCTCATTTTAAACCACTGAATTGCTTATAAATAAATTCAATGATTTTTTTTTAAATACCAAACATTGTTTTAATTAAGGTTTATATAATAGTTTGAAAGTGAACTTTAATTTGAAAATGCCTTGTTTTTAATATAAATTATATGCATATGCTTGAAAATGTTTTTCTGACATCAAAATTAGCAAACTAAATCAATGGTTTGGATTCCAAATAATGAGGTTTTGCTAGAAATTTCAATTAGTTTCGATTATAGACGTAGATCATGGTCAAACCAATGGGTTTAGTCATTGGACACATCTTATGGTTAAACTAGATTGGAATTAGTGTGTTTGATACTAATCAAACCATAGCCAGATCTTGAATTAATCAAACAATCATGAGATTCCCTAAATCAAGATTGACAAGGTAAATTCAGTGGATGTCTTTCATTAAAATGGATGTGTTTGGTACCTTCCTCGAGTGATCGAAGGCAATGTCTATGCCGGTTGGATGCATTTGATGCATAAATGAATATATCTAATTAAAAATATATAGATATGTTGGATAAAAAATCATGCTAATACCACACTTTCAAGGAATTTCTTGGTAGAGTTATAATTATTGTAGTAATCCAAATGATCATGATAAATATGTTACAAGTTAGCCTTGGTTTGCACTTGGTGTGTAAATGGTGGAGTGTTTCTAATTGTGGGAGCTTTCTATAGAAGATTGCTCCATCTAATAGGGGACTTGAATATATTATCCAAATGTATATAAGAAGAATGTTTGCTAGTCATAATGAATGATAAAATATTGAGATTGTAAAATGTCAAGCACAATGAAAATATNCAAGTTTGGAGCAGATGGTAGATGGTTGGGGAAGGATGTATAATAAATTAGAAATAACTTTTGAGTGAAAAACGAATGGTACCAAGATATTCTCATATTGATGGTACCTTCCCATATTGACTGAAATGGATTTTATTTATCTATGCTATCAAAATGATAAATGATAGAAGGTGGTTGTGGAGGGATGAAATGGTGAAGAATAAACCATCACGAAACTTATTATGGAGGGTAGATTATAAGTAAAAATATGGTTAGTTTGCTAATCATTTACCTAGAAAGCCTAATTATTCTATAAAGTCATTCACTCAAGATGTGTATGAATGCGCATCGACCAACCATGTGGTTGAATGGAGACAATAGGAGTGAATATTGCCTTACTCCAATTGTCAGAGAATAGTTCGAATTTAATCAATACACGAGCGAGATTCCCTAATAACTATGTAATTTGAATCTTGAAGTTCATTAATAATAGATTTCATTTGTTTGACTTCATAATTTATTCTTATAACTCTCTTGATTTTTAATTTTTATTTCATTTTACATCTTAAATTGAGGAAATGAGAGATAATAATACATTAGTCAAAATCTTTCATGAAGATATTATAGTCAGAGAGAGGAAGTGCCACCACATATAAAAGAGAGAAACTGGCTGAATTTGTCAATGCATGGACTTAAAGAGCTCAGAAATAACACGAGTGATTCAATTTTGATTGTAAATGTATGAAGAGTGTTCCTAGTTCTTTCTCAATTGCTCTTCTTTTTTTGTTTAATTTCTGCTTCGTTCTGTATCTTTTGGTTACGTCTAACTTAATTTATTTCTGAGTTCTACTTTTTCTAGTTTTAGTTTGTCGGTTTCTGAGCTATAGCTAACTAAATTTTCTCTGGATTCATATGCATTATTATTATTATTTTTATTGGAAGAACTATGCTCCACCCAAAAAAAAAATAAAATCTCAAAGTATAACATAATCAAATTCAACAAATTACTTATTCTACTAAATGCAAACTATTTTAATCATATAAATTGCTTCAGCTAATGGGCTGACCCTTTATGGACATGTTGGATCAGTTTATCTTGGCTACCAGTCATAAAAGTGGGTCTAGGATCATTCTGAGGAGCTATCTAACGTGCTTATTTATACCTATATATATATATATCGATTTTTAAAAGGAATGGCCTGAGGTAATTATACGAGCCTCAGTCATCCCCAATGCGCCTAACAATTCGAGTACCACACCCTCTACCGGGGGAATCGAACCCCAGACCAGAGGGAACTTATAACTGATAAGCAGATGACCGACCAACTGATCTGAGTCTGTGGCGCTCGCGCGCGCGCGCGCACACACACACACACATAGATTTTAGGGGCAGTAAAATATATTTGAAAAACTAAAATCTTATGTAATATATCCATGTTCTTAGGTGATGGCTTCGTTACTTCTCTACCGGCAGATACTGGACGAGATTGAAGCAAATGGTTACGACAATTTCGCAAAAAGGGCATATGTGAGCAAAGCAAAGAAGTTGATAGCACTGCCAATAGCTTATGGAAGGTCTATCCTGAGGCCATCAAGGAAGAAGCCAGCTATTGTAAAACCATGAATTTTTTTATAAATTGTTTCATACAACCTTAAGAGTATGTAATGCATAATTGGTACATATGTATCTGCATTTAGGTTGCTCATGTCATAGTGATATGCTTTGTAGTTCGTAAATCAGCAGCCAAAAAAAAAAAAAAAAATTCATAAGATAAAGTGATATAAATTAGTTGCTGGAATAAAGATTTCTTAACATTTTTTTTTTCAGAAAGTTCATGTGGTGATTATTCTAAGTTATGGTGCATGACTGCAATGTGACTCATTACTCGGATAATTCTTTCGTCGAAGACTTAAGAAAGCTCCTTATGGTCTCTTGACAATCTGTATATTTACAGCAACAAATTTTTAGCAGTTTTATACTTAGAAAATTATAGATTTTGCATGCAAAAACGTTATGTAGAAAATGAATCTCAATCATCTTATGCTATTCCATGATTGTCCCGATTGGATTGCTTAAAGCTCAGTAGGGTAGAGCATCATATATATTAAATAATATGATTAAGTTGCATGTAATACTGGGATGCAAGTATGAAAGAAAATAGCCATTATGAATATAATGTGATGGCATTTGTCTAAAATGAGATGATTGTGACACAATTAAAATGTGGGTTTGAAAGCTGNAATCTGTATATTTACAGCAACAAATTTTTAGCAGTTTTATACTTAGAAAATTATAGATTTTGCATGCAAAAAGTTATGTAGAAAATGAATCTCAATCATCTTATGCTATTCCATGATTGTCCCGATTGGATTGGTTAAAGCTCAGTAGGGTAGAGCATCATATATATTAAGTAATATGATTAAGTTGCATGTAATACTGGGATGCAAGTATGAAAGAAAATAGTCATGATGAATATAATGTGATGGCTTTGTCTAAAATGAGATGATTGTGACACAATTAAAATGTGGGTTTGAAAGCTAAAAGGCTAACACCCAGTAAGATTATGATGAATGTAATGTGGTGGCATTGGCATTTGCACTTATCCTACAAAAAAAGTATGTAGGTTGTAACCTTTTCTTATTGCTAGTGGCTTTTTATATCGGAGATTACCTTGGTATGGACATAGGCTATGTAATTTATTTTTTACCAATTCACTAAAAATTTCTTGTGGTTTTACTTTCATAGATAACTTTTATTCTTCAATTGACATAAAAACTTCGACTCAATATCTTGTTAAATAGGCTAGAGTTCAAGATTCATCTTACCATGACACCTTAATATGCTACTTTTTCTTAAGGTTATAATATTCACCTCCTTTTTTGATAAAATTAGATTTGAAATATGAAAATCTAGATTCATAACATCCTCGCATAATATTGATTTTTTAATTGTGGCATATATACTTGAGTGATACTTTGTCTTGACTTCATGAGAAAAAAGTTAATTATTTTAAACAAAAAAATTAATAAATATTTTCATTTTACTTTGTCTTAAGTTTTTTCAAATGTATCATTGTTTACATTTGAAAAAATATACCTCATGTTCTCTTCTGTTTGTATTGCTTTACATCTGAAAAAGTATACCTCATGTTCTCAAATCAACAATCAAGTCAATCACATTGATAACTATGAGTTGTCTCCTACAAAGAGTTTGGTTTAACGTCGTCAGCCCGACATATTTAATGTTTTAAGTAGGTTGACCCAACATTAAGATCTTCTCAAATGTAGGGCTATCTTTACTCATATAAGCTTTTAACATGTGTCCATTTACCTTAATTATCCTTCTAGTCTTAAGATCATCAATATCAACAATTTCATTTGGATAAACTCTTACCACATTAAATGGTCTTGACCATCTGGACTTTAGTTTTCCCGAAAATAATTTCAATCTTGAATTGTATAATACAACTTCTTATCCAGGCTTGAAATGTTTTTTCAGAATTCCTTGATCATGCCTCATTTTCATTTTATTATTATAAATTCTTACATTCTCATAAGATTCATTCCACATCTCGTCAAGCTCATTTAATTGCAAAAATCTTTTTCCTCCAGCATCTTTCAGATTATAATTAAACTCTTTTGTTGCTCAATAAATTTTATGTTCTAATTCAACAGGCAAATGACAAGTTTTTCCAAATGAGTCTATATGGTGACATTCCTATAGGAGTTTTGTAAGCAGTCCTATAGGCCTATAATGCAGAATCAAGTCTAGCAGAGCAATCTCTTCTATTATGACTTATAGTGTTTTTCCAATATTCTTTTAATTTCTTGATTGGATACTTCTATCAAACCACTTGTCTGAGGATGATAAGCTATGACAATTCGATGTTTGATTCCATATTTTTGAGTTGCTGTTTCAATTACTTTGTTCTTAAAATGACTTACCCCGTCTGTAATGATTACTCTCCGCATTCCAAATCTTGTAAAAAAATTTTCCCTTAAAAATTTTGCAACACTTTTAGCATCACACCGAGGTAAAACAATCACTTCAATCCATTTTGAAACATAATCCACAGCTATTAAAATATGAATTTTTCCAGAAGATGATATAAAAGCTTCTATAAAATCTAAACCCCAAAAATAAAAAATTTCAACTTCAAAGTAAATTTACGGGCATTTCATTTTTTCTCGAAATATTATCTACTCTTTGACATCTATCATATGTTTTATATAATTATTAATTTCTCTAAACAGTGTAGGCCAATAAAATCGAGATTGCAGGATTTTAAATGCAAAATGCTCTCCGAAATCAGATTTATGACATTTTTGTATAATTTCTTAGGTTTTTTCAATTGATACACATATTTGAATAATTAAGGGCCCGTTTGGGGCTGTTTATTTGGTGCGGTGACATTTTGAAAATGCACCTAGCTTGTTTGGGTAAACTGTGTTTTGACAGCTTATGCAATTTCAAAATACAGAAAACAACATTTTCAAATCACACCTATCTAGGTGCGGTGATACCTTATTGACAACGATATGGCTTTTCCAAAAAAAAAATAAAAATTGGTAATAGCCACCGCACCTAGCTTATCAGTAGATTATTTTTAATCAGTTCATCAGCAAATTATTCAATAAGCTATAGCTGCCCCAAACAGACCCTAAGTCATTTCATTGTTTATATAAATAAGGATCATCCCAAAAATAATATTTAGAATCATGAATGAAATTTTTAGTTTGATGGCCATCAAGTCTGCAGGGTAAAATATTACTAATTAAATAGTTTACCATGTCAGCATACTGCTTCCGATTTTATATGTCAATACAATGTATGCAGATATGTTCTTAATTTTTCCTTATAATTCTTACTTTGCAAAGGCGCCAAAAACTTGATCCCGAACAACGACTGGACAAAAACTTGACTTCAAAGCAAATAAGAATGCTACTATTATATATTTAAATATGAGATACTACACAAGCATATGTATCGTTATCAGGTAATATATAACTTTTTGATTAAGCCCCGAATATCAAACCCACAGGGACAAGAAACAATATGCAACTAAAATCAGAAGAAATTAGATAACAAGTTCTACTTAGCAAAATATTCTTACTCAAACTATAGATGCAATAATATGAATGAAAATTTGATTCTTTTTGTAAATTTTTGATAATTTAAAGTAAAGTAAACAACTAACTAAATTTAACTAGATATGTAAGATGAAGACAAAATAAATGAAATATCTTTTTGCTTATAATGAATCAATACCAAGTGTAGTAATTCTGTTGTGGAAGTATTCAAATTGTGTTGTGCCTAGTAGGAGCAATAATGTTCTTTAACCTTACTAAAGATGCTATAAAGACTATTGGCTAATTTAAAGTTTGAATAGTCTAGAAGACAGGTTAGGTAGAGAAGATACTAGCTCTCACTATAGAGTTCTCTCTTTTCCCTCCACCTGGGGGCTAACATCTCGTATCAAAACCTAAAATTATAAATCAAATTGGGGGCTTTAGTCTGTCACTCTAAAGTCATCTAATTCTATACTCTTTAAAGTTTATTTTCCTATTTATTTGCAGACAATCATATGAACTACATTCTCATCCATACAATCTCATGTGATTCTTACCATTTATCGACTGAGACAATACCATCTCTGATCTTACATGTTCTCACAACAAATATTAACATTTTAATTGGCCAAATCAAGAAGTAAATGAAGTATAAGTTTTAAAATCATCACAACTTAATACTTCACACAACTTCCATCTAATACTTAATCACTTATCATTTTAAGGAAAAAGATAAAGAAAACTACTCAGAATTCAAGAAGAAAACAAAACCACAATTAAGTTTGAAAGTAGAAATCATGCAAACAGATAAGAAGTATAAATTAAAACCAAATCTAGTCACAAACATAAAAACTTATCTCATATTATCTCCACCAAAATCTTGAAGTTCCTTTGAATCTCTTCTTTCACTTACAATACAAAATAAAGAAGGGTCAAATTTGTAGCAAAAATAAAGAAGGTGCAAAAATGAACTGAGGCGCTTAAGCGCCCAGGATTGGCGCTTACGCGCCAGTTATACAGAGAGAGTTGTGCCTAAGTCACGCTTAAGTGCCAGAAATAGTTATTCGATGATTAATTGAATTTGGATGAATTTTTGAAGAGGTGTTGAAAGCAACCCTTGGTAAAAATGTGAAAAATAACACATGGACACAAAAATTCATTCAATTGGCTTTTGAAAGTAGGAAACTTCTAGAAGATTCATTGAATGGAGACACATTTTTGAAGAAACACCAATGCACCTTTTGGATTTTTATAAAAAAAAGACTTGGATCATCAAAAGAAAAGGCCAACCAATCCCAACCAACATCGACCATCCATCCAAGTAATCAGCGCCGTAGCCGCTGACCACTTTTCTTTTTATTTTGAGTTTTAGTTTGTGTTGTGAGTGAAGGAAGGGAATTCAAAGGAATCTCAAGATATTTGGTGGAGAGAATTTGAGATAAGTAATTATCTTTGTGACTACATTTGGTTTTAATTTAGATTTCTTGTTTGTGTGCATGATTTCTACCTTTAAACTCAAGTGTGGTTTTGTTTTCTTCAAGGATTATGAGTAGTTTTCTTTATTTTTTCCTTAAAATGTTAAGAGTTGTGTGAAGTATTAGGCTTTAAATGTTAGAAGTAGTTGTGTTGATTTGAAACCTTGTACTTCATTTACTTCTTGATTTGTTAATACCTGTTATGAGAACATGTAAGATCTGAGATTGTATTGTCTCAGTTAACAAGTGGTAAGAATCACATTTTATTTCATGGATGAGAATGTATTTCATGGGGTTGAGTGCAAATAAATAAGGAAATAAACTTTCATGGGTGTAGAATTATAGGACTTTAGAGTGATGGGCTAAAGCCCCCAATTTGATTTATAATTTTAGGTTTTGATACGAGATGTTAGTCCCCAGGCGGAGGGAGAAGAGGGAACTCTAGAGTGAGAGCTAGTATCTTCCGTACCTAACCAATCTTCAAGATTATTCAAACTATAGATTAGTGAACGTTCTTTATAGCATCTCTAGTAAGGGTAAAGAATATTGTTGCTCTTATTTGGCACAACACTNGGCTAGAGTTCAAGATTCATCTTACCATGACACCTTAATATGCTACTTTTTCTTAAGGTTATAATATTCACCACCTTTTTTGATAAAATTAGATTTGAAATATGAAAATCTAGATTCATAACATCCTCGCATGATATTGATTTTTTAATTGTGGCATATATACTTGAGTGATACTTTATCTTGTCTTCATGAGAAAAAGTTAATTATTTTAAACAAAAAAATTAATAAATATTTTCATANTACTAAGTAAAATTTTGATATCTAATTTATCCTGTTTTATAAAGTGCATATTGCCAGTTCTCCCTGTGGGTTCAATATTCGGGGCATCATCAAAAAGTCCTATATTACTTGATAACGATATGTGTACTTGCGTAGTATCCCATATTTAATTTTTATTATACTTATATTCTTCTTTGCTTCATAGTGGAAAATTTACCTAGCTTTTGCTTTGGATCAAGTTTTTGGATTTGTTGCAAAGTAGGAATCACTATTATGGAAATTAAACATATAATTACATACATCACATTTTACATCTATAAAGAAAATCAGGATAAAAAACTCTTCAAAAATTCATCCAAATTCATTGAATTGCCAAATAACTAGTTCTCGCGCTTAAGCGCGAGGTACTGAGTACTTAGGCGCGGCCTTCTCTATTTTGCTGGCGCGTAAGCGCCAGTTCTCGGCACTTAGGTGCCACAGTTATTTTGCACACCTTCTACATTTTTGCTCCAAATTTGATTCTTTTTCACTCCTTTCATCATTTTTTATCCATTTGATTGTACCTGAGAGAAAAACATACAAATACCTTCCATTAAAATGTAATATGTTAAAAATAGGTATAAAAATGTGTACATAAAGACAATATATTTTAGGTGTATCACATACCATAAAACTTACCATTCATTAATTCCATATAATTGTTCATCGGGAAAATTTTCATTAATGTCATCATGAAAGTTATTATTTAATTTATCAAACCCTGACAAATGATCAACAATTTGATTACCAGTACCATTTCTACCCACAATATGAAAGTTAAACTCTTGCATCGTGGTTTTTCATCCTTCTTGATCATTAAATACTTTATAGCAGAATGATCAANAAATTCTTACATTCTCATAAGATTCATTCCACATCTCGTCAAGCTCATTTAATTGCAAAAATCTTTTTTCTCCAGCATCTTTCAGATTATAATTAAACTCTTTTGTTGCTCAATAAATTTTATGTTCTAATTCAACAGACAAATGACAAGTTTTTTCAAATGAGTCTATATGGTGACATTCCTATAGGAGTTTTGTAAGCAGTCCTATAGGCCTATAATGCAGAATCAAGTCTAGCAGAGCAATCTCTTCTATTATGACTTATAGTGTTTTTCCAATATTCTTTTAATTTCTTGATTGGATACTTCTATCAAACCACTTNTTTTTTCAAATGAGTCTATATGGTGACATTCCTATAGGAGTTTTGTAAGCAGTCCTATAGGCCTATAATGCAAAATCAAGTCTAGCAGAGCAATCTCTTCTATTATGATTTATAGTGTTTTTCCAATATTCTTTTAATTTCTCGATTGGATACTTCTATCAAACCACTAGTCTGAGGATGATAAGCTATGACAATTCGATGTTTGATTCCATATTTTTGAGTTGCTGTTTCAATTACTTTGTTCTTAAAATGACTTACCCCGTCTGTAATGATTACTCTCCGCATTCCAAATCTTGTAAAAAAATTTTCCCTTAAAAATTTTGCAACATTTTTAGCATCACACCGAGGTAAAGCAATCACTTCAATCCATTTTGAAACATAATCCACAGCTATTAAAATATAAATTTTTCCAGAAGATGATATAAAAGCTTCTATAAAATCTAAACCCCAAAAATAAAAAATTTCAACTTCAAAGTAAATTTAGGGGCATTTCATTTTTTTTTGAAATATTATCTACTCTTTGACATCTATCATATGTTTTTATATAATTATTAATTTCTCTAAATAGTGTAGGCCAATAAAATCGAGATTGCAGGATTTTAAATGCAAAATGCTCTCCGAAATCAGATTTATGACATTTTTGTATAATTTCTTAGGTTTTTTCAATTGATACACATATNACCCCGTCTGTAATGATTACTCTCCGCATTCCAAATCTTGTAAAAAAATTTTCCCTTAAAAATTTTGCAACACTTTTAGCATCACACCGAGGTAAAACAATCACTTCAATCCATTTTGAAACATAATCCACAGCTATTAAAATATGAATTTTTCCAGAAGATGATATAAAAGCTTCTATAAAATCTAAACCCCAAAAATAAAAAATTTCAACTTCAAAGTAAATTTACGGGCATTTCATTTTTTCTCGAAATATTATCTACTCTTTGACATCTATCATATGTTTTATATAATTATTAATTTCTCTAAACAGTGTAGGCCAATAAAATCGAGATTGCAGGATTTTAAATGCAAAATGCTCTCCGAAATCAGATTTATGACATTTTTGTATAATTTCTTAGGTTTTTTCAATTGATACACATATTTGAATAATTAAGGGCCCGTTTGGGGCTGTTTATTTGGTGCGGTGACATTTTGAAAATGCACATAGCCTGTTTGGGTAAACTGTGTTTTGACAGCTTATGCATTTTCAAAATACAGAAAATAACATTTTCAAATTACACCTATCTAGATGCGGTGATACCTTATTGACAACGATATGGCTTTTCCAAAAATNATACACATATTTGAATAATTAAGGGCCCGTTTGGGGCTGTTTATTTGGTGCGGTGACATTTTGAAAATGCACCTAGCTTGTTTGGGTAAACTGTGTTTTGACAGCTTATGCAATTTCAAAATACAGAAAACAACATTTTCAAATCACACCTATCTAGGTGCGGTGATACCTTATTGACAACGATATGGCTTTTCCAAAAAAAAAATAAAAATTGGTAATAGCCACCGCACCTAGCTTATCAGTAGATTATTTTTAATCAGTTCATCAGCAAATTATTCAATAAGCTATAGCTGCCCCAAACAGACCCTAAGTCATTTCATTGTTTATATAAATANTAGGAATTTCTTTACCTTCTTCCAAATCCAACACAATGAAATAAATAGAGAAGATAAATTTATCCACTTTAATTAACACTTCTTCTATAACCTCTTTAGGATAAGTGTTAGATCGATCAGCTAACTGTATAGTGGGAGAAATATCTCCTAAACCTAGTCATCTAAATATAGATAATGGTATGAGATTAATGCTTGCTCCCAAATCACATAAAGCCTTTTCACAAAATTTTTTTCCAATTCATAAGGTATAGTGAAACTGCCAGAATCTTTAAGTTTTTAAGGAAGTTTTTTCTAAATTATTGCATTGCACTCTTCACTAAGTGCAACAGCCTCATAATATTCAAACTTTCTTTTTTTATGTAAAATTTCTTTCATAAATTTTGCATAACTTGACATTTGTTCTAGAGCTTCTAAAAAAGGAATATTAATTGTAAGTTTTTTAAATATGTAAAAAAATCTTAAAAATTGTTGATCAAGTTTCTGCTGTCTAAGTCTTTGAGGAAAAGGAGGTGGTGGTCTTTCTTCATTCTTCTTATTTGAAGAAACATGCTTTCCCCTTCCTTAGAAATACTTTCTTCAGGTTTTTTTAGTTTCTTTATCTTTTCCCTCAACTTCGATTCCTGCGGAACACCAACTCTTAATTTCTTCCCACTTCTTAGTTGAACAACTTTAACTTGTTTTTGCTCTTTACTTTTATCATTAAGATTGATCTCAACATACTAGGAAGTACTCTCTGAGGTCTATTGCTAAGTGCGTTAGCAATTTGTCACAGTTGATTCTCTATATTTCTTATAGTAGCACTCTGACTCTGTAATTGATTACCCATTTATAACACCACTTCTTCTAAAGATAACTTCTTCTTCTTAACTTGTTGATTAATTTTTAATCTAGGAGGATAAGTAGGTCTAAAGTTTGAATTACCCTGATTATTCCAGTTTCTCAATGAGTTTACTTGATTGTTCCCCCATTGTTGACTTCCACCACTATAATTGTTATTCAACTTAAAGTTTGGATGGTTTTTCTAACCTAAGTTATAATAATTGGAATATGGGTTATTTAGTCTATTAATACCATTTATAGTTTCTAATGAAGTGTAAGAATCAAGCATTTTTTATAATGATTTTTCTTCTATCAACTGAGGTGTTTTAGAAAAATTCATTCCAATTTGCTCTATTTTTTTAAATAATGTAGCAACTTGTGAAGCAATCATTGAAATAACATCATTATCATGAATACTGGCTACTTTCTTAGGATTTAACCTTTCAAAAGGCCATTGAAAATTATTTGTAGTCATTTCTTCAATTAAAGCACAAGCTTCATCAAATGATTTAGACATTAATGAACCTCTAGCAGCAGTATCTACGATAGATTTAAGGGATTCAACTAACCCATTATAAAAAGTTTGAACAATTAACTTGTCTGGTAAAACATGATGTAGACATTTTCTAAGGAGTTCCTTAAATCTTTTCTAAGCTTCATAAATTGAATCTCCTTCATACTGAGTAAAAAAATGTAATATTATTTGTAATTTTAACAGTCTTTGAAGGTGAAAATACTTAGCTACGAATTTTTATGCCAAATCTTCCCAAGTTCTAATAGATTCAGGTGCTAATGAATTTAACCACATCTTAATTTTATCCCTTAGTGAAAAAGAAAAAAGTTTAAATTTGACGACATCATTTGATACACCATCATATTTAAATGTAGCACACAGTTATAAAAAACTTGCAAGATGTAAATTTGGATCCCCATTTGGTGTTCCCCTAAACTGATTGTTTTGTACCATTTGTATTATTGCAGGTTTAAATTCAAATGAGTTAGCCGCTACAACAGGAGTTTGAATACTTAGGTTGATTTTATCTGCCGTAGGGTTTGCATAATCCCTTAAAGGTTTTTGTAAATTATGATATTCATTTTCACAAATTTGAACTTCAATATTATTTTGGGAAGTATTTGTCATATCTTGAAAATTATGAAGTCTTCCTTGTTTTCGAATTTTTCTTATAGTACGTTTNAATCCCTTAAAGGTTTTTGTAAATTATGATGTTCATTTTCACAAATTTGAACTTCAATATTATTTTGGGAAGTGTTTGTCATATCTTGAAAATTATGAAGTCTTCCTTGTTTTCGAATTTTTCTTATAGTACGTTCTAATTCAGAATGGTATGACACTAATCCTTTAGATCTCGAACTATGCATACAAATAATAAAATTTAGAAATTAAAATAACACAACTAAAATAAAATAGAATATTAATTTTTTGATTTTTTTGAAATTTTGATTTTTTTTATTTTGTGGTTTTCTAATTTTTTTAATTTTCGGGTTTTTAAAATCTTTTTAAATTTTTTATTTCAGGCTTAAAAATTTTCAATAAAATAAAATCNACAAATAATAAAATTTAGAAATTAAAATAACACAACTAAAATAAAATAGAATATTAATTTTTTGATTTTTTTTAAATTTTGATTTTTTTTTATTTTGTGGTTTTCTAATTTTTTTAATTTTCGGGTTTTTAAATTTTTTATTTCAGGCTTAAAAATTTTCAATAAAATAAAATTTATAATTCAAACAAAATTAGAAATCAAAAGTTTTCTTTCCAAATTTTAAAAAGTTTAGGTTACATATCCCGGCAACGACGCCAAAAACTTAACCAGATGTGCAATTACTTATATTTGTAAACACAAATACGAAGTACCTAATGTCTTCTCCCCAACACAAATTTTGTAGTCTCCTTGAAGAAATCTCCAAACTCTTACTAACACAACACAAAACACACTAAAATATACACCTAAACACTAAAGTGGGACTTCAAATGTTGTCAAAAAGTCCTTTATCTAGTCTAATTTTTGTCCATATTAATAGATATCAGAAAATAACCAAGGTTTGCTTCAAACACCCCTTCAAAATTCTGCCAAATTCAATGGATCTTCAAGAAGGGTAGTTATTGGCGCTATAGCACCAGTCTGCATGCGTCTGTGGCACTATAGAGCCAGGGGACGACACCATGACGCCATACAAAATGCACCACTTTTGCTTATTTTTCCCTCATTTCCTTCAACTGTCCATTCCATTTACCTGAAATAAAAAAAAAACATACAATACCTTTCTTTAAAGTGCAATATCACTAAAAATATGCACTAAAACAGGTAATTTTAAGGTGGATCGGCTATATGCATGATTGTATATTGTGCAAGTGTAAGCCTTAATTTTTAAATAAANATGGATCTTCAAGAAGGGTAGTTATTGGCGCTATAGCACCAGTCTGCATGCGTCTGTGGCACTATAGAGCCAAGGGATGACACCATGACGCCATACAAAATGCACCACTTTTGCTTATTTTTCCCTCATTTCCTTCAAATGTCCATTCCATGTACCTGAAATAAAAAAAAAACATACAATACCTTTCTTTAAAGTGCAATATCACTAAAAACATGCACTAAAACAGGTAATTTTAAGGTGGATCAGCTATATGCATGATTGTATATTGTGCAAGTGTAAGCCTTAATTTTTAAATAAGATTGCAGTAGTAAACATCAGATAAAATTACTTCCAAAAAGTAAAGCCAAATAATAGGATACTTTGGGAAGTCAATTAGGTACTCCTCAGAATCTGTGACATATCCAACCTTTCACTCCTTTGGTCTCCAAAATAATTGTTCCTATTTAAGTCATTCCCACTTAATTTTCCTATGAATAATCATGAAAACTAAACTTTGAATTCATGGAGATGAAACCCTAATCTTAATCGAGAGTTTTCTTAAGTAATTTTAATCATTAAGTTGCAATTAACTATATGGGTTTCCACTTATAGAAAAATTAGTAACCCAGATCTAAACCCTATCTAATGTTTATATTAGATAGTGGAATAATCAGTCATAAAATTTGTAGACCAAATAAAAATCATCAATTTCTTAGATTAAATAGTTGAATCTATTATCAAGTGATACACTCATCTTCCAAGATGATGTATTACTCGTAGTATTGTCTTGATTTTTTAAATTATTAAATGGCTGAGATCTATGTGGTCTCATTTTTTTTAAATTAAAATAATATTTTTAAAATCAAAATTACATACATATGAAATTAAATTATTTTCAAACTAGTGGATCAATTGCAAAAGGTGACTACTCAATTATGGCGACTCCATTGAGGAATCATTTTTCTCTCCATCTTTGATTATGTGGCTTTGTCTTCACACATCAATAGTTCATCCATGTCCCCCATGAGTTAGACTATTGTTCCTCCATTGATGTACCTTGTTCATTTATTTCTTGAGTTCGTAAAGTTAACCACTCCCTTGATTCTGGAACATTCTGTTTGACAGAAAGTTTATAGAATCTTTAAAGTCTAAAGTGAGTTGGACCCCCAATAGGTGTGGTAGGTTAGCAGTGATAAAAAAAGAGAATCAAGGTGAGTCCATTCTGAAATTGACCCTCTCAAATTTTTGGATTGGATCCTAAATTTCACGTTCATTTCATCCTTTTTCCGAGTTTGACCTATCTTCAAAGGGTCATGCTAAAATTTTCACTCCTAAAATCCGTTCATTAAATTCTTAAANTACTAAGTAAAATTTTGATATCTAATTTATCCTGTTTTATAAAGTGCATATTGCCAGTTCTCCCTGTGGGTTTAATATTCGGGGCATCATCAAAAAGTCCTATATTACTTGATAACGATACGTGTACTTGCGTAGTATCCCATATTTAATTTTTATTATACTTATATTCTTCTTTGCTTCGTAGTGGAAAATTTACCTAGCTTTTGCTTTGGATCAAGTTTTTGGATTTGTTGCAAAGTAGGAATCACTATTATGGAAATTAAACATATAATTACATACATCACATTTTACATATATAAAGAAAATCAGGATAGAAAACTCTTAAAAAATTCATCCAAATTCATTGAATTGCCAAATAACTAGTTCTAGCGCTTAAGCGCGAGGTACTGAGTACTTAGGCGCGGCCTTCTCTATTTTGCCGGCGCGTAAGCGCCAGTTCTCGGCACTTAGGTGCCACAGTTATTTTGCACACCTTCTACATTTTTGCTCCAAATTTGATTCTTTTTCACTCCTTTCATCATTTTTTATCCATTTGATTGTACCTGAGAGAAAAACACACAAATACCTTCCATTAAAATGTACTATGTCAAAAATAGGTATAAAAATGTGTACATAAAGACTATATATTTTAGGTGTATCACATACCATAAAACTTACCATTCATTAATTCCATATAATTATTCATCGGGAAAATTTTCATTAATTTCATCATGAAAGTTATCATTTAATTTATCAAACCCTGACAAATGATCAACAATTTGATTACCAGTACCATTTCTATCCACAATATGAAAGTTAAACTCTTGCATTGTGGCTTTTCATCCTTCTTGATCATTAAATACTTTATAGCAGAATGATCAGTATGCACAATACATTTTGTTCCAATAAGATAAGGTTTGAATTTATCAAAAGCATATACTATAGCTAATAATTCCTTTTAGTAGTTGTGTAATTAATTTGAGCTTCATTACGGGTTTTACTACATAGTATATTACTTTAAAAATTTAATCATATTTCTACTCTAACACAGCTCCAATAGCATAATCACTAGCAATACACATTAATTCAAAAAGGTTTTATCCAATCAGGTGAAACAATAAAAGGTGCAGTGATTAATTTTTCTCTCNGAATTTATCAAAAGCATATACTATAGCTAATAATTCCTTTTAGTAGTTGTGTAATTAATTTGAGCTTCATTAAGGGTTTTACTACATAGTATATTACTTTAAAAATTTTATCATATTTCTACCCTAACACAGCTCCAATAGCATAATCACTAGCAATACACCTTAATTCAAAAAGGTTGTCCAATCAAGTGAAACAATAAAAGGTGCAGTGATTAATTTTTCTCTTAATAAAGTGAAAGCATTAAGACATTCATCATTAAAATCAAAATTAACATTTTTTTCCAAATATTGACATAAAGGCTTGAAAATTTTAGAAAAATATTTACTTTAATGCCTATAGAAACCAACATGTCACAANGTGAAAGCATTAAGACATTCATCATTAAAATCAAAATTAACATTTTTTTCCAAATATTGACATAAAGGCTTGGAAATTTTAGAAAAATATTTACTTTAATGCATATAGAAACCAACATGTCACAGAAAACTTCTTATTCCTCTAACATTAGTGGGGGTGGTAATTCATCAATTATTTAAATTTTTGTTGGATCTACTTTCATGCCTTTCTCNCTTATTCCTCTAACATTAGTAGGGGTGGTAATTCATCAATTATTTGAATTTTTGTTGGATCTACTTTCATGCCTTTCTAAAAAATCTTATGTCCCAAAATAATTTCTCCTGCAACCATAAATTGACATTTTTCCCAATTAAAAACAAAGTTTGTTTCTTCACAATATTTAGAACCCTCGTTAAATGATCTAAACGTTAATTGAAAGAAGCTCCAAAAACTANATCTAAATATAGATAATGGTATGAGATTAATGCTTGCTCCCAAATCACATAAAGCCTTTTCACAAAATTTTTCTCCAATTCATAAGGTATAGTGAAACTGCCAGAATCTTTAAGTTTTTAAGGAATTTTTTTCTAAATTATTGCATTGCACTCTTCACTAAGTGCAACAGCCTCATAATATTCAAACTTTCTTTTTTTATGTAAAATTTCTTTCATAAACTTTGCATAACTTGACATTTGTTCTAGAGCTTCTAAGAAAGGAATATTAATTGTAAGTTTTTTAAATATCTCAAAAAATCTTAAAAATTATTGATCAAGTTTCTGTTGTCTAAGTCTTTGAGGAAAAGGGGGTGGTGGTCTTTCTTCATTCTTCTTATTTGAAGAAACATGTTTTCCCCTTCCTTAGAAATACTTTCTTCAGGTTTTTTTAGTTTCTTTATCTTTTCCCTCAACTTTGATTCCTGCGGAACACTAACTCTTAATTTCTTCCCACTTCTTAGTTGAAAAACTTTAACTTGTTTTTGCGCTTTACTTTTATCATTAGGATTGATCTCAGCATACTAGGAAGTACTCTCTGAGGTCTATTGCTAAGTGCGTTAGCAATTTGTCACAGTTGATTCTCTATATTTCTTATAGTAGCACTCTGACTCTGTAATTGATTACCCATTTATAACACCACTTCTTCTAAAGACAACTTCTTCTTCTTAACTTGTTGATTAATTTTTAATCTAGGAGGATAAGTAGGTCTAAAGTTAGAATTACCCTGATTATTCCAGTTTCTCAATGAGTTTACTTGATTGTTCCCCCATTGTTGACTTCCACCACTATAATTGCTATTCAAGTTAAAGTTTGGATGGTTTTTCTAACCTAAGTTATAATAATTGGAATATGGGTTATTTGGTCTATTAATACCATTTATAGTTTCTAATGAAGTGTAAGAATCAAGCATTTTTTATAATGATTTTTATTCTATCAACTGAGGTGTTTTAGAAAAATTCATTCCAATTTGCTCTATTTTTTTAAATAATGCAGCAACTTGTGAAGCAATCATCGAAATAACATCATTATCATGAATACGGACTACCTTCTTAGGATTTAACCTTTCAAAAGGCCATTGAAAATTATTTGTAGTCATTTCTTCAATTAAAGCACAAGCTTCATCAAATGATTTAGACATTAATGAACCTCTAGCAGTAGCATCTATGATAGATTTAAGGGATTCAACTAACCCATTATAAAAAGTTTGAACAATTAACTTGTCTGGTAAAACATGATGTGGACATTTTCTAAGGAGTTCCTTAAATCTTTTCTAAGCTTCATAAATTGAATCTCCTTCATACTGAGTAAAAAAATGTAATATTATTTGTAAGTTTAACAGTTTTTGAAGGTGAAAATACTTAGCTACGATTTTTTATGCCAAATCTCCCCAAGTTCTAATAGATTCAGGTGCTAATGAATTTAACCCCATCTTAATTTTATCCCTTAGTGAAAAAGAAAAAAAGTTTAAATCTGACGACATCATTTGATACACCATTATATTTAAATGTAGCACACAGTTATAAAAAACTTGCAAGATGTAAATTTGGATCCCCATTTGGTGTTCCCCTAAACTGATTGTTTTGTACCATTTGTATTATTGCAGGTTTAAGTTCAAATGAGTTAGCCGCTACAACAGGAGTTTGAATACTTAGGTTGATTTTATCTGCCGTAGGGTTTGCATAATCCCTTAAAGGTTTTTGTAAATTATGATGTTCATTTTCACAAATTTGAACTTCAATATTATTTTGGGAAGTGTTTGTCATATCTTGAAAATTATGAAGTCTTCCTTGTTTTCGAATTTTTCTTATAGTACGTTCTAATTCAGAATGGTATGACACTAATCCTTTAGATCTCGAACTATGCATACAAATAATAAAATTTAGAAATTAAAATAACACAACTAAAATAAAATAGAATATTAATTTTTTGATTTTTTTTAAATTTTGATTTTTTTTTATTTTGTGGTTTTCTAATTTTTTTAATTTTCGGGTTTTTAAATTTTTTATTTCAGGCTTAAAAATTTTCAATAAAATAAAATTTATAATTCAAACAAAATTAGAAATCAAAAGTTTTCTTTCCAAATTTTAAAAAGTTTAGGTTACATATCCCGGCAACGACGCCAAAAACTTAACCAGATGTGCAATTACTTATATTTGTAAACACAAATACGAAGTACCTAATGTCTTCTCCCCAACACAAATTTTGTAGTCTCCTTGAAGAAATCTCCAAACTCTTACTAACACAACACAAAACACACTAAAATATACACCTAAACACTAAAGTGGGACTTCAAATGCTGTCAAAAAGTCCTTTATCTAGTCCAATTTTTGTCCATATTAATAGATATCAGAAAATAACCAAGGTTTGCTTCAAACACCCCTTCAAAATTCTGCCAAATTCAATGGATCTTCAAGAAGGGTAGTTATTGGCGCTATAGCACCAGTCTGCATGCGTCTGTGGCACTATAGAGCCAGGGGACGACACCATGACGCCATACAAAATGCACCACTTTTGCTTATTTTTCCCTCATTTCCTTCAACTGTCCATTCCATTTACCTGAAATAAAAAAAAAACATACAATACCTTTCTTTAAAGTGCAATATCACTAAAAATATGCACTAAAACAGGTAATTTTAAGGTGGATCGGCTATATGCATGATTGTATATTGTGCAAGTGTAAGCCTTAATTTTTAAATAAAATTGCAGTAGTAAACATCAGATAAAATTACTTCCAAAAAGTAAAGCCAAATAATAGGATACTTTGGGAAGTCAATTAGGTACTCCTCAGAATCTGTGACATATCCAACCTTTCACTCCTTTGGTCTCCAAAATAATTGTTCCTATTTAAGTCATTCCCACTTAATTTTCCTATGAATAATCATGAAAACTAAACTTTGAATTCATGGAGATGAAACCCTAATCTTAATCAAGAGTTTTCTTAAGTAATTTTAATCATTAAGTTGTAATTAATTATATGGGTTTCCACTTATAGAAAAATTAGTAACCCGGATTTAAACCCTATCTAATGTTTATATTAGATAGTGGAATAATCAGTCATAAAATTTGCAGACCAAATAAAAATCATCAATTTCTTAGATTAAATAGTTGAACCTATTATCAAGTGATACACTCATCTTCCAAGATGATGTATTACTCGTAATATTGTGCTTGATTGTTTAAATTATTAAATGGCTGAGATCTATGTGGTCTCATTTTTTTTTAAATTAAAATAATATTTTTAAAATCAAAATTACATACATATGAAATTAAATTATTTTCAAACTAGTGGATCAATTGCAAAAGGTGACTACTCAATTATGGCGACTCCATTGAGGAATAATTTTTCTCTCCATCTTTGATTATGTGGCTTTGTCTTCACACATCATAGTTCATCCATGTCCCCCATGAGTTAGACTATTGTTCCTCCATTGATGTACCTTGTTCATTTATTTCTTGAGTTCGTAAAGTTAACCACTCCCTTGATTCTGGAACATTCTGTTTGACAGAAAGTTTCTAGAATCTTTAAAGTATAAAGTGAGTTGGACCCCCAATAGGTGTGGTAGGTTAGCAGTGACAAAAAAAGAGAATCAAGGTGAGTCCATTCTGAAATTGACCCTCTCAAATTTTTGGATTGGATCCTAAATTTCACGTTCATTTCATCCTTCTTCCGAGTTTGACCTATCTTCAAAGGGTTATGCTAAAATTTTCACTCCTAAAATCCGTTCATTAAATTCTTAAGCAAAATAATGTTCATCAAAACTTGAAAATGAAACACAAATCTTATAAAACAAAAATGAACAAAGCATGAAAATCTAAAAAAACAAAACTCCAAAATCAAAATAAAATAAAACTAAAATTTTAAAATAAAACAAAATTCATAAGGATATGTTTTGAAAGAAACACCCACTTCTTGAGATAGTTTTATTAATTTTGGTATTCATGCCAAGATTATTTTACAAGGAAAATAGCGCATGGCATGCCCTTAAGACTAAACAATTATTCAAATGACAGAGAAAGTGCCATCCTTGAAGCTGATTTTCTCATTTACTGGAGGATTTGACCTGCCCGTTTACAAGATTGCCTATCATCAGGGTTCAAATCAAATTTGAAACTGACTTTAATAAGGTCGAGGTACCCTACATTGTCCTGAAGACAGCCGTTCCGAAGGTGGAGGAGCTTGAGGTCAAGTTTGNAGTGCCATCCTTGAAGCTGATTTTCTCATTTACTGGAGGATTTGACCTGCCCGTTTACAAGATTGCCTATCACCAGGGTTCAATGATCAAATTTGAAACTGACTTTAATAAGGTCGAGGTACCCTACATTGTCCTGAAGGGAGCCGTTCCGAAGGTGGAGGAGCTTGAGGTCAAGTTTTATCTGAGAAGCAAGCAAGAATTCCTCACACTTAAGAAGGCAAGAGTCAGAAGGACACTTGCTAAGTCCATTGTCCCTGCTACCACCAAGACTGTCATTCTTGTACATAAGAGGATTGTCACGGTCACTGTCACCAAATTTACTATTACCGTACTTGTTGCCCCACCGTCATCCAAAGGAAAATATATTCTAAATTAAGAAGTCTCGTTTGATGCTTTTTCCTCACTAATGTCTATGTTAGAGATTGGGTCTAGTTTGAAGCCCGTATCATTGTCCCGACTGCAAAAGAGGAACCATAACCGAAAGATCTAAAGGCCACAAAGCCAAATGCTGTAGAGTTGATTCTAGCCCAGACAACTCCACATTTGGAGGAAACAAGATTACCCTAAACCTCACCTATCATTAGAAGGAGTAGGATTCATCCATTATCAGTTGCTTTCAGAGAGGAAGGCATTTATAGGATTTTTGTTGTACTAACACAACCCCTCCTCCATAATGGTTAGGGTAAGAAGAGCATAAAGTTTATGCCTCTAACCTGAATCCGTTCAGTCTTTGAGAGTTTGGCTAGAAGGAACACTGTTCTGTCACCAAGAGCCTAAAGAAGATGGGATGCACCAAATCACCCCAGTTGAAATATGAATTTATGAATAAGCATAGACTCGTCAAATGATTTCATAGGCCTGCCTAGAGAGGAGAAGCCCCACTACCTCATATTCCTGCCAAGCTCCTTCTAGGAGATCATATGGTTACCTCTGCCACCATCACCGATGCTACTACTGCCTCTCTGAAGCATGCTGAGCATAGACCGGTCAAGTCTCACCTGGGTCCAAGAGAACCACCTATCACCGTAGGTGAGGAACCTCTTAGATTGAGTAATGACAAGAGATCACTTGTTACTGTATCTGGTCTGCGCACTAGGGATTGCGCTTCCTCCCAACAAGTTGACGTTTCCAATGAGTCATTTCATCTCAAAACATCATATCAGAGGAAATGTTGTGGAGATCTGAGGTTGCTGAACCGATACAGTAGGAAAAGTCAGTGGGTCATCTCCCTAAGAAGGATTAAAGTCCAATGTTTTGAATACCAGTAACACAACTACACCAGTGCTCGACATAAGAAGAGATGCTCATCAAGAACCTACGGTTGACCTTAAGATAACCAAAGGAAAGTTAATCAAATTTGCATTGGAGAGGCTCAGAGCCAACATCACATAGTTGTCCGAAGAACAACAAAATGATACTGATGATGAAGATTATGACCTGTCAAATTAAATGGAGGAAAAATTTGCAGAAATTAATGTTGTTGAGATCAGAGCCTCATCATCTTTGTGTGATGCTCCGCTGCTCACTCCATTCAACCAAGAGATGAACAAAGTAATCAGATGGAGAATAAAATGGAAGATATGATATTCGCTATGGCCACACTCAAAGGTCAACCTAAGACACTGAAGATAACATCTCCAGAAGCAAATTGTTTGTATCACAAATGAAATGAAAGAATTCACTTTTGCCAACAAGATGAGTAAATGAAAATGGATTTAGTATAGAGCATGACACTAGAAAATGATATTAAGTAAATGGTTGAACAACAGGTGAAAGAGGCCATAACAAATTTAAAAGGAGGGGAATTAATTCTAAAGGGTAGACCTTACCTAGAAGAATTTTATATCGTACAATATCCCAAGGGCTTTGTACCACTGACATTTAAAAATTTTGATGGAACCAGTAATCCCTGATAGCATCTTGCACTCTTGCAAGCAAGTTGCTACAATACAATGGATAATAAGGCATTGTTGTTTGACCAATTTGTGAGCAACCTCTCAGANAGGGCTTTGTACCACTGACATTTAAAAATTTTGATGGAACCAGTAATCCCTGATAGCATCTTGCACTCTTGCGAGCAAGTTGATACAATACAATGGATAATAAGGCATCGTTGTTTGACCAATTTGTGAGCAACCTCTCAGGAGTCGCCTTTGATTGGTATGCATAGTTACCCAAAGGCTCGATAAAGACATTCACAGAGTTAGAACGTTGTTTGTTAAAAGGCTTGTCAGAGGGAAACACCAAATCACTATAGGTGATCTTGTGGTGGAACGAAAAAAGGTGACAAGANTGATTGGTATGCATAGTTACCCAAAGGCTCGATAAAGACATTCACAGAGTTAGAACGTTGTTTGTTAAAAGGTTTGTCAGAGGGAAACACCAAATCACTATAGGTGATCTTGTGGTGGAACGAAAAAAGGTGACTAGTGACTCAGGTGGACTATATTCTGCGTTGAAGGAAACTAAGCATGAAATGCGAGCCACAATTACAAGAGCAGCATGCAATTAAAATCTTACTGAAGGGCATCCACGATCCAATAATGTTATTTCTTAAGGGATTTATAATCAATAATTCTGAAAAGCTACTTAGTAGGACTGGGAGTTTGTAAGAAGAGGCCAAACAACTTATATTTCTAAAGAGAGCCGAGAATCCAAAGCCAGTGAAGGCATTTGAAAAGAAGTCTGAAATAGTAGAAATAGTGGATATAGGTAAGAAGATGATGCATATTGAACCTGAGCAACCACAAAATTTTTATCAATGTGCTCAACAACATATCCAACAATACAACCAACAATATATTCAATAGTATAGTCAACAACCACTANGATTTCTAAAGAGAGCCGAGAATCCAAAGCCAGTGAAGGCATTTGAAAAGAAGTCTGAAATAGTAGAAATAGAGGATATAGGTAAGAAGATGATGCATATTGAACCTGAGCAACCACAAAATTTTTATCAACGTGCTCAACAACATATCCAACAATACAACCAACAATACATGCAATAGTATAGTCAACAACCACTCAAGTAAGGACCTCATCAGATGGATGGAAAGCAGAATCCATTCATAGCCGATCGATTGAATAGAGTATACTCCTTCAAGGATGAGGTGGTAAGGAAGGTATTTTGAGATTTGATTAAGAAGCCAGAATTCAGGTTACCAGAGCCAAAGAAACCAGAAGAAGTAGATAAGAAAGATCACCCCAGGTACTACTGATACACCAAAATAATATGCTATTTTATGTATATATTTTATGCTTTATTTGGTGATATTAATCTTTAAAGAAGGGCATTTTTATGTTTTTTTTGCAGGTATATAAATTTTAGGCATTTATAGCAAAAAGTAGCAAAAAGGAAGAAATTCAGAGCCAACAATGGAGATTTTCATCATCCTGGTGCCAGAGACGCCATTTTCCCGAGAGCTAGCTTGCGAGGTGCCATTTTATAGAGAAGCAGTGCGAGAGATGCCAAATTGACACTTGAGGTGCCAGAATCTAAAGAACAGTGCAAACTTCATAAGGCTAGCGCCAGAGGCGCCAAACCAGCGCCAGAGACGAATTAAGATGGAGTAAGTCAGTTTATGACTATTTTTAGCAGATTTTGAAGGCTCCAAACATTTCAATTGTCCCATGGAGTGGTTCAATGCATCTAGACGCTTTCAAAGGCTCTCTAAGGAAGAGATATGTCTCTTGGATGAGGGGACTTATCTCTTGGTGCAAAAAGGTGTGACTTATTACTTGATGAAAATTGGAGGGAATTTTGAATTCCTTTTGAGCCCTAATTAAAAGAGGAGAGTCTAGAGAAGAGATGGAGGCGTGAGATAGAGAGAGAGAGAGAGTTTGGTGTGAGAGAGAAGAGAATGATTTTCTTTTAGGGTTGTAAGAGGAGAGGGAAGGTGAGGGATTTTTTCTTCATTATGATTCTAAGAGAGAATTGAGTGTGATTATAAAGAGAAAAAATGCTTAAAAGGAACTTCTAGAGATTTTCTTGGGAAAAAGTGTGAGATAAGTTGTGTTCTTTTCTTTATTTATTTTGTAAACATGTTTTTATATATGACATCCGTGATTTGTCATATCCTTCTCATGAATTCTGAGTAGTCTTCTTTGTTTTTCTCCGAACAATGAACGATTTTATGAAGAATTAGTTTTATTTTATAAGGTTTTAAATGTTAATAGATTATGATGATTCAAACTCTGAACTTCATTTACTTTCCAATCTAGCCAATTTAAAGGTTAAAATTTGTTGAGAAACATATAATCCGAACGGGCTATGAAGGGCTATGCTTTCTACAACAAGGTAAGAGTCACATTCAATTTCATGGGAAGTCAATTAAACAATCAAGGAGATGCAATTAGAAACATAGAAAATAAATTGAGATATATTTCTAATGCACTTAGAAATAGACCTCCAGGAATGTTGCCTAGTAATGTTGAAGTTAATCCTAAAGATCAAAATAAAGAGCAAATTAAGGCTATTCAACTGAAGAGTAGAAAAGAGTTGGAAACAAAAGTTTGAAAAGAAGTTGAAGTTGAAGTTGAAGTTGAAGTTGAAAAATAAAGGGTGGAAAATGAAAAATCTAATGAAGTTTTTCATTTTGAATCAGAATATTCTATCAAAATAATGAAAATTACTGTAGAAAGACCACCACCTCTAATTGACAATAAACATTCCATTTGTTAAAGCCCTTGAGCATATGTCAAGCTATGTGAAGCTCATGAAGGATATACTTAATAAAAAAAAGAAGTTTACAGATAATGAGACCATTGCACTTAGTGAGGAGTGTGGCACTATAATTCAGAAAAAATTTTCTAAAAAACTTAAGGATCCTGGAAGTTTTACTATTCCTTGTGCTATTGGAGCAAGATTTTTTTGGAAAAGTTTAATATGATTTGGGAGCCAGTATTAATCTTATACCTCTATCAATTTTAAGAAGGTTGAGTTTAAGAGAAATTTTACCTACTACTGTAACTCTTTAGTTAGTTGATTGTTCTATTACCTATCCTAAAGAAGTTATAAAAGATATTTTGGTAAATATTGATAAATTTATCTTTCCAGTGGATTTTATTGTGTTATATATGGAGGAAGATAAAGAAATTCCTATAATTTATTGAAGACCATTTCTTGGCACTGGAAGAGATTTGATAGACGTATAGAAAGGACAAGTGATGATGAGAGTTGGTGATAAAAAAGTCACTTTTAATATTGTAAAGTCAATGAGATATCCAGCAAAAGGAAGTGAAGATGAATGCTTCAGAATGGAAATTAATGACTATTTAAGCAAAGAATATTTCACGAATACATTTGAA
Source organism: Phalaenopsis hybrid cultivar (assembly GCA_002079205.1). Lineage (NCBI taxonomy): Eukaryota > Viridiplantae > Streptophyta > Magnoliopsida > Asparagales > Orchidaceae > Phalaenopsis > Phalaenopsis hybrid cultivar. The sequence goes on along the minus strand of JXCR01148139.1, from coordinate 681,644 downwards.
AAGAAAACTGAAGAAGAATATTTGGAGTATGAGGATGAGGACATAGTTCAAGATGAATTTATGGTAGTGAGTAATCAAGAATTAGATTATGTTCATGAATAATTTGAATTGTTAGATCCTACGAATAATAACAAAAATTTTATTTCATCAATTAAAAAACCTCCTGAATTAGAAATGAAAACACTTCCTACACATTTAAAATATGTCTTTTAGGAGATTTATCTACATTACCTGTTATCGTATCCTTAGAGCTTACTGAAGCACAAAAACAAAAGTTGTTGAAAACTTTAAAAGATATAATAAAGCTTTTGGATGGACATTAGTTGATATTAAAGGAATCAGTTCTTCAATTTGCATGCACAAAATTTTATTGGAAGATCATCATGAACCAAAAGCTGATCCTCAAAAAGAGATTAAACCCGATGATAAAAGAAGTTGTTAAGAAAGAGACTTTAAAATAGTTAGATGCGGGAATAATATATCTTATTTCAGACAGTGTTTGGGTGAGTTCAATTCACTATGTTCCAAAGAGAGGAGGTGCGACTGTAGTGACAAATGAGAATAATGAATTAATACCGACAAGGCAAGTCACTGGATGGCGAATCTGCATAGATTATGGAGAGTTAAATTTAGTCACCAGGAAAGATCACTTTCGTTTACCTTTTTTGACCAGATGTTGGATAGACTCGTCGACACTATTTTGGTTGNTCATCATGAACCAAAAGCTGATCCTCAAAAAGAGATTAAACCCGATGATAAAAGAAGTTGTTAAGAAAGAGATTTTAAAATAGTTAGATGTGGGAATAATATATCTTATTTCAGACAGTGCTTGGGTGAGTTCAATTCACTATGTTCCAAAAAGAGGAGGTGCGACTGTAGTGACAAATGAGAATAATGAATTAATACCGACAAGGCAAGTCACTGGATGGAGAATCTGCATAGATTATGGAGAATTAAATTTATTCACCATGAAAGATCACTTTTGTTTACCTTTTTTGACCAGATGTTGGATAGACTTGTCGACACTATTTTGGTTGAGGAGTTGTGAAGTTGTCGGCTGCTAGGATGGATATCCCAACACCCGTTTTAATTTAATACATATAGTTTGAAAAAAAAATAGTATTTTGGATCTTGAAAAATACAAGACCGGATTGATCTCATATGCCCNAAGGAGTTGTGAAGTTGTCGGCTGCTAGGATGGATATCCCAACACCCGTTTTAATTTAATACATATAGTTTGGAAAAAAAATAGTATTTTAGATCTTGAAAAATACAAGACCGGATTGATCTCATATGCCTAGTAGTTTAAATAAATGAGCATAATACCGCAAGTAATGTATTTATCCCGAAGGATAGGCCCACCACTTACTGGTAAGACTCGATTAAATAAACTAAAGATTGTATGACATCTGTTAAGTCTGTGAAACCATTTTATGTTGACTGACAATTTCCCCTATTTAATACGAAGAATTAAATAGGGTTTATATTAATCTGCNTAAGACTCGATTAAATAAACTAAAGATTGTATGACATCTGTTAAGTCTGTGAAACCATTTTATGTTGACTGAAAATTTCCCCTATTTAATACGAAGAATTAAATAGGGTTTATATTAAGCTGGGTTCAAAAATGCTCCCTATAAGGGCAAGCCCCTAAAGTCAATTACATCTTAGATAACCAGAGTCACCTAAGAAAACTCTCGATAAAAATCAGGGAATATTATCTTCAAGGAATTCAAAAGGATAGGGCTTTCAACGAGATTGGACAAAAAGGTGTGAAAGGGGAATGACTAAAGTTTGGAGCATTTTATTAAGGAATCCAAAGGGGAAGAACTAGGAGATGTCATAGATCCTGAGGAGAACCTCGATGGCTTCCCAAGCTATCCTATTATTTGGCTTTAATTTATAGGAGAAATATTTAATAGTTTCGACCTGTCAATTTTATTAATTAGGACTTATATTTGTGTTAAACGATCACGTAAATAGCCTGGAAGATGTGATGATTTATGTAGCGACAGACGACAACCTTGGAATCCTAAAGCAGGTTAGGGCTTAAATTGTATAGCAGAGTTGATNCAAAAAGGTGTGAAAGGGGAATGACTAAAGTTTGGAGCATTTTATTAAGGAATCCAAAGGGGAAGAACTAGGGGATGTCATAGATCCTGAGGAGAACCTCGGTGGCTTTCCAAGCTATCCTATTATTTGGCTTTAATTTATAGGAGAAATATTTAATAGTTTCGACCTGCCAATTTTATTAATTAGGACTTATATTCGTGTTAAACGACACGTAAATAGCCTGGAAGATGTGATGATTTATGTAGCGCCAGACGACAACCTTGGAATCCTAAAGCAGGTTAGGGCTTAAATTGTATAGCAGAGTTGAACAAAGGCCTAAAGATAAATTGAGGATTTATGTTGCATAAGTAAATAACCTCGAATTCCTATGGATTTGTTGTTTAATTCTAAAAAATGGTTTAGCCGGTAAAGACATGTTTTGTTGTTGAAGATGGCCGTGCTGCCCACAATGCTAGCTCTAAGCTCCTCTTCGTGGCGAGTTTAAGTTTTCTAATGTGTCAAATCAAATGTCCATATGGTTATCGTTCTTTAAATATTATGGGGTATATTAAAGTCGATTAGAGCGACACAAGTTAGGATCCTACGGTTCCATCGTTCCAGTACCACTATTTTCTTTCGGAATAATTAGTCCAAATGAATTTACTAAACTCAACTTAATGAGTTCCATACTTTCATTTAGACCCTGAGAAATCTCGTTAGCAACCGTAAGTTACCTCCTTCGAGGGATTCTCGATCGTCCGATAGAGACGTCTTAATTTAGTTGCAATTGTTGTTTTATGATTTTTGTGATTAAATTTTGAGTTGTCTTATATTTTGAATATTGTGGGGATGAATTATCTTGGTCTATTTTAATTTTGATTTTTGGTTTCTGTTTTGTGGCTATCCTAGTGGTTTTGGTTTTCATGCAGGGTGACATCGTTGTTTAACATGCAAGTTCGTAAGCATAAAAGTACAATGTAGGAAGTACAAGAAAAATAAAGTACTATAAACTGTAAAAGTGTACCTAGCANGGAAAGCAGAATCCATTCATAGCCGATCGATTGAATAGAGTATACTCCTTCAAGGATGAGGTGGTAAGGAAGATATTTTGAGATTTGATTAAGAAGCCATAATTCAGGTTACTAGAGCCAAAGAAACCAGAAGAAGTAGATAAGAAAGATCACCCCAAGTACTACTGATACACCAAAATAATATGCTATTTTATGTATACNTGTTGAAGTTAATCCTAAAGATCAAAATAAAGAGCAAATTAAGGCTATTCAACTGAAGAGTAGAAAAGAGTTAGAAACAAAAGTTTGAAAAGAAGTTGAAGTTGAAGTTGAAGTTGAAAAATAAAGGGTGGAAAATGAAAAATCTAATGAAGTTTTTCATTTTGAATCAGAATATTCTATCAAAATAATGAAAATTACTGTAGAAAGACCACCACCTCTATTTCCTTAAATATTGAAGCAGAAAAACAAAGATAATCAATTTATAAAATTTTTGGAAATATTGAGGAAATTGACAATAAACATTCCATTTGTTGAAGCCCTAGAGCATATGTCAAGCTATGTAAAGTTCATGAAGGATATACTTAATAAAAAAAAGAAGTTTACAGATAACGAGACCATTGCACTTAGTGAGGAGTGTGGCACTATAATTCAGAAAAAATTTCCTAAAAAACTTAAGGATCCTGGAAGTTTTACTATTCCTTGTGCTATTGGCGCAAGATTTTTTTGGAAAAGTTTAATATGATTTGGGAGCCAGTATTAATCTTATACCTCTATCAATTTTAAGAAGGTTGAGTTTAAGAGAAATTTTACCTACTACTGTAACTCTTTAGTTAGCTGATTTTTCTATTACCTATCCTAAAGGAGTTATAGAAGATATTTTGGTAAATGTTGATAAATTTATCTTTCCAGTGGATTTTATTGTGTTATATATGGATGAAGATAAAGAAATTCCTATAATTTATTGAAGACCATTTCTTGGCACTGGAAGAGATTTGATAGACGTGTAAAAAGGACAAGTGATGATGAGAGTTAACGATAAAAAAAGTCACTTTTAATATTGTAAAGTCAATGAGATATCCAGCAAAAGGAAGTGAAGATGAATGCTTCAGAATGGAAATTAATGACTATTTAAGCAAAGAATATTTCACGAATACATTTGAAAAGAAAACTGAAGAAGAATATTTGGAGTATGAGGATGAGGACATAGTTCAAGATGAATTTATGGTAGTGAGTAATCAAGAATTAGATTATGTTCATGAATAATTTGAATTGTTAGATCCTACGAATAATAACAAAAATTTTATTTCATCAATTAAAAAACCTCCTGAATTAGAAATGAAAACACTTCCTACACATTTAAAATATGTCTTTTAGGAGATTTATCTACATTACCTGTTATCGTATCCTTAGAGCTTACTGAAGCACAAAAACAAAAGTTGTTGAAAACTTTAAAAGATATAATAAAGCTTTTGGATGGACATTAGTTGATATTAAAGGAATCAGTTCTTCAATTTGCATGCACAAAATTTTATTGGAAGATCATCATGAACCAAAAGCTGATCCTCAAAAAGAGATTAAACCCGATGATAAAAGAAGTTGTTAAGAAAGAGA
>JXCR01148139.1:646303-673690 GCA_002079205.1 Phalaenopsis hybrid cultivar | reverse complement strand
TATATATATATATATATAATTTTTGCAGGAATTAAAACATGCTTGCAGTAAAAGTAGAGAGTACAATTTGAGGTGTGTCTACCAGATCCTATTTCATACCTTAGTGGATCTAAATTTTGAGGATGATTCCATTTAGCAAGTCATAATAAGTTCAGATTCCCTTCAAGATTTCCAAAGGATTATGAAGAAGTCTCGAGTAATGCCCTAGACATTTCATAGTTCCGGGGATTACCTTGAGTTCATTTTGGTTTTATTGTGTTTGCTATGTAGGTCATCCAGTTAATACCCTTATGCTCAGTGAATTTTGATGTTTTGATTATCCCTTAAGTTTATCACTTGGTGTCTCATTTATGCGTTATATGGGTAAAGTCTCTTGGGGGCAACTTGACTCAATTAAGAAATTTAATTAATTTGATTTTTAAAGAATGGGCTTGCAGTATTTTGAAAGGTTTCAAATTAATTATAAATTATTTCCTAAACCTCTTTAGACAAAAAGATTAAGCCCTTAAGATTTAATGGTTAGATTTACAATTTTAAGAAAAATGATTTTTTAATGCTTATTTTCTTAATCATTATCATGAATTATAAATCATTTTAAAACTATTAATTGGGGGTTTCAAACCATTGAGTTATGATCTTCCAAAATCAAACCCCTCACCTTAATATCTCCTTATTTAAATATTCCTCCAAATTTCATTATTTTTAAGAAATTACAGATTTAACCTTTATAAGGTAAGAATGGAATTGGTTTCTACCACTTATCCCTTTTATGTTTCAATCATCAAGATATGTTATGTAAGATCATTTATTGCCCATTTAACCTTTTGGTCAAGCCTAAATATTAATTAAACATTAAATTCCAAAATTACCCTTTTGCACCTAAGGCCTTAATACCCTATAATTCATTAAATCACNAGATCATTTATTGCCCATTTAACCTTTTGGTCAAGCCTAAATATTAATTAAACATTAAATTCCAAAATTACCATTTTACACCTAAGGCCTTAATAACCTATAATTCATTAAATCAGACTCAAATGACTTGAAAATTTCATGTTACCTCACTTATAGGTTAATTAAAACATGAGAGGAGAAAATGTAATTTTCCTGAATTTATTTAATTTTAGAATTATTTTTAATGCAAGAATAAGGGTTTTCAATGAAAATTTAGTAAATCAATCAAAATAAATTTTTTTCCTTAAGAAAATTATTGGAGGTCCACCTAGGTTAGAGGACCACTTGGACTAATTTTCATGATTTTTAGAGGTTTAATTTAATTACTAGAATTATTTATTTATTTTAGCATTAATTAAATGTAAAATATTATTGAAGTAGAGAATTAAGCTTTATATTTTAATTAAATATCTGTGAGTCCAGGGAACACAAAGAAACAAATTACACTTTTTTTGTGATTTTTATTTTAGTTATTGGAATTATTTTAATGAGAAATTAAAGAAAATTCATTTTTAAGCTTTTAAAATTAATATTTTGACTTAGAGAATTAGGAAAATTATTTTTGTTGGTCCCAAGTGATCAGGAAGCCAATTGTAACATTTTAATGTGTTTTTGCAATTTTGCAATTTTTTTAATTTTTAATTAATTTTTAATTATTTAAAAGCTTTAAAATAGCTTAAAAATGAAGAATTTATTTTATTTCAAATTTTATTTTTCTTAGGTTCCTCTGGTTATAAGGAGCTTCAAAATCAATTTGGTGATTTTTTGAGTTGTTNAGGTTAGAGGACCACTTGGACTAATTTTCATGATTTTTAGAGGTTTAATTTAATTACTAGAATTATTTATTTTTTTTAGCATTAATTAAATGTAAAATATTATTTAATTAGAGAATTAAGCTTTATATTTTAATTAAATATCTGTTAGTCCAGGGAACACAAAGAAACAAATTTCAATTTTTTTGTGATTTTTATTTTAGTTATTGGAATTATTTTAATGAGAAATTAAAGAAAATTCATTTTTAAGCTTTTAAAATTAATATTTTGACTTAGAGAATTAGGAAAATTATTTTTTTTGGTCTCAAGTGATCAGGAGGCCAATTGTAACATTTTAGTGTGTTTTTGCAATTTTGCAATTTTTTTAATTTTTAATTAATTTTTAATTAATTTTTAATTATTTAAAAGCTTTAAAATAGCTTAAAAATGAGGAATTTATTTTAATTCAAATTTTATTTTTCTTAGGTTCCTCTAGTTATAAGGAGCTTCCAAAATCAATTTGGTGATTTTTTGAGTTGTATTTTAATTATTATAATTATTTTTATGCCAAAAATGTGATTTCACTTAATTAATCCTTTTGAGTGGTCAAATTAACTCCAATTGACTTGAAATTTTTATGGAGAGCTCTTATAACATTAAATTAAAATGTGAAATAGTTCTTATGTCATTTACACTTATAATTACCCTAAATTAATTTTCTTTTCATTTTTAGGGTTGGTGACAATTAAGGTTACTTTCAATGGGTTACATCAAGTTTATATTTTTCCAAGGATCCTTTAACCACAGTGAACCTACCAAATGAAATTTTGTATTTTTCTGATGAGTATTTTAATTATTATGATTTTTATACCAAACCAGGNATCCTTTTGAGTGGTCAAATTAACTCCAATTGACTTGAAATTTTTATGGAGAGCTCTTATAACATTAAATTACAATGTGGAATAGTTTTTATGTCATTTACATTTATAATTACCCTAAATTAATTTTCTTTTCATTTTTAGGGCTGGTGACAATTAAGGTTATTTTCAATGGGTTACATCAAGTTTATATTTTTCCTAGGATCCTTTAACCACAGTGAACCTACCAAAATAAATTTTGTAATTTTCTGATGAGTATTTTAATTATTATGATTTTTATACCAAACCAGAAGCCATTAACTTAAAAATTAGATATCTCTAGTTAGAGATACCCCCTGACCTTGGAAAAATCTGGGGAGATGTCTAACAACAGAGACATCAAAAGCCCCATGGTCCCATGCCATGGTAAAATTTCCATGCAAATGGAGAAGTAAAATAAGAAAAATACTATTTAATTAATTAAAAATAAAATATGCATCACATGGACATGAAAATATTTCCACATTGTTCTCCTCTATTCATTGAGCAAGAATGTATTTTTTTTTACTTTTGTGATTTTTCTACACAAAGTTTGGATTTTTGAAGTTCTAGGGATTTAAATAAATAGAAAAATGCCATATTTTTCTACTTATCCACGTGGCGCCATGGAAATCTATGACGGCTTCAAAGTTCCACGCGACGCGCTTTCATTCGACGCCACCGCCTGAGTCAGCCGCCACGCATCTCCTCTGTACCGCTCCATCTCCGTTCGACGCGATCTCATCCATCCATCCATTACACGCGCGATTTGACGGTTGTGGGTCATCTTCCCTAAAGCCTCTAGCCCGAGAACCGTCCACATTCAAACCCTAATATCTCTCTTGATTCTCAACTAAATCAAGTGAGGTTTGGTCCTATCGACTCGCCTTGATGAGACACACACGTCCATACAGTTAATCAAATCCTAAATCAATTCTATGTTCATGGAGAATTAAATGAAGCTCGATTTAGGGTTTAGATTCAATACCTTGGTCCAAGAGGGGAAGCCTCGATTGGATGCGTGTGGAAGCTTCATGGGGGTCCAAGGAGCTTCTAGTGAAGCCTCAAGCCGTGGTGAAATGCTTAGGTATGATTTCGACCAAGGCAGGTTTGGGGTGTTGATCAAAGTTCACCTTCGGGTGCTCTAGTGATGGGGATTCTATGGGGGATCTTCTTCTCTCATTGTGGGGATGGTGTGGGTGCAATTAATTTGAATTTGCTGGAGTTTTTGGGGATTTCCTGTTTTGGCCCAGGGATTAAAATCAAGAGGTTGCTCGAGCACACCATAGAAGGCTGCTCTAGCTTCAAGGATTGGCTTGAAAGGAACTCTAAAATGGGAACATAACAATCCTGAAAGAGTTTTTAAAAGAACCAGAGAAAGCTTTTGTGAATATGATTTTGGTTGATCTAATTGTTCCAATTAATCCCTACGCGATCGATGATGGATGGAGCACAGTTTAGATAGAGTCCTCCAAGAAGATATTAAATCAGATTCAGACCGCTTCAATGCAAGCCTCCACTCAAAGCCCGAAGCCTGCAAAGCCAACATTGTCGATTATACTAAAAAGGTAATGCGAATAAGAGATGCAATAAGATCACCAAAGAAGTAACGGTTAAGGAGTGGAAGAGTAGAGTAGGAGCTGCTTATTCTAGATTGGTTGTTTTCGATTGAGGGGAAATCCCTCAAACCGTTAACTCTATATGATTATTTCTTTGTCCCTTTGGGATCATTTATTGCTTATAGTTATGATTTTAGATATGTTTTGACTGTCTCTAGTGATAACATAACTGATAAGAACTAATTTAACTTGAATTACAATTCTTATGACAATTCTCAAATCATGGAGAACCCCAATGAATCAGTTAGTATAGATGAGTAGGACATTGAAGACACGAACTATGACTGTTTCGACAGCAAAGCACCTGACTTCGATTTTCAAGTAGCACCAATTGCGATCGATTTAGAGTTTTTCAAATTCAGAAGTGATCCTAGAAAAACCAGCCATAGCTTCAGACTATAAAGTAGGACATTGACGAGTACAACATTGACAACACGAATGCTCATTTTTATTAATGTCATCCACAAGGTTTACTTTATCATTATAAAGTAATGAATAGAAATCATCAAAACCAATTGGTTGTATTTTGTTATGAATTGTAGTGTTGAAGGCTTGATAAATATAAGGTAGACCGCTAATAGTACATAGAATAATGTCCTCTCGATGAATACGACAACTTGCTAAAATAATGTAATCCATAAATATTTTGATAATAAATAAGTAATCATGGATTCATTCTTCATAGAAAGGTGATGAATTTTATATTTTAGTTGGATTACTCAGGATCTATTGATTGGCAAAAATCGACATATAATAATCATCAGAATATCACAAATAATCGAAAATCAAGTACGCAAGGAAAAATAGCAAAAGATAAGGCCGAGCATAAAGCATCGATCATATTTTTAACCAAAACGGAGCCACATGAAATAGAGAACTTTGGAAGGACATGCCATTTCTTTCAATATCTCTCTATGAGCCAAATGCATGGTCATTCCAATGAGATAGTTCCTTTGCCAAAGATATGAATCATTTTGAAATTGCATTGCATTTCAAATGATTATATATATGTTTTAGGAAACGAGAGTTTAGTTGTCATTTTTAAGTGTAAAATTAAAACGCTCATTCCAGAGTTTTGATTTCGGAATCAACATATAGCTAATTGCATCGCTATATAATAAATTTATTAAACCTTAGTGAGATTTACNCCGGTAAAGACATGTTTTGTTGTTGAAGATGGCCGTGCTGCCCACAATGCTAGCTCTAAGCTCCTCTTCGTGACGAGTTTAAGTTTTCTAATGTGTCAAATCATGATGTCAAATCAAATGTCCATATGGTTATCGTTCTTTAAATATTATGGGATATATTAAAGTCGATTAGAGCGACACAAGTTAGGATCCTACGGTTCCATCGTTCCAGTACCACTATTTTCTTTCGGAATAACTTAGTCCAAATGAATTTACTAAACACAACTTAATGAGTTCCATACTTTCATTTAGACCCTGGGAAATCTCGTTAGCAACCGTAGGTTACCTCCTTCGAGGGATTCTCGATCGTCCGATAGAGACTTCTTAATTTAGTTGCAAATGTTGTTTTATGATTTTTGTGATTAAATTTTGAGTTGTCTTATACTTTGAATATTGTGGGGATGAATTATCTTGGTCTATTTTAATTTTGATTTTTGGTTTCTGTTTTGTGGCTATCCTAGCGGTTTTGGTTTTCATGCAGGGTGACATCATTGTTTAACATGCAAGTTCGTAAGCATAAAAGTACAATGTAGAAAGTACAAGAAAAATAAAGTACTATAAACTGTAAAAGTGTACCTAGCGAGTCTTCTCGTTCCTNTTTAAAAAAAATTAATTGACTACAAGGCTATAAAGATTTATAATCAATTAAAATTATTAATTAAGAAAGTAAAATAAAAATTATTATATTAGATTCAAATGATGTTTTAAATCTTGTCACAATCTTTGACATTTCATGCTACGTGATTAGGGTTGTCAAAATGACTCTTTGTTCGCGAACGGCTCATANAATAATTATATTCCTAATATTTTTAATACTTCATATTACACAAATGCCACAATTTGAAACCTTTAGTACAATAACTATTCTAAAGCACAGATTGTTGACCAGGAACTCGACAACAACTTTAGCACATAATCTTTTTTTGGATTAGAGGGGGTCAACAACTCACTTCCATAAGGGCCACCTTAGATGAAAAGCGTGGATACTCTCATACAACAATGAAAGAGAAAATGAAAATAAAAAATAAGGTAGGATTCACTCTCTTAAGAGTTTTATTATCCACACATAAAAGAGAGTTTGTAAACATTTGACCTAATCTATCAACTTAGCACATAAACCACTCAAAATAAAGCCATACAATCTAACATAAACTTGATAGCTATCCACCCATGTAGATCGTGCAAGGGTTGACAATGAACTCAATTTTACTGGAAGAATGTCGATGGTTGGGACCATCAACCACCTTTGGATACCAACAAAAAAAGATTTTGTAACTTTGACCAACAACAAAAAAAAATATTTTAAAGGATAAATGAGAAGGCAAAGAATTTGGCTCATCCTCTACCTCATCACTCGAGTCTACTAAACACTTCATACTTTGTTTGCTTGATGCCTAAAAATGGAAAATGACATATTATTTGTAGCCAAAAAATGAGTGTGAGGGAAGAGCTTATAGAAATAAATTTGTCATGAATTCCACCATTCACCTAGGCAATTCATCTTTTGACATGTTATTTTTGTTGTCAAAAGCATTTACATGTCTAGAACTCCCAACAATCCATCTCACATTCATTTATTGCCGCTTTCATCCTACAACTCGAGGAACTTGCTTAACTAAATTCTTACATTCTATTGTTTTAGGTCTTACCTCTTGAAATCACTAGTGGGAACCTACTCTCATCATCAAGAGTGCTTTCTAAAATTTGTCATTTTTAAATTTGCCAATGAGCTTAATGTCTTCAACGAGAATTCATAACTCACTCAAGACTTTGAATGATATATTATTATAATTTTTTTCTAAATATGAAGTTTTATCAAAATTCAAGCATTGTAAAACCCCCCTACTTCGAACTCTTGGAACATAAGTCAAACATAAAAGGCAAGGCTGCCAAATGGTTTCATCAAAGACCAACCCAACCAAGAAGTTATGGCCAAAAGTTTGCCTATGGTGATCCACACATTAATATCTGGTCAAATTCAGGCAACTCAACAACTCGCCAAGAAAGCCCAAATTGCCTTATGGTCGAGTTGGCAAGANCCACTTCGAACTCTTGGAACATAGGTCAAACATAAAAGGAAAGGCCGCCAAATGGTTTCATCAAAGACCAACCCAACTAAGAAGTTATGGCCAACAGTTTGCCTATGGTGATCTGCACACTATTATTTGCTCAAATTCAGGCAACTCAACAACTCGCCAAGAAAGCCCAATTTGACTTATGCTCGAGTTGGCAAGACTCCCCATGTGATTTACTCGCCTAAGGATACCAACTCGTCCCGCGGCAAGGTTTACCAATAGATGTGTCACTATCAAGCTACATATGATATTAGACTTTTTTTAAAGATTAATTATCAATATAGGGAGATAAAGATAATATAAAATATAACTCTCTTGCCCCACAAAAAAAAAAAAAAGGATTGATGGATGATCGCTCGAAACCCGAATGCAATCAGTACTTGATTTGTAATGCATAAATAAACCTCTTATAAATGTGGGGGACAATTGTAATGGAACGGAATCTACCATCAAATACTAAAAAAGGCCATCATTGTCAAATGTGCTTTTCCCTTCCTCAGCTTAAAACCATCTTTCTTTGAAATCTTAGCTTTATGGTTTGAGTTCACCAACGAATCAGAATAAAACATTTACATAGTTTGCATCTTGTCAAAGTAGGGATAAATGTCAAAACCCCATTTGTTTAACTGTTAAGGAAGTTGTGGAGAATTGGGTTATCAAAACGGCTCGTCGTTCACNATATATATATATATATATATATATTTGGTGAGTAGTATTTTAAAAAAATTTAATTGACTACAATACTACAAAGATTTATAATTAATTAAAATTATTAATAAAAAAATAGAATAAAAATTGTTATATTAGATTCAAATGATGTTTTAAATCTTACCACAATCCTTAACATTTTATGCTACGTGATTATGGTTGTCAAAATGACTCTTTGTTCGTGAACGGCTCATGTTCGTCTCGTTAAACAAACGAGCCAAATACTAACATACTTTTTGAGCTTGAAATATAGACGAGCCGAATACGAGCTGAGTCGTGTTTATTTGTGTTCAGCTTGTTTACACCCCTAGTGGGGTAGCAGGGGAAAAAAAAATTTCTACCCATCACTACTAATCTCTGATGAGAATTTAATATTATTCCATTTTTTATAACAATGATGTTATAAAAAAAAAGTAAAGTTAGTATGGCTTGGTAAATTTAAAGGCATGCGACAGCTCTGACAGATTTTATTGCTTTTCTCGTTGAAAAAGAAAATCAAATATGTGACTAAATCAATAAAATTGTTATATTGCCCATGATTTATTTTTAATAATGCAAAAATATGCTACTTTTTTAAGAGCTTCATTGAATTCTGTCAAATTCTCCATTCGTTCATGGAAAAAAATAAAAAAATAAAATCATTTCTGGACTCAAACTCAGACTTGGGAGAAAAATTTGCGTACATAATACATACACACTGCTGCGTATGTGAGGGAGACTATTCAGATGGTATTAGAGGTTATATCCGCGTTATACCCTCTGTAATCTCCTTGTAACCTACATGTAACCTATAAATAAATGAAAACAAAAGCTCGTAACTTACTAGAAAGTGTAGGTAGGTCACAGATAGGTTACAGGAAGGTTACAGAAGGTATAACGCTGATATAACCCCCAAATACTCTCATAACCTCCCTCACGTACGCAGCGTTGCGTACGTCTTACGTACGCAATTTTTTCTCTGGACTTGACTCCTAGTTAATTTATATGCTGACTGCGCCAACAAGTAGTGCAACATTGCATGACATGTAAATAATTTAATTTTCATATTATTTGATTAAAAATATTTAGATTCTAAAGAATAAATAAAATAAGACCGTAAAATAACAATAGAATAACGCTGGTCAATGGCACCCAACCGCCCAGGAGGCTAAAATAAACAGCCAGAGGCTTTTTGACGCAAATGCCATCCAGATACCAGTACTGGCTGACCAATTTAAAATCGAAACAAGGTTAGTTCGTATCAATTTAATGTAATTTAAAATTTTCTAATTTATTATTCATCTAATATATTTATTTGNAAATACCAGTACTGGCTGACCAATTTAAAATCGAAACAAGGTTAGTTCGTATCAATTTAATGTAATTTAAAAATTTCTAATTTATTATTCATCTAATATATTTATTTACAAAATTAATAATTTCTACATCATTATGACTCATTTCCTTACTATATACTTCCTTGGACACAAGCGATCTTGGCTGGCTCATTTGAGGTTATACCTTCAACTATGAGATTTTCAATCAAATTTTACGATTGAATTAGTTATATATATATTAAAAGAAATGACCGAAGGCTATTAGATGAGGCCCGATCATCCCTAGGTGTGTTAAATATTTAAGTACCACACCCTACACAAAAGAGATTTTAAACCCGTGACCTGAGGAGACTTATGACCTTCAAAGGGATTGCTCTACCAACAGACTACGATAAATAAACGGGCGCGCACACACACACACACACAAACACACACCTTATTAATGTGGCTACACGAAAATTTATCATCACACCAGTCGATAGAATAATAAGTTGATCAATCAAAATATTATGTGATAGATATGTAAATGCCCCTAAAGATTTTAAATCATATAAAATTATCATTAATATTAATCAAGAAGAGATTTTTCTCAAAATCTTTCTGTTTGAAACTAAAAAAGTAAATTTATATACAGATCACACATTTTTGCATTTATGTATCTAATAACTAGAGTGATACTTATATTTATAATATTCTAATGACTTTGATGTCAAAAATTTATACATGAAATAATACATTATATTTTTAAAAATTTACGAGTAATAATATTTTTTATATGATATTAAAGGTTAGAATATTAGATATGAAACTAAAAATGGAAATTTAAATATTAGATATGAAAATACAAAAGAATTATGTGGCATGAATGCATATGTAAAATGAAAAAATATTACATCATGACTTCTAACGTAATTTGTGTTCGGAGTCCAACGTATCAAGTGGGTCCCACTAGTTCGCGTTAAAATGGTGGAATCAATTTGACATGTGACGCTCCACCATTAGACTTCGAATGAACTCTGAGCCGAGGTGCAACAATTTTTCTATGCAAACTCTTGAGGGCTCGGGTGGGCCCAAAGCAACTCAAATAATGCGCGCCTAAAAAAAGAGCCCATCCTCGCAACACCTGAGAACAAGCGCCGAAGCTCCGCGCAGCTATTTAACCCCGAGGCAAAATCCGAGGAACGAAAAGGAGAAACACAGAGAAAAAGGCCTTAGGATTTCCCGACCGCAATAAATGGACGGACGATGCCGCCGGTGGATGATCCTCGTGGCGGTGATTTGGCTCCAGGCGCTCACCGGCACCAACTTTGATTTCTCCTCCTACTCCTCGGAGCTGAAGGCGGCGTTGAAAATCACGCAGGTGCAGCTGAATTACCTCGCCGTTGCTTCAGATCTTGGTAAGGCGTTCGGATGGTCCTCCGGCCTTGCTCTTCTCTATTTTCCTCTGCCTGCTGTACTGTTTCTTGCTGCCGGACTCGGCTCCCTCGGCTATGGTTTGCAGTGGACTCTCATAACCGGATGGATCTCCATTCCTTATGCCCTGGTAATTATGCGGAAGTACTTTCTGATTTATATACTGATTTCTGTATATTTATATATTTGGTNTCCATTCCTTATGCCCTGGTAATTATGCGGAAGTACTTCCTGATTTATATACTGATTTCTGTATATTTATATATTTGGCAACTCATTTTTATGTTTATTTATAGAATATGCTAAACTCTAACCGTCATAAAAATTAAGGTAATCCTAATTTACTTAAAGCTTAGAATAAGTTTAAATTTTCATGCATGTGCTATGTTATAAAGTCAGAGATTCGTTTAAGGTTTAGTTCATAGATTCTTTTTCGGAGAGAGCGAAAACGGTCATTGGATTCTGGATAATTAATTTAGGAGAGTGTTTTATTGGAAAAATATTTACGTACGTCATCATACACACATATGATTGCCTACGTGTAACGATTATTCAGGGAATATTGGAGGTTTATCTCGCTGTTATTGGAGTTAATACCCCAATAACCTCACAAAAAATCTCGAATGACAGAAAAAAGATGAGCGCCGAACCTCAGAATGTATTGGTAGGTTATTATGAGGTTATTGAGATGTTATTGGGGTTAATACCCTCGATAACCTCTCAATAACCCCCAATAACTTAGTTATTGGGAGATTATTAGAGGTTATATGCACGCAGAATTGCGTGCGTATGACATAAGTAAATAGTTCTCATTTTTTTTATTGAAAAACCCTACAAGGCATGCTTTGGGGTAATGATTAAAGGGGCGGCTTCATCACTTGTGATTTGCAGAATTACTAGATGTATGACATTATTAAAAATGTCAAATTTTTTTGACCAATTAATTCAATGTATTTGATCAGGTCAATTTTTCCGACTGTAAAAAAAAATTATTTCAACAACAACAAAAATATTCAATTTTGAGGACACAACATACAAAGGACCAAACATAATATAACTAACTTGATTTGAACCTACTTCAGAACTCGTACACATGGTGAGTGATCATGCATGGTGTTTCAATCTGCTATTAAGCTATCACCATAAATGTTTAGTGCTATTTTGTTCAATCACGAGCGATTGTTGTCGTGTATTTTGTTCAACAAGATGTATGTTTCATGTAATTTGTATGACATGTATAGATCTTAACTTCAAGACCTACTCTTGGCTAGACATTACTATTGATAAATATGAATATATCAATATAAATGAATAATTGCTTATTATTATTTTTTAATAGCCCTAAATTAATTCCCATACCTTCTTAGAATTAATCTAGTCAATTAGACCACATAATATTAATCTAATGATGGAATTAGATATGTAGCATTGCATTCATTTACATTGTATTTTTTTCACATTGTATTTTTTTCACATTGTACATCAGAANCGGAGAGAGCGAAAACGGTCATTGGATTCTGGATAATTAATTTAGGAGAGTGTTTTATTGGAAAAATATTTATGTGTCAGCGTTGATCCTTAGGAGATCTAATAGTCCAGAGGAGGAGGGTATGTCAAGGGAAGACCCACTGACCCGACTAAGTACAGTCATCCAAGCAAAAACAAGCAATGTCATAACCGACCAAGCCACAAAAAATTGACTGAACAATCCAAGCCTGAACTATTCGATTAGAAACGAAACAAAGAGGAAGCTAGCCAACCACCATAAAGAAGCTAACCCAAGAGAGGACTTAATTTCTCAACATCTCCAATCAAACAGGAGATGACTAGAGGATCCTCATCATAAGTCAAGGATAAATAATCGAGTCATATGAACCGACTGACCCATATCAATCAAGTGTACCTGACCAAGCAAATCTCAACCGACTGAGCTGATCTGACCGACCCAACACTAATTAAGCTCAACCTATCGAGCCAGAGAACAGCCGAGCAATAGGCTCATACATGTAAAACCAAGAACATCATGTACAATTCCTTTAAATTAAGAGAAAAAATATAACATCATCATATTGTACTCTCTCTCTTATAAATAAGGATATTATTTAATGAATAAAGAGGATAAACACGATGGACACGATGTTTCACTATTCATTATTGTTCACTCTCTCCCTCTCTTTCTCTTTCTGTTTCTCCGTCGACTTACGCTTTATTCATTCTGTGTGATTCATAGACAAGTTAGGATTCGATGTTCAAAAAGGTGCGGTGAGCGTGGATCATGTCACAATTAAAAGAGAAGCAGTCCATGAAGAAAACAAGAGAGTTTATGAATCGACGGATCTAGAAGTTTAAGGATTAAATACCAGATGTCATCCGAGCGCGCTGGCTCGGGGAAGAAAACATCACCCTTGAGAGGAAGGGTTGGAACCCAATGACCGAAGAGTCCCCTTGGCTCTGAAAAGAGAAGGTGAATCTCAGTATTCTCAGTATTTCGATAGTGTTAGGACAACACTAGTCGATCAACACCGGCTTGGCCATACTGAGGCACCCTGATAGCCATAAAATGCATTCACTCTTTAAATCTTTTTGGTTTAGCTCTCAAAAGGATTCAAAATTCTGACACTAGAGTTCTACAAGAGTAGAATTGATGTGATTGAACACAAAACCTTATTCGAGTCAACTATTTTTGACTGAAGATCACCAATGTATTGAAATGTTATCTCTTCCTTACCACACCGAGGGAGTCAACCCATAGATGATTAATGCAACACTAAGAAGAGCAATCTAATCTTTTACTGATATTAAAGATAATTTTTGTGGCATAGTTTGCCCGCACCCAAAAGACTCAAAAAAACTCACATGCCCTTGAGATCCTTCATTGGTTCATCACACCTTTCCAAAAAAAATGTTGGAAGTGCGGGATCAAGAGCCTGGAGTAACTCATGTTGCCCTAGCTCAAGGGCTAAAAGAAGAATTCATCTAGTATGCATTGGGTCTACAACGATTGAAGATGTTCGTCGAGTTATTGGAGTTGACCAGCAACCACATATCAGTAAAGGAGTATAACTTCAATCTTAGTTCTTCCAAAGCAGAGTCCTCCACTCGTCACATGCATAAGAGCGCCTCTAAGGCATAGGGTGAAGACCAAGGCATGATTCACATCCTTCCACTCATCCTCTTTCCGAAGAACCTCGATTGCCCCAGGACCAGAAGGTGACCGACAGAGCATACCACCAAGGGCGTCAAGCATGATATCCTGACAAACAACCAACTTAGTATGGCGTGTGGTAGTTATCTAGCCACAAGCCCACATTATCAAGTTCATAAGATTTGATTAGTATATTTTTTTTAATTTTACATACGTCCAAGGTCTAGCTGACACTCAAGGAACTTGTAAAGTTGTGTAAGAGATTGTAAAAATTTTACTGACACTCGGGGAACTTAAACCGACAAAACTGACAACAATGAGTAACTTTTGATAAATAAAAATTTCATAAATAACCGACAACGATTTAGTAACAAACAATTGATAAAGCGCATTTGAATCAATCCACAATGCTCATGTGTCACAAAAACCAATGTATCTTAGCTCGAAGTGGGTCAAGCTCTAGCGGTGATTCCTTACCCATTTGTAATAGTGTTTAAGGTGGGTAGTATACCAATCACCCCAACAATAATTCTTGATAGTTATTCTCGCAAAGGTTGCAATAAAATCCACTTAATATGCATGGTGTAAGGTGTGGCCAGTCAAAGGGGACAACCTAAGCAAACGACTAAGATATGGGAAAAGTGAGACTTAATTCTGGCGAAAACTCACTAAGCTGACTTAAAAAGATTCTTAAGGATTTCTAGTCCATTAATCATCACAACTGAGCATTTATCACATGAAAAATAAAATGCATAGTAAAAATAAAATGAAAATAACGAAGGTAAAAATGATCATAAACTTTTTTTCTTTTTATGATTAAAAAATTTACAAACATTTCTTAATTTTTTTTTGCAAGTGTTCAGAAAAAAAGAACAATATTTTCTCAGTTACATATGAGGCCGAAGGTGAGTCAGGTTTTCGAAAACCCTCAATCATCTTCACCACTCTCGCCTTCTTCCCCCTCCTCCAAGTTTGAAAGCAAGGTGGCAAACTTCTTCATGTNGTTTTTTTTGCAAGTGTTCAGAAAAAAAGAACAATATTTTCTCAGTTACATATGAGGCCGAAGGTGAGTCAGTCTTTCGAAAACCCTCAATCATCTTCACCACTCTCGCCTTCCTCCCCCTCCTCCAAGTTTGAAAGCAAGGTGGCA
The DNA here is from genome assembly GCA_002079205.1 of Phalaenopsis hybrid cultivar. NCBI lineage: Eukaryota > Viridiplantae > Streptophyta > Magnoliopsida > Asparagales > Orchidaceae > Phalaenopsis > Phalaenopsis hybrid cultivar. The sequence continues at coordinate 658,475 of JXCR01148139.1, read as the reverse complement.
AACTTATTCATGCCGGTACACTCAGAGAAGACCAATTTTGCTTTCACCATCCCATCAACACCAAAGGCAACCCATTCTCTAAGCCATGCATCAAGAAGTTCCACCTGATAAGTGGGAGGAGAGTTTAATAAAAAAATTGACATTTTTTTTTTATCGTAGCCGTCTTCTCAAGCAAGGCTCAGTTTTCCTCTCGCTATTGGAGTGCCTTAGCTTTGGCAACCGTTACCCATTTCTCTCCATATTTACCCACTCATTAACTGTGACCAATTTTTTTCTCAGCCCCGAGTCATCCTTCTTTTTCTCTGAGAAGGGCAGTCAAATAGAATTGAGAAGCCTCTCTGGCCATAATTGATACATATCAGTCATGTGGCATAAACTCGAGAATGAATTACATTGTCGTTAGTGTGAGTCAAATAAATGATAAGAAGTCATGGCAAGGGAGTCTGTACCAGTCTTTCTGGAGATCGATCAAGGCAAACTGACCATCTATGCTGGTAGTCTCCTTGGCTCTTCTGTCTTGCATTGGAATCTACCTAAACGAGTTTCCCTTCATCTTCTTCCATGGCGATGGAGGAGTCCAGTCACTCAGATTGGTTGCTAGGGCCTTCTCTTTTCAATGCACTCATTTAAAATAGAGGGCTCGAGCTGGAGCAGATGTCCGCTTAGACCAGCTTGAGAAGAACAACTTGCTTCATCCCTAGGATGAAGTTCGATGAAAGAAGGAGCGACTAGCTGAGGGGTTGCAGAAGTTTCTTTTTATTGTTTGAAGCTTCCCTCTTGCACTGAGTTGACTCTGCTAGGCTGGTCATTCTCTTGGTGTTATATGCTCGATGGACTTGCAATTAACAAGGCAATTTTAGAGGTCACCGTAGTAATTTTCCTGTCAATAAAGATATGCTGGCCGATGGTGATCCTTTTAAAAATAATAGAAGAATCAGACAACCCTACCTGATATGCCAACATAACTAGTTTTCTCTTCTTAATGATAGTTTTCTTTTTTTTTCGCCTTCCGAGTGTACCACTTCTTTGGTCTCCTGAAGGGAACACAAAGCAAATCTTTGTTGTAGACGTCGAATGGGGGATTTAGAACGTTCCCCATTACAACATGCAAAAACTGACTGATTCAAACAAGGATGCAAAGAAAATATGGAATGTAAAGAGTCCTGTCATGCCTTATTTATAAAGATAAAAGGTGTAAAAATTAAGGGAGTTCAATTATTGAATCATCAAATAAAGAATAAATGTGATATTGTTTTTGCATTTAATTCTCGTATTCCCATCACAGAGTCAAAAAGTAAGAGAATCAATGAACTAAACTATGTACATAAGAAATATATTAGTGATGATCCTGAGCACACCTAATGGTCCAAAGGAGGAGAGTATAGCAAGGGAAGACCCACTAATAGAAGAATGTGTGGCTCACTTTTCGGACCGAGTGCAACAGTCTAAGCCAAAACTAGCAAAGCTAAAGTCGACCGAGTCATTAGAAGACTAAATTATCCATGTTTGAACCATTTGATCAAAAATGATATAAAGAGGCATTTGAGCCAACTACCATAAAGAAGCCAACGTTAGGGAGGACCTTCTCGCTGAACATCTCCAATCATATTAGGGACACCCAGAGGATCCTCAACATAAGTAAAGAATTAACAATCGAGTCATATCAACCGGCCAACCTATATCAACTAAGCACAGCCAGCCGAGCAATGTCAATCAACAAAGCTGATCTTATCGACCCAAAGTCAGTCAAGCTCAGTTGATCGAGCAAATGAACGACCAAGTGGTAGGCTCATACATGTCAAATACGATGGATACACTATACAAAACCCTTTAAAGCAAATATAAGAATATAACATCATGATATTGTACTTTCTCCCATATTATTAGGGAGATCATTTTATGAATAAAAATGATAGACATGATATTTTAACATTCATTACTATTCACTTCTCTTGTTGTCTCTATCTCTCTTTTCGGACTTACACTCTATTCCTTAAATGTGATTCACGGTCAAATCATAATTCAACACAGTTACTAGAGATAATATTAATGGGCCCACCATTAAATTACTATCATTTTCCCTTGATCAATTGCTTAAAATGGCCAATATACTAGCTTAGGAGCATGAATGTTAGATCCCAAAAGTTGGTGCCTTGGCATGTCCATTATCTTTTTTTTTTTTTTTTTTTTTTTTTTTTTTTTTTTTTTTNTTTTTTTTTTTTTTTTTTTTTTATTCACCACCCACCAAGGTCATTGGCAACCCATTGAACCAATCAGTTTAAAATAAAAAAAACTTATCCAAGTGTTGTTCCATTAAGGTTCTAGTTGCCTAAACACATCAAATATCTTAATAGTTTTTGATAGTGTTCTCACCTATTAATATTCATTGAAATTTTTAATAAAATTTGATTCTCATCAATTTTCTCACCTATTAATATTCATTGAAATTTTTAATAAACTTTGATTCTTATTGTTCACTTAACAATCACCAGAAGGGATACTCACAACAGTTTCACTATACGATACATGCCCCTTGCCTTAAGAAATATCATCATACGCATCATCACTAATTAAGTATTTTTCTTATTGGTTGTTGATGAGCATGTCATAAAGAAATTACAACCAAATTTAAATGCCACAAACAAACACTATGACCGATTTATGTCCACAAACTTATGCCCTTCAATATCTTCCCCAAAATGAAATGGTTATATTTATTTGAAAGGTTTGTAACTATCAAGTCACAAAATTGAAATTTTATATGTTTTTTTTTATCTGGTATAAATTATACAAAGGTTGCAAGGATGTGTATTATGAAAGCACACGACTGCATTTTAAATTTATGAACCTCGCATATAGATAATAACTATATAGTCATAAAATTCCTCAACATATTTTTATAACATAATTGGCTCTAATTAAACATAAATTCTTTTGACAACCATCAATCCTCTTAGAATGATGATCTTATGATTTTAATATTTGAACAAAGTTAGAGGTGGTGTGGTGGTTCGAGAAGTGAGAGTGTAAGAGAGTGGGGAGCAATTTCTTGCTTTGATCCTGCTATGTTCAAAATGGGGCAGTTAAAAAGAGATGAACTAAGCTATAGTGATTTTTTATTGATAGAGGTCATTGATGGCGCACAATTGCAAGGGAGGATTAGAGTGCAACAGAAGAGTGTTCATAGTAAGAGTTATATGAGCAAGCTTGTGGAAAAGGTTAATGATGGCAATTTNGAAACAAAGAGGAAGCTAGCCAACCACCATAAAGAAGCTAACCCAAGAGAGGACTTAATTTCTCAACATCTCTAATCAAACAGGAGATGACTAGAGGATCCTCATCATAAGTCAAGGATCAATAATCGAGTCATATGAACCGACTGACCCATATCAATCAAGTGTAGCCGACCAAGCAAATCTCAACTGACTGAGCTGATCTGACCGACCCAACACTAATGAAGCTCAACCTATCGAGCCAGAGAACAGTCGAGCAATAGGCTCATACATGTAAAACCAAGAATATCATGTACAACTCCTTTAAATTAAGAGAAAAAAATATAACATCATCATATTGTACTCTCTCTCCTATAAATAAGGATATTATTTAATGAATAAAGAGGATAAACATGATGGACACGATGTTTCGCTATTCATTATTGTTCACTCTCTCCCTCTCTTTCTCTTTCTCCGTCGACTTACGCTTTATTCATTCTTTGTGATTCATAGACAAGTTAGGATTCGATGTTCAAAAAGGTGCGGTGAGCGTGGATCATGTCACAATTAAAAGAGAAGCAGTCCATGAAGAAGACAAGTTATGAATCGACAGATCTAGAAGTTTAAGGATTAAATATCAGATGTCATCCGAGCGCGCTGGCTCGGGGAAGAAAACATCACCCTTGAGAGGAAGGGTTGGAACCCAATGACCGAAGAGTCCCCTTGGCTCTGAAAAGAGAAGGTGAATCTCAGTATTCTCAGTATTTCGATAGTGTTAGGACAACATTAGTCGATCAACACCGGCTTGGCCATACTGAGGCACCCTGATAGCCATAAAATGCATTCACTGTTTAAATCTTTTTGGTTTAGCTCTCAAAAGGATTCAAATTTCTGACACTAGAGTTCTACAAGAGTAGAATTGATCTGATTGAACACAAAACCTTATTCGAGTCAACTATTTTCGACTGAAGATCACCAATGTATTGAAATGTTATCTCTTCCTTACCACACCGAGGGAGTCAACCCATAGATGATTAATGCAACACTAAGAAGAGCAATCTAATCTTTTACTGATATTAAAGATAATTTTTGTGGCATAGTTTGCCCGCACCCAAAAGACTCAAAAAAATTCACATGCCCTTGAGATCCTTCATTGGTTCATCACACCTTTCCAAAAAAAATGTTGGAAGCGCGGGATCAAGAGCCTGGAGTAACTCATGACGCCCTAGCTCAAGGGCTAAAAGAAGGATTCATCTAGTACGCATTGGGTCTACAACGATTGAAGATGTTCGTCGAGTTATTGGAGTTGACCAGCAACCACATATCAGTAAAGGAGTATAACTTCAATCTTAGTTCTTCCAAAGCAGAGTCCTCCACTCGTCACATGCATAAGAGCGCCTCTAAGGCATAGGGTGAAGACCAATACATAATTCACATCCTTCCACTCATCCTCTTTCCGAGGAAGCTCGATTTCCCCAGGACCAGAAGGTGACTGACAAAGCATACCACCAAGGGCGTCAAACATGATATCCTTACAAACAACCAACTTAGTATGGCGTGTGGTAGTTATCTAACCACAAGCACACATTATCAAGTTCATAAGATTGGATTTGTATTTTTTTTTTAATTTTACATACGTCCAAGGTCTAGCTGACACTCAAGGAACTTGTAAAGTTGTGCAAGAGATTGTAAAAATTTTACTGACACTCGGGGAACTTAAATCGACAAAACTGACAACAATGAGTAACTTTTGATAAATCAAAATTTCATAAATAACCGACAACGATTTAGTAACAAACAATTGATAAAGTGTATTTGAATCAATCCACAACGCTCATGTGTCACAAAAACCAATGTATCTTAGCTCGAAGTGGGTCAAGCTCAAGCAGTGATTCCTTACCCATTTGCAATAGTGTTTAAGGTGGGTAGTATACCAATCACCCCAACAATAATTCTTGATAGTTATTCTCGCAAAGGTTGCAATAAAATCCACTTAATATGCATGGTGTAAGGTGTGGCCAGTCAAAGGGGACAACCTAACCAAACGACTAAGATATGGGAAGAGTGAGACTTAATTCTGGCGGAAACTCACTAAGCTGACTTAAAAAAATTCTGNACTCACTAAGCTGACTTAAAAAGATTCTTAAGGATTTCTAGTCCATTAATCATCACAACTGAGCATTTATCACATGAAAAATAAAATGCATAGTAAAAATAAAATGAAAATAACGAAGGTAAAAATGATCATAAACTTTTTTTCTATTTATGATTAAAAAATTTACAACATTTCTTAAGTTTTTTTTGCAAGTGTTCAGAAAAAAAGAACAATATTTTCTCAGTTACATATGAGGCCGAAGGTGAGTCAGTCTTTCGAAAACCCTCAATCATCTTCACCACTCTCGCCTTCCTCCCCCTCCTCCAAGTTTGAAAGCAAGGTGGCAAACTTATTCATGCCGGTACACTCAGAGAAGACCAATTTTGCTTTCACCATCCCATCAACACCAAAGGCAACCCATTCTCTAAGCCATGCATCAAGAAGTTCCACCTGATAAGAGTGGGAGGAGAGTTTAATAAAAAAATTTGACATTTTTTTTTATCGTAGTCGTCTTCACAAGCAAGGCTCAGTTTTCCTCTTGCTATTGGAGAGCCTTAGCTTTGGCAACCGTTACCCATTTCTCTCCATATTTACCCTTTCATTAACTGTGACCAATTTTTTTCTCAGCCTCGAGTCATCCTTCTTTTTCTTTGAGAAGGGCAGTCAAATAGAATTGAGAAGCCTCTCAGGCCATAATTGATACCTATCAGTCATGTGACATAGACTCGAGAATGAACTACGTTGTCGCTAGTGTGAGTTAAATAAATGATAAGAAGTCACGACGAGGGAGTCTGTACCAGTCTTTATTGAGATCGATCAAGGAAAACCGACCATCTAAGCTGGTAGTCACCTTGGCTCTTCTGTCTTGCATTGGAATCTACCTAAACGAGGTTCCCTTCATCTTCTTCCATGGCGATGGAGGAGGCAAGTCACTCAGATTGGTTGCTAGGGCCTTCTCTTTTCAATGCACTCATTTAAAATAGAGGGCTCGAGCTGGAACAAATGTCTTCTTAGACCAGCTGGAGAAGAACAACTTGCTTCATCCCTAGGAAGAATGTCGATGAAAGAAGGAGTGACTGGCTGAGGGGTTGCAGAAGTTTCTTCTTATTGTTTGAAGCTTCCCTCTTGCACTGAGTTAACTCTGCTAGGTTGGTCATTCTCTTGGTGTTGTACGCTCGATGGACTTGCAATTAATAAGGTAGTTTTAGAGTTCACCGTAATAATTTTCCTGTCAATAAAGATATGCTGGCCGATGGCGATCCTTTTAAAAATAATAGAAGAATCAGACAACCCTACTTGATATGCCAACATAACTAGTTTTCTCTTCTTATTGATGGTTTTCTTTTCTTTTCGCCTTTCGTGTTGTACCACTTATTTGGTCTCTTGAAGGGAACACAAAGCAAATCTTTGTTGTAGACATCGAATGGGGGATTTAGAACGTTCCCCATTACAACATGCAAAAACTGACTGATTCAAACAAGGATGCAAAGAAAATATGGAATGTAAAGAGTCCTGTCATGCCTTATTTATAAAGATAAAAGGTGTAAAAATTAAGGGAGTTCAATTATTGAATCATCAAATAAAGAATAAATGTGATATTGTTTTTGCATTTAATTCTCATATTCCCATCGCAGAGTCAAAAAGTAAAAGAATCAATGAACTAAACTATGTACATAAGAAATATATTAGTGATGATCCTGAGCACATCTAATGGTCCAAAGGAGGAGAGTATAGAAAGGGAAGACCCACTAATATAAGAATGTGTGGCTTACTTATCGGACCGAGTGCTACAGTCTAAGACAAAACCAGCAAGGCTAAAGTTGACCGAACCATTAGAAGACCAAATTATCCATGTTTGAACCATTTGATCAAAAATGATATAAAGAGGCATTTGAGCCAACCACCATAAAGAAGTCAACGTGAGGGAGGACCTTCTTCCTGATTGTCTCCAATCATATTAGGGACACCCAGAGGATCCTCAACATAAGTAAAGAATTAACAGTCGAGTCATATCAACCAGCCAACCTATATCAACTAAGCACAACCGACCGAGCAATGTCAATCAACAAAGCTGATCTTGCAGACCCAAAGCCAATCAAGCTCAGTTGATCAAGCTAAGGAACGACCAGGTGGTAGGCTCATACATGTCAAATACGATGAATACACTATACAAAACTCTTTAAAGCAAAGATAATAATATAACATCATGATATTGTACTTTCTCCCATATAATTAGGGAGATCATTTTATGAATAAAGATGATAGACATGATATTTTAACATTTATTACTATTCACTTCTCTTGTTGTCTCTATCCCTCTTTTCGGACTTACGCTATATTCCTTAAATGTGATTCACGGTCAAATCATAATTCAACACAGTTACTTGAGATAATATTAATGGGCCCACCATTAAATTACTATCATTTTCCCTTGATCAATTGCTTAAAGTGGCCAATATACTAGCTTAGGAGCATGAATGTTGGATCCCAAAAGTTGGTGCCTTAGCATGTCCATTATCTTTTTTTTTTTTTTATTCACTACCCACCAAGGTCATTGGCAACCCATTGAACCCATCGGATTAAAATAAAAAAAAACTTATCCAAGTGTTGTTCCATTAAGGTTCTAGTTGCCCAAACACATCAAATATCTTTTTAGTTTTTGATAGTTTTCTCACCTATTAATATACATTGAAATTTTTAATAAAATTTGATTCTTATCAATTTTCTCACCTATTAATATTCATTGAAAATTTTAATAAACTTTGATTCTTATTATTCACTTAACAATCACCAGAAGGGATACTCACAATAGTTTCACTATAGGATACATGCCCCTTGCCATAAGAAATATCATCATAAGCCTCATCACTAATTAAGTTTTTTTTCTTATTGTTTGTTGATGAGCATGCCACAAATAAATTACAACCAAATTTAAATGCCACAAACAAACTCTATGACCGTTTTATGTCCACAAACATATGCCCTTCAATATCTTTCCAAAAATGAAATGGTTATATTTATTTAAAAGGTTTGTAACTATCATGTCACAAAATTGAAATTTTATATGTTCTTTTTCTCTAGTAGAAATCATAAGAAAGTTGCAAAGTGGTGTATTATGAAAGCACATGGCTGCATTTTAAATTTATTTACCTTGCATATACACAATAACTATAGAGTCATAAAATTCCTGAACATATTTCTATAACAAAATTGACTCTAATTAAACATAAATTCTTTTGACAACCATCATTACTCTTAGAATGATGATCTTATAATTTTTATATGTAAACAAAGTTAGAGGTGTTATGGTGGTTAGAGAAGTGAGATTGTAAGAGAGTGGGGAGCAATTTCTTGCTTTGATCCTGCTATGTTAAAAATGGGGCAGTTAAAAAGAGATGAACTAAGCTATAGTGATTTTTTATTGATAGAGGTCATTGACGTCGCACAATTGCAAGGGAGGATTAGAGTGCAACAGAAGCGTGCTCATAGAAAGAGTTATATGAGGAAGCTTGTGGAAAAGGCTAATGATGGCAACTGAAAGGAGCATAAAAAAGAAAATAAAGGAGACTGGGATAGTGGAGTTAGGTTACTAATGTCTTACAATGGGCCACTTTCTCTACTAACAAAATTGGTTGCAATTAAATAACAAATTAAGGGTTTGCTCTTTTTAATTTACCATTAACTTCGTTAATTTTGGGTATGACGCTACTTTGAACTTCGATGGTAAACTCTTTCCATTGATACAGCTTCTTGCGAAGTTAACATTCACAAACGACATGCTTCAACAAAGGAACTAGGCACTTGGTTTCATCATTTTGGAAACAAGGACAAGCACAGTGCACAAATGAATTGTGTCATTTTAGTAAGCCATTTTGTTCTCCTCCTAGGACTCTTTTTGCTGGGAAGGTCACACTTGCAAATAAGAAATCACACAATGGTTGGTTGCATAAAAGATAGTTATATGAAGAAATTATATGGATGAGAAAAATATCATCATTTGGTGAAGCATGTTGGTCGAAACATCGCCTAGTGCTTCCCATCTAACCAACAAAAGGATTTCTGAGAGGAATGCTAATTCTATTTAGGGATTTTAAAATTTATCTATAAAGAATATTAAAATTCCATTATTTGATCTGAGTTTTAAATATGTAAATATCTTCAAAATATTTAAAAAATAAGAATTTTCTTTCCATATTTAAACCAAGTGAAAGTAAAATTATTATTATCTTAACAACATATTATGGGTGTTCAAGCAATCAAATGAGAGATTAGGAGCATTAATTTCTTTCGAACGTTTCAAATGATTGCTTAGGATGGTCTTCCAATGAGGAGAAATATTTACGTACGGAGAATGCACGCAGCTCTCCGTGCGTAAATCCCTCCCAATAATTTCTCAATAACCTCTGCGAAGGTTATTGGGGGGTTGTTGCGGAGTTATTTCGGCGTTATTTGGAGTGAATACCTTCCGCAGTTACACTTTCACAAAATGTGACTCCAGATAATGCTGAAATAACTCCGCAATAACCCCCCAATAGCCTTCGCAGAGCTGCATGCGTTCTCTGTATGTAAATATTTCCCTCCAACTAGAGCCAGCACAATTCAGGTTAGTTAAAAAAACAATAGCTTGAAATCAAGGGAAATAAATAAAATATTAATGATGAAAATGAAACTGAACTTCCATACTGGCGATTCGACTTTTCTGACTTATTATGAATTAATTTGTTTTCATACAAATACGGTTAGGATTCGTTCATTTCATAAAAAAATGATTTCTTCTTTAAGAATGTTTCAAATTGATTACTTTTGAAATAAATTGTATAGTTGACAAATAATTAGGCATAAGAAAATTCTTTTAAAAAATTTTAAAATTATTATAAATATGATTATTGAATGAAATATATACTTAATAACAAGTTATTATTAAATATTCAAGTTTATAGGACAAAATATTTCAAAATAAAATGTTAAAAATATGATAATAATTAAGAAATAACAAAGATAACACTGGCTATCAATAATTGTTCGATGGTCGGCGCACTAAATTATACATGTCAAATATCATTATTTTAAGGATGGATGGNACAAGTTATTATTAAATATTCAAGTTTATAGGACAAAATATTTCAAAATAAAATGTTAAAAATATGATAATAGTTAAGAAATAACAAAGATAATACTGGCTATCAATAATTGTTCGATGGTCGGCGCATTAAATTATACATGTCAAATATCACTATTTTAAGGATGGATGACAACAAATTTACAATTGAAAATCAAATAAATATATTAACTTTAGTTGATGTAACACCATTATTTTCTTAATTACGATTAGGAAGACTGACGTCCAGATTTTTCTTCATCAATCATATTTTATTTACCGCATCATCGATGATAACACGGGTATGATAACAAAAATATAATAAATAAATTACTTTGGGGTGATCTAACACAAATATATTCTTAATAATTGCAGTGCATCTGACATAAGTGTGGTTAGGGCGGTTAAAAAAAGTTCATTGTTCGAGNTTACTTTGGGGTGATCTAACACAAATATATTCTTAATAATTGCAGTGCATCTGACATAAGTGTGGTTAGGGCTGTTAAAAAAAGTTCATTGTTCGAGAACAGTTTGTGTTTGGTTCGTCAATGAGTTCGTGTTCGGTTCGTTTGATAAGTAAACGAGACGAATGTGAATAAATTTTTTTCGTTTGATTAGTTAAACGAACCAAACACGGACAGTGATGCGTTCGTTCGTGTTCGAATTGTTATTGTTCGAAATATAAAATAATTTGAAATAATTATATATAAAAAAATTNTGTTCGGTTCGTCAATGAGTTCGTGTTCGGTTCGTTTGATAAGTAAACGAGACGAATGTGAATAAATTTTTTCCGTTTGATTAGTTAAACGAACTAAATACGGACAGTGATGCGTTCGTTCGTGTTCGAATTGTTATTTTTCGAAATATAAAATAATTTGAAAGAATTATATATAAAAAATTCATGATATTTTAAAAAATTAAAAAAAAANATTTAAAAAATAAGAATTTTCTTTCCATATTTAAACCAAGTGAAAGTAAAATTATTATTATCTTAACAACATGTTATGGGTGTTCAAGCAATCAAATGAGAGATTAGGAGCATTAATTTCTTTGGAAAGTTTCAAATGATTGCTTAGGATGGTCTTCCAACGAGGAGAAATATTTACGTACGGAGAACGCACGCAGCTCTCCGTGCGTAAATCCCTCCCAATAATTTCTCAATAACCTCTGCGAAGGTTATTGTGGGGTTATTGCGGAGTTATTTCGGCGTTATTTGGAGTGAATACCTTCCGCAGTTACTTTTTCACAAAATGTGACTCCAGATAATGCCGAAATAACTCTGCAATAACCCCCCAATAGCCTTCGCAGAGCTGCGTGCGTTCTCCATATGTAAATATTTCCCTCCAACTAGAGCCAGCACAATTCAGGTTAGTTCAAAAAATAATAGCTTGAAATCAAGGGAAATAAATAAAATATTAATGATGAAAATGGAACTGAACATCTCATTCTGGAGATTCGACTTTTCTGACTTATTATGAATTAATTTGTTTTCTTTATAAATTAAATTGAAGACGATACAAATACGGTTAGGATTCGTTCATTTCATAAAAATTGATTTCTTCTTTAAGAATTTTTCAAATTGATTACTTTTGAAATAAATTGTATAGTTGACAAACAATTATGCATAAAAAAATTCTTTTAAAAAATTTTAAAATTATTATAAATATGATTATTGAATGAAATATATACTTAATAACAAGTTATTATTAAATATTCAAGTTTATAGGACAAAATATTTCAAAATAAAATGTTAAAAATATGATAATA